>CM038219.1:85917154-86517154 GCA_021442155.1 Cymbidium sinense
AACATAGGTCATGAGTGAACTTAGATCAATGGTTTCAATCAATATGGCCTATTTTATGTTAGGTTTCATTTTGGGTTAAGTGTTGACTTGGTCAACCCTTAGGTTTGACTTGGTTTGACCCAATTTGATTGATTGATCTTCTCATGATGATTGTTGATCATGTTGAGACAGATATATGAGTTTGATTCAATCCAATTTGGCTCATAAGGGTACTTTAGCTCACTTTTGGTCAAGTGAGTCTAAGTGGGTCAAATGGCTTGGTCAAAGCTTGATTTAAAGTTGGTTGATCTTGTATATGGACTTATGATTGAAATATAAATCCATTTACAAGTGGTTTGAAGTCAAATGAGTTTTGATCCATTTAAAAATTTCATATTCAAAGGAAGAATATGAAGGGGTTTTGGGTTTGATTTTTGATTTGGGTTTTGATTGAGTGATTGAAGTTTGGATTTATATATGAGCTCATGATGTAGGGTTGATTGACCATGAGAGAAAATCAAGAGTTTGGCTTGATTTAAAAGCGATTTGGCTAAGTTCAAGATTTTGGCTTGAAAGACCTATTAGAGTTGATTTGAGTTTGAATTTTGGAATTTTGGATTGTTTTGAATTTATATTTCATTTATATATGTGAATATAAATGAGAATATAAATGGATCATGAGAAAATTTCAAGGATTTGAAGTGGTTTAATCATGATTTGAGCTAAGTCCATTAAGAAGGATTCTAAGAGACTTAGGAAAATTTTGGAGTTTAGAGTTTGAATTTTTGAATTTGGTTTGATTGATTTATATTTATATTTTATTTATATATGTTAATATAAATGAGAATATAAATGAATTATGAGAAAAATCCCATGACTTTGAATTGGTTTGATCAAGATTTAGGCTATGTCCATTAATAAAAATTTAATGACTTAAGGAGATTTTTTTTAAATTGAGAATTTAATTTGAGGGCTTGATTTGATTGATTTATATTTATATTTCATTTATATATGTGAATATAAATGAGAATATAAATGAGTTTTGAGAAAATCCCATGACTTTGAAATGGTTTGATCAAGGTTTAGGCTAAGTCCATTAATGAAAATTTAAGAAACTTAGGAAAATTTCATGAATTGATTTAGAATTTTGAGTTTAGTTTGATTGATTTGAAATTATATTTCATTTATATATGTGAATATAAATGAGAATATAAATGGATTATGAGAAAATTTCAAAGGTTTGAATAGGTTTGAATCATGGTTTTTGTTAAGTCCTTAAAGGAAGATTAAGGGCTTAAGCAAAATTTGGACTTATAAATTTTTGATGGATTTTGATCATGGGTTTTAATCATAGATTTCAATCATGGATTTGATTTAAGTTTTGGAGAAAATCAAATAGAATAGATTTGGAATTTGACTTAAAAGAAGGAAAGTGAGGAATGGTTTCAACTAAGGGTAGGTAATTTTCCTAATACCCTTAAGGCATGACCTATTCCTATGGCTAATCACTAGATGTCTTAAGACTAAGGAATTCTTAAAGTCTAAGAGAAGTCCTAAGCCTAAGATGGAGGGGTTGAGAGCTCATTCTAAAAATGAGGTCAACAATGATTTACATGTGTAATATGAAATTCTTCTTAAGTCTTAACATGGAAATGAATAAGAATAGATTTAAGCAAGTGTTATGTTCTTTTCAATTGAACTATACACCTACAAATCCTATGTGAATCCATGTTAAAGTAGGGAAAGAGAACTTCATATTACACAACTTATACTATCATCACATGCAAGCTTATATATATTTGTAATTAGCATTACTTCATTTATAATAATTGATTTATAAGTTTTGAAAATACTTTTTTTGGTTTAATAGTGATAATATCCACTCATATTCTTAATTTAAGTCAACACATGCAATTTTGACATAAATAAAACATTTTATTTAATTAATTTTTAAATAAATGAATGCATGATTTCATATGGCAAAAAAATATTTAGCATGATTGGAAAAAAATAAAGAAATGTAAGCACATGATTTCTTTCATCCCAATTAATTTGTAAGGATAGTCAAATTAAATAAGGCTCTTTAAAATGAACTAAAATTCTTTATAAATATTTTTAAATTTTGAGTTTGATTTGATTTAAGAAATATAAGAGGTTTGTTGTCTAACCCATTTCCCCATGTGTGAATTAGTTTGGTTTAATGAAGAATATTTAAGTTGATTTTATGTTTTGATTAAGTTAAGGTATGAATTAAATGAATTAATTATCCCTTACCTATATCACCTTAAGTTAATTAACTAATCAATAATAAGCCAATATGATATGCAACCACATGAAAAGTAAATTTGCAATGCTCTTAAGAAATGAAAGGGTCCTAATGCAATTGGCTTATGATTAATGGTTAATTAAACTTAAGAGATCTCACTTAATTACTTTTATGATTTCTCACACATGTGAGCCAACCATAATTTCATTATCTCTCACCTTGGGTTATTGAACACCTAAGGAGCTACCCAAAATCAATTAAGGGTTATTTAAGTGTGGATGAATTGGTTTTTTTTTAAATTTTAATTTCTTTAAGCTTTTAATGAATTGATTAAACATTTTGGTTATGTTTAGAATTTGAATGGTGAAATTAACTTAGGGGAAAGGATCAAAGGCAAGGCCTCAATCTTAATCCCTAAATCATTTAAACATCAATTAAATTTTAATTTTCTTATTTTGAAGATTAATCACTTAATTAATTAAGTCATTTCATTAGCCATTAATTAATTTGATTTTTAAAGATAAAGAAGACTTAGGAAATGAATTAGGAAAAGTATTCCCAATCAGAATCCCTAAGTGATCTTATTGTTCAATAGAGTTGACTATGCTTAAATGATTAATTAAGTTATTGTTCATTCATTAATTATAATAATTGGATTGAAAGAGTGATTAGGGCTTAATCAAGTGATTACCCTAATTAAGCAATCAATAAAATCCCAAAAAAAAAAGGGGAGGTAGAAGTCATCCCCCTAAACATCCATACAAAATTTGGGATTAATTTACTTAATTAATTAATTAAGCTAATTATATTTTTGATAAAGTCTTAATTAAGCCAAAGTCACTATTCAAAATCAACTAATTATAATTTTCCTATATTTCCCTCTGAAATATCTTCAAAATGAACCTAAGTTTGTATTTTTTTTTAAATTTTTCTACCATTAATTATGATTTTAGGAAGTTTCAGAATTAAAAACCAATTAATTGACCCTAATTAAAACCTTAATCCCGTGGCATGGCGCTTTTTCATGATGGGAATTGGTTAAGTAGTCACACTTTGCGACTCGTAGATGAGTGAACGTGCTTTCTTTGTGGTCATCTTATCTAAGATTAGATGACCACGATTTGATCCATGATTTAGGAAAAGAATCATATGTTCTACCATGGGATTTGATCAGAGCCATTCATCTCGATCATAAGAGATGGGCGACTTGATCTATCCGTTCAGTGATGATGAATGTCCATATTCCCTCGTTCGATCGAGCTCACCGAGCTGGTTGTCTCAATTCTTCCACACCTTGAGGATGGAGACACACACATCCAATGGTCAATTTATATGAAATTCAAAATCTCTTTGAAAATGACCAACCCACATTTCCCCATAGCTACGTTTTTTGAATTACCTCACGAGCTAATGTCGGTGCAATCGAGGTAGCTTTGCCTAGTTGAGGTGAGGCCCTGTTGAGGAGCTTTGAACTTGATTTGGTATGGGAGACTCAGTTGACCAATCCACGCATGCGAAGGCTTCGGCTTCAATCAAACTCACACCTCTAGCCACTAGAGGGCTTGGGAATTGGTTTGGTTGTGCTCAACGAAATGTGGTGATGGTGTGGCTAAGAGGAATTTGGGTTTGATTTTGAAATGGGGGAGTATTGCTTGGGATTGGGATGCCCTATTTTGACCTTGCTCAGAAAAAAGAAATGCCAAATGAAGAGGGCTTGAGGATCCTTGGAATTGCTCTAAAGGGTTTCAGAATGGGCTTAGGGACTCACACAATTTGATTCTCTGTGAATTCATGTTTGAATTGAGGAGGTATACCCCCTCAATTTTCCATCATTGATGGACGGCTCGTGTGCACATTTCGCACTGGCTCACCACGATCTAGCTGATGGAGTTGTCTCCATCAAGGTCAGGCCACACTCCAAGGATGGGAGAAGTGATGGGGAGCTTCCATGGACCCAATGTGTAAGGTGCCATGGTCTTGATCCAATGGGTGCTCAGTTTGGGTTGGAGGTGAGTCAACTCACCTCCCAAGGGTCCTTGACCAACCTAGCGTGAGTTAGATTAGCTAGGTGGGTTAGGAGAAGGTTTCAGGTAGTGCCAATGAGCTGCCATGGGTATGGTCAAGTTGACTTTAGCTTGGATCCAATGGTTTTAATGTTTAAATCCTATGGTTTGATGGCTATTTCCCTTGATGGGGTCCACTTGAGGCTTTTGGGCTGTTTGGAAATGAATTTGGACATGTTTGGGTTAGGTTTGGCAAACTCTAGGTCCCATAAGTTGGTTTGGAGTGATTTGGCTTGAATTTGTCAAATGGGTTCCATTTAGGTTAGGTTAGGTTGGGTTGACCAATTGGTAAAATTGGATCAAACTAAGGATTGGGTTAGCTTCATATGATGATTTGGAATGTTTTACTTCAATTAGTTTGGATTGGTTTGGCCTAGGTTTGAATTTGACTCATTTGGATTCAAAAGGGTCAAATTGGTCAAGTTGACCAATTTGACCAATTTGACTAAAATAGGATGGGTTAGGTGTTGAATCAAGTTCAATTGGTTGATTTAAAATGAATGTATGCTTTGGTTTGGTTTAATTTGGAATTAATTTAGATTTTGGTCAATTTGACCTTTTAGGTCAATTTGGGCTAGGTTGAGATCAAATTGATTGATCAACTTGGGCATAATCATGGCTTTGGTCAAGTTCAACAAGTGATTTGGAATGAACTTGAGACATCGGTTGCAATCAATTTATATTAAATCATGATTTTACCCATTTTGGCTTTTTAGACCAATTATGTCAACTTAGATCAAGTGGTCAATTAGCTTGATTTGGCTTAATTGAAGGCTTGGTCATGTTCAATCATTGATTATGAATGGGTTTGGGTCAATGGTTTCAATCAATTTGGCATATGATGGATTTTGGCTAGTTTGGGTTTCATTTGGGCAAAATGTTGACTTGGTCAAAGGCTAGGTTTGACTTGGTTTGACCCAATTCAAGATGGTTGATCATCCCATGATGATTGTTGATCATGATTGAGGTTTAGATGGGCTTAGCTCAATCCAATTTGGGTTGGAATAGAACTTTGCTCAAAAAGGTCCTTTAAGTCACTTTGGGTCAAATGAGCTTAAATGGGTCAATTGGTTTGATCAAGATTTGATTCAAGTTTAGTTGAACTCACATATGAGCTTAGGATTGAAATATAAATTATAATTGGTTTGGAAATGGATTTTAGTTCATATGATAATTTCAAGTCAAAATGGTCAACTTGGGGTTTGATTTGGGTTGACTTGGATTTGGTTTGATAATGGTGGTTTATGTTTATATTTGGATCAATGATTGTAGAAACATGAAGAAATCCATGAGTTTGAGTTGATTTGGGTTTCATTTAGCCAAGTTCAAAAGTTTGGCTAAAAGGGCTAAAATTGGGAATTTGATTTGATTTGGATTTGGTTTGGACCATTTGTATTTATATTTTATTTATACTTGTGAATATAAATGAAGATATAAATGGGTTATGAGAAAATCACTTGAGTTTGGAGTGATTTGGTAGCAAATTTGACCAAATTAAGGGATATGGGTCAAAAGAGGCTAACTTGGATTTTGAATTAGTTTGATTTATTTTTGGTCATTGGAGGGTGGATTTCATTTATATTTAAGATTATAAATGAAGGAATGATTGATTTATAAAGAAATCAACCAAGTTTGAGTTAGTTTTAAGGCATTTTGGCTAACTATATAAAGGTGGTTCATATGGCTTAGGAAGGGATTTTGGAGCTTGAATTTAATCATGGGTTTCAATCATTTGATAGTTGGATTTGATTCATGATTTGAAATTTTATTTGAGATTTGGTTTGATAATTGAGAAAATCAATTGGTTGATTTGGATTTGATTAAGGCTAAGTCCATAATATAAAATCAAAGGCTTAGGAAGGATTTTTAATTGATTTAATCATAGGTTTCAATCATTAGATAGTTGGATTTGATTCATGATTTAGAATTTGATTTGAGATTGAATTAGATAATTGAAAAATCAATTGGATTGGGGTTGATTTTGATTTGATTAAGGCTAAGTCCATAAGATAAAATCAAAGGGCTTAGGAAGGATTGTTGAATCGATTTAATCTTGGGTTTCAATCATTGGATAGTTGGATTTAATTTTAGAATTTGAATCAATTTGATGTTTGGTTTGAAGAGGGAAGCAAGGATTGGGTTTGGGCTATAGGGTTAGGCAAGTCCTCTTAAATCCCTAAGGCACAACTTATTCCTATGGCTAACTCTTCAGAGTCTCTAGGGATAGGTTAAGTGTCCACCTAATCACTAGAAGTGTCTTAAGACTAAGGAACTCTTGTCTATGAGAGTCCTAGATCTATTATGAGGAAGTTGAGAGCTCACTCTAAAAGTGAGGTCACAAAGGGTGCCCAATAGGTGTGGTGTAACTGATAAGGTGCACCACACGTATTGGTGTTGACCGAGACGATCAACAACACCCGAAGGATCGCAAGCGCTATCAGAAATGATCCACTCCTAAACTTGAGGTCTAGAAGGAATCAAGATCTTAGCGTGATGCAACTCAACTCATTCCAAGGGCATGAGGGAGGAAGAAGGGATAGGGATCAACATATGACCCTCCACTGGGGTGGAAGCAGATTCTGCTATCCACCATGGATAAGAGATTTGGATTTGAATGCAAGGTATAATTTGGGTAGAGTTTCGCTAGGGACTAGAATGTATAACCCACTGTGGGATAGATGCATGAACCTTCCACTAGGGAAGCAGGTTCAATTTATCTACTAGGGATAAGGATTTGATAAGATTTCTTTTGAGGGTACACTCGATGTGGAATGCAAGTTTGAATAATTGGGTTTGATTGACTCCACTAGGGAGAAGTTGGGATGATTGATGTCTTGCGGGGGAGAAGTTGATTATTTGTTTAAGTTTTGGATTTTGAGATGGACCTTATCGGTTTGC
This sequence comes from Cymbidium sinense, assembly GCA_021442155.1. Classification (NCBI taxonomy): domain Eukaryota; kingdom Viridiplantae; phylum Streptophyta; class Magnoliopsida; order Asparagales; family Orchidaceae; genus Cymbidium; species Cymbidium sinense. The sequence continues at coordinate 85,924,361 of CM038219.1, forward strand.
AATGGATCGAGAAGGGGCTATGCCGACCTAGACTTGTCTCGAGATTTACCAATCCAAAGGGTAGTCCAGCCAGCACCACTTGGTAGAACTATCCCACCAAAGGGTTGCCTACAATGGTCTGCTGGGAGAAAGTGTAGCAGACTTATATCTCCAAAAGTAAGGGACAACCACTAGGGTAATCTGTTGGATGCAACAAATCGGACCCAACCTAGGGCGACTATTGAATAAATGTCTTTGGGGGACTTATATCAACTCGAGAGTAGTCAAGATAATATTATTTGATTTAATTACATTTGTCTTAATTTCATTTATTTTAATTTGATGGATCTCATTGATTTGTGATGGATCCACTCAGAAGGGGCTAATATTAGCCTAGATCTGTCTTAGATTTATAAATCTAAAGGGATAGTCTACCAGCCATGGGGTAGAACTAACCAACCAAAGGGGTGCCTTTCGGTGTGCAATGGTCAAGTTAGGAAGAAAGCGCGGGGACTCACATCCTCTTAAATAAGGAACCACTAGGGTGATCGGTCTTTTGCACAATAAACTGTGGTCGCCGTCGATTTGCAACGCCGTCGTCTTTGGAAAGAATGCGTAATAGGCTTATATATTTCAAAGCAAAGACGACCGTTAGGGTGACTCATTGGTAGCATAACAAGTCAAACCTCGACTAACTAGAGAGTGACGAAGTGGGACTTATCTTAACTCAAAGTATGAAATTTTATAGGGAGTTTTCGACACGCCTAAAGATAGGATGCTTGGGAAAGGGGCCACTTGGGGCTTGAATTCCTAATCAACAAGATATATTTTTTGTTTTATATTTATGTGGAGCCTGTTGGTTTGCAAGGGACCATATTGAGAAGGAGCTTATATCAGCCTAGTCTTATCTAAGACTTATTGGACCAAGGGAGAATCTATGCATCCGTTGAACAAATTCTTCAACCACAACGGTGGCTACTAAGAAAGGGGGACCCAATCCAAAATTAACTGGGGTAGTGTCTAAATGGGGTCGCTAAGGATGTGATCCAAATAGAGTGCCCACAAGGGAGATGTTGTTGGAGGCTTTATCCAAATCCTGTAAAAGAAAGCATGTAGGTATTCGGTGGCCAACTAAAAGAGAAAGTGTGGGGACTCACATCTGCCAAGAGTGGTGTATCCATCGGGTGAGTCACCGTCAGCATGGCGATAACCAACAACCTAAGGTGCCCGTCAGTTTGCGATAATCAGTCTAGAAAGAAGGCATGTAGATTTACATCTCTCCAAAGCAGAACTGAGCACCGGGATAGTCTATTTTTGGCTCGATAGGGGCTATCCGACCTAGGGCGACTACTAAGTGAGGAGTCCTACGTTGGGACTAAACCAAAGCTTGAAGTAGTCAAGAGGAAAGGAACCATTGGGGGACTTACTTTAAACCTCAAATGTACTCGACTTAGTATGATGTAGTTCAAAGAAAAAGCTTGCATCCTCTTAAACGAAGTCAACATAGGGTAGCTTACTGGCTGCATAGTAAGGCCCGCCAAACTAATAAGGAGCTCATCAATTTGCAATGGTCAAGTCAGAAAGAAAGCGAGGGGACTCACATCTACCCAATAAGATACCACTGGGATGACAAGCTAGCAAGGTAGCATATCGACCTGACCTAGAGCAGCTAATGAGTGAGTGTCATTGGGGGCTTGGTCCCACATTAAAATAGCCCAAGACAAAATATATGTGTTTGTTTGTTATGTAAAAGAAGGAATAAGATGCCGCTTTGGTACTCTTACACCTATCCTAAACATGTAGGAATGTGACTCCACCAAGAAAGAATGTTGTTTGGGTTCTCTTACATCTAACTTAGTTGTACTAATCGAAGTAGGATGCCTCTTGGGTTCTCTTACACCTATCTTAGTAGTACTAGAGGATTGAATGTAGTTTGTGTTTGTGTTGTGAAGGGATAGGACATCGCTTGGGTTATCTTACATCTACCCTAAAGACTTCATAGAGGATTCACAAGCAAAAGATATTTCTAACACATAAGAGGTGGAATTTGATAAGAAAAGAAGTTTATTAATGATTATTTTCATACAAGATTTATGGATAGTATTTTCTTAAGTAGAGCCTATTGATTGGAAGCATCAGGCACTCTCCTTTACAATTTATGAGTTGATAAGATTCTCCTTGGTAGGCCTTTTCTATGGTGAAAGGGCCTTCCTAAGTAGGTTCAAATTTGCCTCCTATCTTTCGATGGGCAAAAATTGGTCTCCTTATAACTAAAACAAGCTCTCCTACTTAGAAAGCTCTAGGGAAGACCAACTTATTATGAACTTGAATCATTTTGGCTTTGTACAACTTGATGTTCAAGCATGCCCAGAGGCATCTCTCCTCCAAACATTCAAGCTCTTCTACTTGCAACTTGGCATTTTGCTCTATAGTGATCTTGCTAATATCCTTAGTGATGAGAGTTGGACTTCTAATGGTAGAATGACTTCAAACACATACACCAAGGAGAATGAGGTAGATTGAGTTGAGTTCTATATGCGATAGGCACAAGGCTTCAACCAACTATTCATGCCACTATCGCTTATTATCGTTGAGTGTCTTCTTCAATATTTGGATGAGAGTTTTGTTGAATGCTCGCTAGACCATTTTCCCTTGGATAGTAGATGGTAGAATATCTCCAATCATGCCATGCCTCTAAAGATGTTGATTTTGGTGCTCTTGAATGCAATACTATTATCGGATATAATTCATTGAGGCACCTTGAACCAATATATGACATGGTTCTGGCTGAGCACGTGTTGAGTTGTGACCTCTAAGTGGGATTGCCTCGCCAACTTGGAAATATAGTCCATGGAAGCTAGAATGGTGACCCTTGGAAGAAGGAGAATCGATCGGACCCACTATATAAATGCCCCAACACTCAAATGGCTATGAGGCCAATGTAGGATGTAGAATGTTGGGTGGTTGATGTAGGACCACACCGTGCACCTGACATTGGTTGCATCTCCTAGCTACATCCATGCTTTGTAATCATCAAAGGCCAATAGTATCCTAGTCTTTTGATCTTGGCTCTTATCTTCAAACCGATTGGTGAGCTTCACATAAATATGAATGTACCTCGATCATGATCTTACGGGCTTCATGTTTGGCTAAATAATGTAACCACATATGATCGAAAGATCATCGGTATAGGGTGTCGCCCATGAGAGCATAGGAGAGAGCTCTCTATTTCACCTGATGGGCTAATGACTTCTCTTGAGGTAGTTTGCCTGTGTTTAGCTAATCCATGAATGGCAGACTCTAATATGACTCATCATCCTCTTTGGCAATGACAACCTCCCTTCAAGAGAGAGTCTCGATGAGTTCAATGTCTATAAGGGATAAGACTTCTATTTTGGACCCTTATTGAAATGGACTCATTTTCGGCATAAAGCTTGGCCAATGCATCTGTTATAGCATTATCATTTTGAGAAATTTTATAGATAGTGACCTCCAGGATTTTAGCCAATAACTCCATGGTATACTTTTGGTAATGATGGAGCTTAGGCTTTAAAACCTTGTAGACCCAACAATTTGGCGATAAGCTCTAATCCCCAAAGATGTTAATGCTCTGGACGTATAATATAATGACTAACTCTAGATCAGTAATTAGAGCCTCATATTCGATTTTATTATTGGTGCATGGATTGGACAGATGATATGAGAATCTCATCACATTGTGGTCCATAGTTAGGAGAACTAGTCTTACCCCTACCTTCCCTAGAAGAGTAGATCGTGGTTCTTCTCCTTTTTGAGAGGAAGCCGCACCATCGAAATACATCTCACAACGGTGAATGCTAGTGTCTTCTAAGTTCATGATTTCTTTATCGGGGAGGTCAGCACTAAGCAGAGAATCAACAGGAAGTGGGTGTGCTGCTAAGAAATTTGCTAGTGCCTATCCTTTCATAGCATGGAGGGGTACGAATGTGATGTCAAACTGCAACAAAATCATGGACCATCGTGCCAACCGTCCAGATAACGTGGGTTGTGTCATGAGATATTGAAGAGAATTGATTCTATAGATCAGATTCACCTTGCAAGAAAGAATGTAATGTTATAGCTTTTGGGATGCAAAGATTAAAACTAGGTAGTGTTTTTTAATAGGTGGGTAGTTGCCTCAGTAGGTACTAGACAATAACTGAGATAGTAGAGAGCATTTTCTTTCCCTTCATCTTTGGTTTGAGCTAATAAAGCACTAAGGGAGTCATCTAATGCTGCGGTGTAGAGGATCAATGGCTTGCCTAAGATAGGGGCTGATAGAATTGGCGGCATCATCAGGTAGTGCTTGATGCCTTTAAAAGCATGTTGGCACTTGCCATCTCAGTTGAACTTGGCATCCTTTTTGACAAGTGCTAAAAATGGCTGGCATCTTTCTAATAAGTTGGATATGAAGCATCTTAGATATGCCAACCACCCTTGGAATGATCTGAGTTGAGTTGGACTTTTAGGGTGGCATTTCTAAGATAGCCTTGATCTTCTCCGGGTCGATCTCTATTCCCATGTGCAGACAACAAACCCAAGGAATTTCCCTAAAGCAACTCCGAATGCACACTTTAGGGGATTCATTTTGAGGTTAAATTATCTTAATAGTTTGAAAACTACTCTCAAGTCGAAGAGATGGTCTTCATTTTCTTTGCTTTTGAGTACCAGATCATCAACATAGCATTCAACTTGATGATGAATGAGTTCATTGAAGATCTGAGTCATCGCCCGCTGGTATGTAGCACCGATATTTTTAAGACCAAGAAGCATTATCTTATAATAATAGATTTTGATCGGGGTTCAAAAAGAAGTGTTTCTTTCATCCTCAAGGACTATCTTGATTTGGTTATAGCCAGATGACCCATCCATAATGAACAATACTGCATGAGATGAGGCAATGTCCACCCATAATTTCGGTATATGAAGTAGAAATTCATCCTTAGGACATGCCTTGTTGAGATCCCTAAAATTAATGCATATGCAAATCACATGAGAGAGGTTGGTCCTTGTTGAGATCCCTCTCGCCTTATTCATTGAATCCTCTCAACATCATCTGATCTCCTCAGAGTTCAGAGATGTTGATCCGTAAGTAGGCAAGGATTTTTAGACTCATAATGTTCACTGATGCACCTTGATCAACTAACACCTTGGAGAATCTGAATCTACCCATATCCACTGTGATGTAGAGGGGATGGTTGTGCTCTGTTGTCCCTAAAATAAGGTCTTCATCGATGAATGTAATTCCATGAGATTCTCTTGAAAAACATGCCTCCTCCAATAACTAGCGAAGCTAAGCATATAATCAAGAAGGGCTTTGATCAATGACTCCCTCATCTCTTTGGATAAGACAAGGGCATCATAAATGCTTAGTTTAGTTGGCAACTTTCTTAGATGAGTGAAGACATTGTAGTTAACTCTGGGTTGGTCCTCCACAAGCATATCCATAGGTGAAGCATCCTGTGGAGGGGCTTTTTGACTACTAGAACCAATGACTTGTTTACTCTTATCCTGAGGTGCTACCCTAGGAGGTAGAACTTTGCCACTATGAAGGTTGACTTTAGTGACTTCATGAGATGGTTTCTACCTGCTCATCAGGTTCGCCTACAGCTTCTCCTATTGGATCATCAGAGTCAAATAACTCCAAATCTATCTCAATGGGTGAACCCGGGTGATTTTGAAATGGATAATCCATTTCAAAATTAGAAAGGATTGGATCATAATTGTTATAATTATTAGTACTTGGAGAGCTTTTTATAGGAATAAAATCATCAAGATCATCAAAATTAGAGAGGATGTAAGCATAATCAATTTTCTTCTTCATTGATTTTTTAGATTTGGATGAAGGTACAAAGTAGAAATCAAGTAAAGTGAGCGGAGTGAGAGATTTGGTACCCCCCCCTCCTCCTCTGCTGATACAAGGACTACTAGAAGAAGAACTGGCTAAAGGACTTGTGGCTACAACTGTAGAAGGAGCACTGGACTCGGTCAGTGGTTGCACTAATGTGCTATCCCAGGCAAGTGGAAGTTGTCGCCATCCGTTAGGCTTTTACCTCCCTCAAGTTATCCTTAGCAACTTGCAAACCTTCTTTAGAGTTGGAGGCTTGAGCTACTGTGCACTGCAAGGTAACTTTCTGATGTTAGAAATGATTTTCTTGGAGAGGGATAGGGAGATATCCCAACTTTCTCTATCTTAAGAAGATCGCATGTATCCCTAAGGATTACTTTAACAGAATTAAAGGGTTGTTCTAGTAGGTATTCCTTAGGGATGACAATCACGACTTGTAGTTATGCTCAAGCCAATCCTTAAAGGTAAAATAATCTTCTAAAACATGACCCAAGGTGGGGCAAAAGTTTTGATCATGACACTTTCCCACATCCTCAGGCCTCCTAGGCTCTGGTAATTAAAAATCAAGTGTCTTTAAGAGATTCTTAAAGATCTTCCTGACTACCTCCCTCTTGAATGAATAAGGTTTATTCAATTTGTCAGCATGAGTAGGTAAATCATAGCTACTTGGTGGTAAATAGGAGTGATGCTACTGATACTGTGGATGGGGATACGGCGGGCAAGTGAAGGTTAGAACGAGGTGGCCGATATGAGTGGTGGAAAAGGAGGTGGGAGAGGAGGTCGCTATGATCGGGGTCGCCTAGAACCCTAGCTAGCTTCTCAAAATGTCGCGGACTTTGGAAATTTCTCAAATGCCTTCTACAGTCTAGGCTTAGCTGACTATTCTTGGAAAGGTAATTGTTTGACCTCTCCTTGTAAACTAGTTCATGTTGATTAATTTCTCAAATGTCTTAATGTTGAAACCTTTAAACATGAAGGCCATCGGGCCATGAATATTCTTGAGTAGAATTTTAATGGCATGCTATTCAGATAGCTATGATTCATATTTCATACTTAAATTATTCCATCTAAGAATGTAATCAATAAGGGACTCACTGGGATGTTGTTGAGATACAATAAAATCGCCTCGCCGTTACCCTTTGTTGAGCTCCAAAGAAATCTCTTAATAAATAGCTCCCAACTCGAAATGTCTTCAATGAATCATTGCCTAGTTCAGCATACCAATTGAATGCAATGCCTTTCAAGCTACTAACGAAGAGGTGAAATAAGAGTGCATCGATGCCATCGACATTGCAACATACATTTGCTATGTCGCCTGGGGTTTCCACTGCCATCAAAAATTTTGAAGGATGGAGGCACAAAGCCCTTAGGGTATTGGACACCATCAAATTCCTCTGAGTAGGGTCTACCCATTAAAGCTGATGAGCCACCTTGGGCATGCGCCAACGCATCCCTTACTTGTTGCTACACTAGGTGTTTAATGTCTCTTTCATGCATGGAGGTGCTATCCACCACCTTCCTATGCAAACTACCATTGTCTCCCTATGTAGGAATGCATATAAGATGATCTAAAGAGTGTACCAAATATGCTCTGTTGGCTACTATGGGAGAAGGTTGTAAAGCCAGAGTTGAATTCTGCTATGCTGACACCACTGCCATCAACTCTTCGATCTTCTTCCCCATTTGATCAATATGATCATCCCTCTGTCTATGCTGCTGGAGTAGGTGTTGATTTTAATGGACATCATCATCTTCTTCAACACCTTGCTGATTATGCTAGTCTCTATGGAGGGGCCCCCTAGTATCGACCATGTGAACTTGAATTCTCAAGGAGATCATCCTCATCCGGATCAAACGACCTTTCCTCCTCACACCGACGGCCACTCCTAGAAGCTCTCTCTCTACAAAGTACTATGCTAGAATCTCATCTAGGGAATGATCTAATCGTGCTAGTGCAAATACTCACTATTGACCGTTGGAGGGGCTTTGCTTGATGAAAGAGATGCACCTAACAATGCCTATCACTGAAGTGCTGACTCTGGGAGGGTCATGACTCTGGAAGAGATATGCTCATTACTGCTCATTGGTGGAGTAGTATCCATAGGAAGATCTAGTGCCATGGGGACTACAGAACTATCCCCTTCCTCTTCTAAAGCTACTACTATCACTGGCTTTGATGGTGGTGGTGGTGGTGGTGGTGTGACCACGACACTGTGGGGTCGCCACTCCTTCTTCACCAAAATTGAAGTAAGAGGTCGAGTAGGGAAACTCACCCTTACCTCAGTTGGTGGTGTAGATGAAGTAGGATCCTTTGGCCATAGCCGGATCACCAAGGGGGCTTTCTTTTCTGATCGTCTATGCCCTTGTAGGCATGGTTGGTGGAGCCCGGTGATGGCGAGGAGTGGATCGGTGTGGTGGAGACACAGATCTACCCTCACCGGACTTTTCCCATGATGGGTACCCGACTATGCTATCGCCCTATTAGCCCTGGTGGCCTAATGATTAGGAAAATCAACTAGAGTGAAGGTTGCTGACTATCTAGCAAACCTCCATCGGTCCTTGATCCCTAACTAAACTGCTACTTGGGCCTTCGATGCTCTATCACTGCGAATGTGCCTAGTAACACTCCTGGGGATGATAGACCTCAAGTCAAATAATATATCAGACTCTGAACATTTGTGTACCATGCCTACCTCCCATAATATCATACGTATACTGGCATAGGACTTCCTCCTATCCCTAACCAGAGCCTCATGGTATGATGCCGAGAGGGGTGGAACTATTTGCCGAATGGAAACCTCATGGGGTAACCTTTCCTAATGTGGGATGCGACATCCATCTCCGGGTGGCACGCCATGTTACTTGATATGGTCTCTATTGTGTTCGCGTGTGTGGCATTATGTAGAAAAAGCGAGCTAGATCCTGAAGGGGGAGGCTATCTCAAGCTGATAGCCTTCCCTTAGGGGACCATCGCTAGCATGCACCCAAGTGGTCGGGAACAACCGAGTAAGAACTGGACCGACCGCGCATCAATTGCCTTCCTCTTCAAGGGAGGATACTCAATGTTAGAAGGTAGATCGATTCGGATGACTGACTTCTGCCTAGCCACCTCATCCAAGCTAACAGTAGTGAGGGTCGCCCCCTTGTAAGTGATACGGGCTCCCTCAAATCATCAGCCAAAGAACACTAGATGAGTGGAATCAGTCTGAGGGTGTCTGGCCTGATCTAGGGCCAAATCCAACCTAAATGAAAAGGTGAAAAAAAACTTCTGAGAGGCCACGTCTGAAGACTGCAAAGGACTATACTGACTGATCTGAACTGTCTGTCTGCATCTATAATATAACTTGTATCAGATTTCTATCTTGATATTTGTTCCATGAAAGTAACAGAAGTTTGGAGTTTTGAACCCACACTTAACAATTTAAATATGTAAAGTGGGGTTCACTAGAGAGATTTGGATGTTTGGAGGAGAGTCTTTTGCCATTTGATTTTTGATTTTAGAACCCATACTCAACCAATTTAGGTAGGTTGAGTGGGGTTCAAAATTTTGAGGAGAGATTTCTTTTTTTTTTTGGAGATTGTTTGCATTTTATGTTTCTTGTTTGAAAATATGGATAGTTTGAAATACCTTTACTTAGAAATTTTGGGTATGCTAAGAAGAGGTTGTGATTATGTGTTTGAAATAATTTTTTTTGCTTGTGAAGATTTGATTGTGTGATGTTTTGATTTTAAAATGAGGCTTCTTACTTAACAAATTTGGTATGTAAGTAGAGGTCTCATGTGTATGATTTGTGCTTGAAGATTAGACTTACACTTAACAAATTTAGTATGCTAAGTGAAAGCTAAATGTGATTGAAAGATAGATTTGTTTTTCTTTGAAGATGGGAGTCCCACTTAACAAATTTGGTATGTTAAGTGAATGCCCCAAATGTGTTTGAGATATGTTTGTTTTTTTTCTTTGAAAATAAGACTCTTACTTAACAAATTTGGTATGTTAAGTGAAAGCTCAAGTGTGGTTGATATGAAAAATTGGATCCTTATTTAACAAATTTGGTATGTTAAAATAGGGATCAAATGTATGTTGAAAAGAGACCCTCACTTAACAAATTTGGTATGTTAAGTGAAAGCCTAAATGCGTTTGATATGTTATTGAAAATGGGATTGTCACTTAACAATTTGGTGTCTTAAGTGGAAATCAAAGCATGTTATGACTTGAGAATGGGATTCTCACTTAACAAATTTGGTATGTTAAGTGGGAATCCAATGTGGCATGATTATGTGATTGTGGAGAAAAATTCCCACACACATATTAGACTCTCCTTCAAATCTATGGTGAAAGGAGTGGCAAAATTATATATGTGGAAATTCATCTTGGTAAGATGCCACGCAGATCCACAAATGTAATTATTCAGGTGATCGAATATGTCATCAGGTGTACTGCAGTAAGTCACTACCCTTTAATGGAACCAATCACCTCAATAAGGACTCCTAAGGATGATGGGTCTGCATATGTACCAGAGATTCATCCCCTACATTACATGAAAAAGTAAACATGGTTTATTTTAAACTAGGTTCATTAAGTTCCCTATAGGGGCAAGCCCTCATAGTTAATTACATCCTAAAGGACAGGATCCTTTAGGAAAACTCTCGATTAAGGTAATGTATTTGACGATTTCAATAGGAAGGACTATCAATCGATTAGTTTATGTTTGAGGATCAAAATGAGATTGATCAAAAGAGGGAGTTATTATTGAAAATATGAATAAGTAGAAGATGCTCACGATGCTGAAACCTATAAAGCATCTATCCTAAAATTGGCTTTACATTTTAGAAATTGATTTAATTTGTTTGAGTTGTATTTTTCTTTAGAAATTTAGGAGTTAAGATTCCTTAACGCAAGATTAAGGAAATGTTTAAAGGTGAGGAATTATGCTTATGGCCTACAAAGGGAAAAGCAACTTCAGAATCTAAATCTAGGGAGCTTCAGTGAAGGCCAGAAGCATAACCTAAGTATAAGACAAAAATAGGTAATTAGTTTGCCTACAAGAGAGGACAAACCACCCGATAGTTTGGATTTACAAGCGCCTGGGGGTGGCCACCAACTAACTCCTCCTATAATTTTAAATGCAAGTAGGCAAGTCTTTATGCTTATGCAAGATAGCTAGGCTATTTTTATTTAGAAAGAGACTAGGTCCTTAAACTCACTCCCTAAAGAGACTAGATCATGTAAAGGGACATGCTTCAAATGACCTAAATCTAATGCATTTCAAATTTCATTTTATTTTATTTTTGGACAAACAATTTTGACTCAGGCTAATAGAATTTTTATGACTAATATATGAGAAAATAGATTATTGGCCAAAATCAGCGAGAAGTTTAGGAGGTGAGTTTCCACAATAGCCCTCAAAGGTCAAGATGGGTTCTATGGCAAAGATGGAAGACCTCCAATCAAGAGTGAAATAAGATGCATTTGTGCATGATATTATAAAGAAAAGAACTCATCCAGCTAAGGGGTTATAATTTTTTTGTCTTGATTTTAATCTAAGCTTTAGATAAGGTTTATGAATTATTTAATTTTAATTTGAATTTTGAAGTTGGGTAAAATTTATTTTTCCTAAAGACCTAATCAACATCCGACCATACATAAAGCAAGGAAGAAACTAGGAAAAATATGCCACTTAATGCAAGTTAAATAAACATCAATCAATTTATAAAACTAGTGCAAAAAATAAAAAATAAAGGTCGAGTGGTGTGCACCACCAAAAAATCTAAAATATCAAATGTGGGTAGTTGAGCTCTACCCTTATACAACCTGGATTACAAATGAATCAAATTATAATTTAAGCAAAGGAATTCATTGTTTTGGGGGTCTTCAAGCTTTATTCTTCTTTCTTTTTTTTTTCTTCTTTCTTTCTTTCTTTCTTTTCTTTTCTTCTTTGGATCTTCTTTTGGATGGTTGGATGGTAGATGCTTGAAGGATTCACATGATACATAAGATGAGATCTTATGACCAATGCTCATCCTAATCCCCCATAATAAATCATTCCAAAATCCTAAGTATACCAATTGTTACATGAAAAGGAAAATCATAAATCTAATTAACACCTGCAAAATAAAGGTTAGTCAAAGCACACCACACAATTCCCAAGTATGTATATTGGACTTATCACCCCACACATCTGTGACTAAGTCCACCTACCCTATGGATTTTGCTAAGGAATATAAGCACCTGTAAGCAAGAGGCATTTATATTATTATTTATGATAGTGTCCCTTTAGCACAATCCCCTATAGAAAAGAATAGTTAGAATAAATACGTCCTACCATTCATTCTACTAGCATACACCCTAACATCTAGTCTAAAATATTCATCACAAAATAAAACATAACATCAAGCCATGCACTGACCTAACCTATAGCTAGAAGTGGTGGCTTAGGTTAATGTGTGTGCTTTGAAGATTTGTGTGGCATGCTTAGCTTAGGACTTTAGGTTTGAATTTTCTAAGTGTGAAGGACATGTTCAACTTAGAGGATGGTTTCATTTACATTGTTTAAGTGTTTTGGGTTATTTTTATTTCATATTTCAATTTGGTTTAAGTGAAACCTATAATTAATTACTAAGTTATAAAGAGAGGGAAAGAGAAGAGGACTTCTCTTTTCTTCCCTAATCCTTAAGTAATTTCTAAGGTAAGTTCACATTTTAGTTTCATTTAGGTGAATGTTTTAATTACATCTTTTAATCAATCCTAAGTTTAGATCAACTCTAAACAAACCTATCCAAAAGAAAGGCATTTTAAGATTAAAAAAATGAATCAAAATTCACATAACATACATTACTTCATTTCCTTCCCAACATATATTACATGCATATGGATAGACCCTAAGCATATCTATACATGTAAATGAGAATAATTAACACACTTTATGATGCATGCTAAGTAATCTATTTAAGAAAATTTAGAATATTTAGATGCGTGATTTTTCTTAAGTAGAGAAGATTTTTCTTATCCAAAATTTCACATACATGCATGAAAGTAAGAAAGACATAAGTGAGTACAGCACCATTATTAACCAGAAGTTTAAGATACAAAACCTACTTACTTAAAGTTTTGCAACCTCGTTGGTTAGACTAATATACCACTTTCCTTAAGTACTAACATGCATAAAAAGAAATAAAATGAAGAAGGAATATGCAAAGTTGTTTAATAGTTTCATTTCCATTTATGCAATTTATTCTTGCAAATGTAAATCCTTCTTAGATGATGGCATAGGGATGAATAAGGTATAGAATTAAGTAAGTGTTGGGTCATTTTTTGGATCAAATGGTGTATAATTACTACAGTGATCTAGCTTTTAATAGGTGGATATTTCTCCTGACTTTCATTCCTGTTAGGCTCTCATCTTTGGTTTGGGTTTACTGCCTTGTTGATCTTCTTATGTGCCTATATTTTTTTGGTTGTTTCTTATCAAGCTATGTTGAAGGGTGTATTTGGTTGGCTGCTCCACATCAAGCTTATGCATGGAATGCAGGTGCTACAGATTATTTGCTTTACAAGGCGCCTCTTATGATGGCTAGGATGATTTCACTCATAAACCTTGGTAGCGAATTGTGATTCAACCCTTCTTTGGAGGTTTGGATGCTCATGTTTGTGGTTGCCCCTTTCATGGGTGACTGAGCCTGAGCCTTTCCTTCACTCTATTATCTAAATATCTTTTCTTTTTCCTAGCCTTCTCAGTTTACTTTACTTGTACCTCTTTTGCTGTACTAACTCCTTTTCATATGTTTGCAGGTTTTGTATTTTCTTTGCAGGTTTTCTTTGCGGGTTCCTTATCTGGATGTGGCATATGCTGCTTGTATTTTCACAAGTTTTTGTTTAGGACTGACCTATGGCTCTCATTCTTGTGCTTTTTTGTACCTTTAGCTATTTTTCTTTTTTGTCTTTTCCTTCTCTTATTTTGGTTGTATTTAGATAGAGGATTTACTCTCTAGGCTGATTGTAGCTCTTTGAGCAGTAGTTTCTGGGTTTATCCCCTTTTAAGGATCTTGTAACCCCTTTTTTGTGGCAATAAAATTCCCCTATATGGGGTTCCCAAAAGAAGTGTTGGGTTCTTTTCAAATGAACCTTACATTTTACTAACCTTTATTCAAAACTATGCTAACATAAATAAAGGAAGGAAAGGCTACACTAAACATGACTTTATAATTCATCCCATGCAAGCTTATAATTAAGATATAAGAATAGCACACTTTTAGATTTGATGTTTCATTTATAAGTTTTGAAAATACTTTAGATTTATTAGTGATAATAGCCACTCATATTTTACTTTAGTTAACACATGCACATTTGACATAATGTAAATTATTTCATTTTAAAACTTTGAAAACATGAAATCATGGATGCATAAATCACATGGCATGCAATTTAACATGTTGGGAAAGATCTAAAGCATTGTAATCATGTAAACAAACTCACTTTACTTAACTCCTAAAGACATTCTTAAATAATAAGAAAACTTAGAATAAATCAAAGTGAATTTAAAAATGATTTTTGTTCGTTTGAAGTTTGATTTAATTTTAAAAGGGTGAAATGAGTTTGATGTTCCTAACCCATTCACACATGTGTTTTATATTTTGGATTAATTTTTAGATAATTAAATACATTTTAAAATATTGATTAGGTTAAGGTGCATTAAGTGGCTTAATTAACCCTTACCTACACAACCATAGAAAAATTAACTAAGTAATTATGAGCCAATGAGATGACATAAAATCCACAAAGTATTTAAATTTGCAATGCACCTATCAATGAAAAAGCCTAATACAATTTGGCTCATAATTAAAAGTTAATTAAGCTAAGGGGTTTAGCTTAAGTACTTTTAAACCACCCTTTCACACTTATGTAAGGGATTTTAATTTCCTTAATTAGACTTAGGTTATTAACACATGAGCATCTATCCAAGGTAGATTAATTAAGTTCGGAGATTTTTATATTTGAAAATTTTAAAGGGGTAATTAATGAATTAACCCTTAATTAAGAAGGGATTAACGAAAGAAAAGGGGGTTTAGGGAATAGCTTAGGGGACATACCCCAAAATTATTTCCTAAAATCCTTACTCACTGGATCTAACCTTAATCCAACTTAATCATAGGAAAAACCCACTAATTACACCTTAATTACCCTTAATTACATGAAAGGGGTAATTAAG
Source organism: Cymbidium sinense (assembly GCA_021442155.1). Lineage (NCBI taxonomy): Eukaryota > Viridiplantae > Streptophyta > Magnoliopsida > Asparagales > Orchidaceae > Cymbidium > Cymbidium sinense. Next base: position 85,939,412 of record CM038219.1, read on the forward strand.
GAATGAGCTAGCAATTTTCCTAATCAAGGCCTCAATAAATCTCAAGAAACTTAGAGGAGGCAGAGGTCATCCCCTAAAATGAACCCTAGAAGTTTGAGATTAATTTGTGACTTAATTATGGAATAATTAGCTAAATAACAGTCCCAAAGAAACTTAAATTCATAGAAAAAGGGAAATCAAAATACATTGAAAACATTTTTAGAAAATTCTAGATAAAATTATCTATCAATAGCAATTTTTTTTATTTTTTTTTATTTTTCTTGAAGGAGTTATGATTTTTTAAAGTTTTTTGAATTAATAAGAATTAATAATAATCTAACTAATCCATGAATAATACCGCCATGCTATGCGTGGCGTCAAGACTTTACATGTGTCACATCGTGAGCCCCCTACTTAACTCGTCATAGCAGGGGAATGGTGGTGGTGCATGCACTTTTATCTGTAGCTATCCGATCAAAGATCGGATGGCTGAGGATACACCAGTGGTCTTAAATTAGATAAAGGATATAAAAATGTGGGAAATAATCTCAGCTGTCCATCTAAAAACATGTGGATGGACGGCTGAGATGGGCTGAGTTCTTCCCTGAGGATGAATGTGAACCATTCACAATCCAAGGGGAGATCCGAGCCCGATCCTTCATGGATTCATTCAAGACTTAATCCACACCATCTAGAGGACCAAAGTGGCCAATCCAACAATGGATTTCACATGAAATAGAAATTTCTTTCACAAAAGACCAACACCTCTTAGCCTAAGTGGTCAGAAAATCATTAACCTCACCGGAGGTGATCACCGATGCTCAGGATAGATGAGGTAGCTTCATCTAGTGGAGACAAAGCCCTATTGAAGTTCTTAGCTCTTGAGGTTGAGTGTAGAGCTATGGACTCCTATTCACTCCCCTTGTGGCTTTGATTGAATTGATCTTTCCCTTTCCTCTAGAACTCAATTGGATGCTTAGGTGAGTGTAGAAGGAATTTAAGTGGGATCAAGTGTAGAAGAAGTTTTATCTTCAATGGATCTCCCCTATTTTACACTGTGTAAAATTGAAGAATGGGAATTCTCAATCCTCTCTAGGCACCTTGGTTACTTCGTTCAGTTACGTATTGCTACATTGTAATGTAAGAAAATTTTAGTGGATTAGAGGAGTCTATCTCCCCTTATATCGGAACGAGCATATACTTACTATTTTCATCCAATTGACCTAATAGGATGGGTTGTTTTGGCTGTTAGAGGTGAGCACATGGTCGGTTTGGCCAGAGGAGTGGAAGGCTAACTCCCATGTGCATCCAATTGAGCTTTGGAGGGAGTTTCAAATTTCAATTTGACAATGGGTGGTCGGGTTTGGTCCATGGGCCAAATGGGTTGACCCAAACCCATTGGTTTGGGTGCACCACTCATCACTAGGTCCCCTTGAGCTTTTAGAAAAGCCTAAAGTGATTGTGATGAGTGCATGACCAAAATACCCATGGGCTAGGCCAAAATTTGTTCTATGGCATAGGGGTATAATGGTCATTTTGCTTTTTTTTTCAATTTGGGTATGTTTGGTATGTTGAGAAAATAGGTTGTGCCAAGTTTCAAATGGATTTGGAATCCATTTGATAGGGTTTGACTCATGTTGACCCATTTAGGTCAAAATGAGTCAACTTGTCAAGTTGACCAATAGGTCAAATTGGGTCAAACCAAGGGTTGGGTTAAGTTCATATGACCATTTGAAATGTTTTGGTCCCTTTGGTTTGGTTCAATTTGGTATAGATTTGGTTTTGGCTCATATGACTCTTCTAGGTCAAATGGGTCAAGTTTATTTGACCCATTTGGCTTATTTGGGTTAGGTCAAGGTAGATTTAAGTTTGGTTAGTCATATGGAGTGGATTGGTATCTTTGTTTCCAAACAATTTGAGTTAGGTTTAATTTTGGCTCAACATGACCCCTTTAGGTCATGTTGGGTCTAGGTCAATTAAAGGTTGATTAATTGAGGCTTTGGTCAAGTTCCACAAGTGATTTGGGATGGACTTGACTCATTAGTTTCAATCAATTTTACTTAGATCAAAGTTTGACACATTTTGGCCCTTTAGGTCAAAATGGGTCAACTTGAGTCAAGTGGGCCAATTGGGCTAGGTTAGGCTCAAAGGTTGACTTGGTCAAGTTCAAACAACTTGGATCAATGGTTTCAATCAATTTGGCCTATGGTACAATTTAGCTATCTTGGGCTTCATTTTAGGTTAAGTGTTGACTTGGTCAACCCTTAGGTTTGACTTGTTTTGACCCAGTTTGATTGATTGATCAACCCATGATGATTGTTGATCATGATCGGAGGGATATATGAGTTTGGCTCAATCCAATTCGGTTAGGATCAAAAGTTGGCTCATAAGGGTACTTTAGGTCACTTTGGGTCAAGTGAGTAAGTGGGTCAAATGGCTTAGTCAAAGCTTGATTTGAAGTTAATTGATCTTGTATATGGACTTATGATTGAAATATAAATCCATTTACAAGTGGTTTGAAGTCAAATGGATTTTGATCCATTTGAAAATCTCATTTTTCAAAGGAAGAATATGAAGGAGTTTTGGGTTTAATTTTTTTTTATTTGAGTCTTGATTGAAGGGTTGAGGTTTGGATTTATATATGAGCTCATGATTGTAAGATTGATTGAACCATGAGAGAAAATCAAGAGTTTTTCTTGATTTGAATTGATTTTGGCTTGAAAGGCTTAGACTTGATTTTGATTTGATTTGAGTTTTATTTTTGGAGTTGGTTTTGATTATTTGAATTTATATTTCATTTATATATATGAATATAAATGAGAATATAAATTGATTATGAGAAAATTTCAAGGATTTGAAAGAGTTTAATCATGATTTATGTTAAATCCATTAAAGGGAATTTAAAGGATTTAATGAAATTAGAAATTTAATTTTTTGAGTTGGATTTGATTGATTTATATTTATATTTCATTTATATATGTGAATATAAATGAGGATATAAATAAGTTTTGAGAAAATCCCATGAGTTTGAAGTGGTTTGATCAAAGTTTAGGTTAAATCCATTAATGAAAAATTAAGGGATTTAAGGGAATTTCAAGCATTTTAAATTTGAAATTTAATTTTTTACCTTTGATTGGATTGATTTATATTTATATTTCATTTATATATGAGAATATAAATGAGGATATAAATTGATTTTGAGAAAATCCCAAGGATTTGAATAAGTTTGATCAAGTTTTAGAGTTGATTTTGACTAAGTACTTTAAAGGAAAATTAAAAGGACTTAAGGAAATTTTCATGAATTGAATTAGAATTTTGAATTTGATTTGATAGATTTGAATCTATATTTCATTTATATATGAGAATATAAATTAGAATATAAATGAATTATGAGAAAATCTCAAAGATTTTAATAGGCTTGAATCATGATTTTGGTTAAGTCCTCGAGAAAGGGTTAAGGATTTAGGAAATTTTGACTTAGGATTTTTTTTATGGGTTTCAATCATGTATTCCAATCATGGATTTCAATCATGGAATTGAATCATGGAATTGATTTGAGTTTGAGATAATCAAATAGAATTGATTTGGAGTTTGACTTGAAAGAAGGGAAGTGAGGAAAGGTTTAGGCTAAAGGGTAGGAGAATTTCCTAACACCCTTAAGGCATAACCTATTCCTATGGCTAACTCTTCTAAGTTTTCTAGGGCTAGGTAGAGTGTCCACCTAATAGCTAGATGTGTCTTAAGACTAAGGAACTCTTAAAGTCTAAGGGGAAGTCCTATGCCTAAGATGGAGGTGTTGAGAACTCATTCTAAAAATGAGGTCAATAGTGATTCTTACTTAACAAAGTGTGATGTGTTTAAGTAGAACCAAATATATGCTTTGAAAGTGAGACTATTAGCAAGTTGGATATGCTAAGTGATAGCCTAAATGTATCCGTTTTGAAAATAAGACCCTCCCTTAACAAATTGAATATGTTAAGTGAAAGTCAAATTATATATTTTGGAAATGAGACCCCCTCTTAACAAATTGAAATTGTTAAGTGAAGGTCAAATTTATATTTTGAAAATCAGACCCCCACTTAAAAAATTGAAATTATTAAGTGAAGGTAAAATTTATGTTCTGAAAATGAGACCCCCACTTAATAAATTGGAATTGTTAGGTGAAGGTCAATTTTATATTTTGAAAATGAGACCCCCACTTAACAAATTGAAATTGTTAAGTGAAGCTAAAATTTATGTTTTAAAAATGGGACCCCCACTTAACAAATTGGAATTGTTAAGTGAAGGTCAAATTTATATTTTGAAAATGAGACCCCCACTTAACAAATTGAAATTATTATGTGAAGGTGAAATTTCATGTATGATTCAAATAGGGATTCTCACTTAGCAATTTTGGATATGTTAAGTGGGAATCAAATATGGCATGATTATTTTTCAAGAGTGTGCTTTTAAAAATAACCTCCATGTAACAATCATAAGGTTTGTTAAATGGAGGGGTTTTTGATTTTGTGATATTGTGAAAGGTGCTTTTGGAAAGAACCTCCATGGAGCAATCATAAGGATTTTAAATGGAGGGGTTTTAATTTCATGATTTTGTGAAAGGTGCTTTTGGAAAGTGCCATTTTTTTTGGAAGGAATTATTTTCTTTAAATTTTCTGATGAACCTTGCCTCACCAAGCTAGTGGTGAGGAGGTTCTAAATTTTTTTTTTATCTCTCCTTTTGTTGAAAAATTATGTTCTCACCTATTGGGGAACCCAATAGGGGTTTCAAAACCTACATGGAGTGAGGTCATAAAACCTAAATGATGTTGGCTAACATTGCTTAAGAAGCTAAATAAGTGTCAATGGAAGGAAAGATAGTCTTGGGCTCACATGAAATGCAAGTCCACTATCGATGCTTGGAGATAATAATCATCTACTAAAGATGGAGAGAGGAACTATCCCGAGCAGAGTTGCTAGAAAAATCTATGGTGTTTATTTTTGGTGTTGGGTGTTGTGTGTATATGGGAGGGGGACACCACGCAGATCCATAGATGTACTTGTTAGGGTGATTGAGTATGATATTAAGGAATAGTGTACTATCTCGAGATATAGAAATCACTACCCTATAATAGACCTAATCACCTAATAAAGAACTCCTACGGCATGATGGGTCTTTGAATATACCAAAAAATTTTCCCCCTACTTTACATGAAAAAGTAAAGCAGGGTTTATTTAAATCGGGTTCGTTAAGTTCCCTATGGTGGCAAGCCTCCATAGTTAATTACATCCTAAGGAAAATGAATCCCTTAAGAATACTCTAGATTAAAGTAGGCAATTGTTGTCTCCAAAGAATTCAAAGATAAGACAATCAAAGGATTGGTTATATTTTTGAAAATCAAGTGGGAGAGATTAAAAGGGGAGAGCTATTATCGAAATCAAAGGGGATGAGTAAAGAGTTCTCATGATACTACGAAGCCTAGTGAGAACTCCAATTATCCTATGGTTGAGCTTTATGTATTCAAAATTAAGGGGAATTATTTGTTTGAGTTGAAATTTTATTAGAAATCTATGAATTATAATTCCACAATACAAAATTATGGAAATACTTAAGTGGTGAGGATTGTAGCCCATAAAGGGAAAAAATAACCTCATATCCTAAATCTAGGAAGCTTTGGTGAGGGCCAAATCACAACTTAAATCTAAGGTGGAAGTAAGTATATGGTTTACCTCCACAAGAGAGAGTAAATCACCCGACTGCTGGACTTATTGTCGCTTGGAGTGGCAACCAGCTAACTCCTCATACGCTTTAAATCCATGCAAGCAAGTCATATGCTTTGCAAGATGGTTAAGCTATTATTTATTTAGAAGAGAAAACTAAGTCCTTAAACTCACTCCCTAAGAGACTAGATCATGAAGGTGCATGAATAATGACTTAATCTAATGCAAATTTTAATAAGTTTTATTTGATTTTTGGACTTTTTATTTTGACACAGGCTATAGGTTTTTGTATGCTTAAATGCATGAGAAAATTGATCATGGGCCAAATCAAAGGAGAAAGAGATGTCTTTCCATCAAAGGCTCTTATAGGTTAAGCCTTTATTCACTAGCATAGATGGAAGCCCTCTCTTAGCAAGAGTGGAAGAATATGACATGCATGATATTACACATTCAATCATTCATCTAAGGGGTTTCTAAATATTGTATTATCTTGATTTAATTCCTAAGCTTTTATGTGAGGTTATGAATTATTTTAAAATTTTAGTTATGAGTTGTTAGTAGGATAAAATATTTATTTTTATCCTAGGAGCCTAAATGAATCCAAGCCACACAATAATCACCAATCACAAAGAAACTATGAAAAGGCATGCTACTTCTAATACACAAGCTAAACAAATATCAAACAATTTTATGAATCTATCACAAAAGAATAAGAGGCTGGTGTGGCCAGGTACCATCGTACAACCCAAAAAAAAATGTGGGTAACCGAGCTCTACCCTTATACATCCCGGTATAATGAAAGAATATATTAAAATTATGAAGTGATAAGTGTTATGGGTGCCTTCATTCTTCATCCTCTATTCTTCACTCCTTGTCCTTCATTCCATCATCTTGATTTTCTTCATTTCTTTCTTTCTTTTGACTTTGATTGGGATGTAGCTTACTCCAAAGGCATCACATGGTATATAAGACATAGTCTTATAATTAATGTTACATTAATCCCCATAACACTTATTCTAATCCTTATGCAAAATTAAATTAAAAGAGAAGGAAAGTAAATCTAGCTACACCTGCAAAATAAATGTTAGCTAAACACACCATACAATCCAAGCAGTTATAGGAATAATTTTGACTTAGAACCCTACACATGGGTAACCAAACCCACCTGTCCTAACTTGGGCTATGCTTAGGGGTATAAGCAACCTGCACAGCAATAAGCATTTATATTTTTATTACAACGCCCCTTAAGCACAACCCCCTGTTGAAAGCATGATTAGGCTAATATCGATCAAACATCCAGACCACGCACAGACACCCTGACATCATGTCTAAAATAATACATCACAAATCAAACATTCATCAAACAATGCACCACCCTAACATAAAGCTAGAAATTATAACTTAATCTAATGTGCATGTGTTGAGGCTTGTTTGGTATGCCCTAACTAGGCTTTAGAGTCATGATTTTCTAAGTGTGAGGGATTTAATTTATATAGGGTTAATTTTTCTTCAGGTGATTTAATTGATTTGAAGATTTTATTTAGTATTTTCTTTTATTTCGTATGACCTACACTTAGGAACTAAGTGTTATGAATAGAAGAAAGAGAGGGGATCTCTCTTTTATCCCTTCCTTAAGTCATTTATAAGGTAAGTTAATTAATTAATTTTCTTTGGTGAATGATTTATTTTGTGTTTTAATTAACCCTTAAGTTTATTTTAACTTTCCCTATTCAATAAAAAAGGTACCTTCGTATTAATTATGATAGATTACTATCACATAACACACACTCATTCATTTCTTTCCATCATGTATATCATGCATATGAATAATCCTAAGCATACCTATAGATGTAATATAAATCTTAGCACACTCTGATGATGAATGCAAAGAAATGTATTTTGACTTTAAATATTTCATTTTTTGATTGAATTATGAATGCATGTTTTCATTATGTCGAAAAGAGGGATTTTTCATCCATTAGCTAAATACACATTTGCATGTATAAAAGTTTTAATTGAGTATGACGCCATTATTTTCTACACCAGGGGTGTAAGATACAAGACCTACTTAGGGCTATTTAAAGCCTCGTATCCCCAAGATGTTTAGACTAGTGTACCATTTTTTTTCAAATACATATGAATGTATAAAAAGAACCAAATGGATAGGGAATCGTGCAAGAAATTATCTTTGATTTGGTTGTATGATTTACATGTGTAATATGAAATTCTTCCTGAGTCTTAACATGGAAATGCATAGGAATAGATTTAAGCAAGTGTTATGTTCTTTTCAAATGAGCTATACACTTACAAATCCTATGTGAATCCATGTTAAAGTAGGGAAAGAGAACTTCATATTACACATCTTATACTATCATCACATGAAGGCTTATAAATATTTGTAATTAGCATTACTTCATTTATAATAATTAATTTATAGGTTTTGAAAATAGTTTTTTTTTGGTTTAATAGTGATAATAGCCACTCATATTCTTAATTTAAGTCAACACATACAATTTTGAGATAAATGAAAACATTTTATTTAATTAATTTTTAAAAGAAATGAATGCATGATTTCATATGGCAAACAATATTTAGCATGATTGCAAAGAAATAAAGGAATGTAAGCACATGATTTCATTCATCTCAATTAATTCCTAAGGATAATCAAATTAAATAAGGCAATTTAAAATGAACCAAAATTCTTTAAAGATATTTTTAAATTTTGAGTTTGATTTGATTTAAAAAATATGAGAGACATTTGCTAGTCCTAACCCATTTCCCCATGTGTGAATTAGTTTGGTTTAATGAAGAATATTTAAGTTGATTTTATGTTTTGATTAGGTTAAGGTATGAATTAAATGAATTAATTATCCCTTACCTATATCACCTTAAGTTAATTAACTAATCAATAATAAGCCAATATGATATGCAACCACATAAAAAGTAAATTTGCAATGTTCCTAAGAAATGAAAGGGACCTAATGCAATTGGCTTATGATTAATAGTTAATTAAGCTTAAGGGATCTCACTTAATTACTTTCATGATTTCTCACACATGTGAGCCAACCATAATTTTATTATCTCTCACCTTGGGTTATTGAACACCCAAGGAGCTACCCAAAAATCAATTAAGGGTTGTTAAAGTACGAATGAATTGGTGTTTTTCAAATTTTAATTTCATTAAGCTTTTAATGAATTGATTAAACATTTTGGTTATGTTTAGAATTTGAATGATGAAATTAACTTAGGGAAAGGATCAAAGGCAAGGCCTCAATCCTAATCCCTAAATCATTTAAACATCTAATTATATTTTAATTTCCTTATTTTAAAGATTAATCATTTAATTAATTAATTAGCCATTTCATTAGCCCTTAATTAATTTGATTTTTAAAGATAAAGAAGACTTAGGAAATGAATTAGAAAAGTAATCCCAATCTGAATCCCTAAGTGATCCTATTGTTAAACAGAGGTGAATGTGCTTAAATGATTAATTAAGTTACTATTTATTTAATAATTATAATAAATTAAATTAAGAGAGTGATTAGGGCTTAATCAAGTGATTCCTCTAACTAAGTAATCAATAAAATCCTAGAAAAATAAGGGAGGCAGAGGTCATCCCCCTAAACATTCACAAAAAATTGGGATTAATTGAGTACATAATTAAGGTGTAATTAAGCTGATTATATTTTTGATAAAAACCCAAATTAAGCCAAAGTCACAATTTAAAATCAATTAATTATAATTTTCTTATATTCCCCCCTGAAATATCTTCAAAATGAGCCTTTGTATTTTTTTATTTTTCTACAATTAGTTATGATTTTAGGAAGTTTTAGGATTAAAAACTAATTTATTGACCCTAATTAAAACCTTAATCCCGTCGGGCCACATGGCTGTTGACGTGGCACATTTTCCACGTGGCATGATAGGATTGATTATTTAAGTAGTCACATCCACGAGCTGACTCAATCAGCGACAAATGTGCTTTCTCTGTGGCCATCCGATCTAAGATTGGATGGTAGTAATTTGATCCATGATTTAAGAAAAGAATCAGAGGCTCTATCATGGGATTTAATCAAAGTTGTTCATCTCAATCATGCGAGATGGATAGCTCATGATCGATCCCATTCATGAGTGATGGAAGATGGATGTCATCCGTCTTCCCTAGTTCGATCTGAGCCCACTCGAACTCGGATTGTCTCCAAATTCTTCCCATGCCTTTAGGGAAGGGAGACGCCTACATCCAACAGTCAATTTTGCATGAAATTCAAATTCTCTTTGAAAAGGACCAACCCACAGTTTCCTATAACTATAGTTTTGAGGAATTACCTCACTAGAGCTAATGTCTGGTAGTGCAACACCGTAGGTAGTTTCGCCTAGTTGAGGTGAGGCCCAGTTGAGGAGCTTTGAGCTTGATTTGGTGTGGGAGGCTCGATTGCCAATCCATACAGGCGAAGGCTTCAGCTTTGATCAAACTCATACCTCTAGCCACTTGGGAGCTTGGGAATTGTTTTGGTTGTGCTTGATGAAGTGTGGTGATGGTGTGGCTAAGAGGAATTTTGGTTTGATTTTAAAATGGGTGAGTATTTCTCAGGATTGGGATGCCCTATTTCAGCATTTGGCATTGCTCGGGGGAGAGAAATGCCAAAAGGAGAGAGCTTAGGGATCCTTTGAATTGCTCTAAGGGGTTTCAGAATGAGCTTAGGGACTCACACGATTCGATTCTCTGTGAATTCATGTTCAAATTGAGTGGGTATACCCCTCAATTTCCCATCATTAGCAGATGGCTCATGCATACATTTTGCATTGGCTCGCCACTGTCCGGTCGTCGGAGTTGCCTTCATCAAGGTCAGGTCATATGCCAGGGATGGGAGAAGTGATGGGGAGCTACCATAGACCCAATGTGCAAGGATGTTATGGTCTTGATCCAATGGGTGCTTAGTTTGGGTTGGAGGTGAGTCAACTCACCTCCTAAGGGTCCTTGGCTGACCTAGGATGAGTTATATTAGATAGCTGGGTCAGGAGAAGGTTCCATGTAGTGCCAATGAGCTGTCATGCGGATGGGCAAGTTGACTTTAGCTTGGATCCAATAGTTTTAAGGTTTAAATCCTATGGTTTGATGGCTAATTCCTTTGGCGGGGTCTACTTGGCTTTTGGGCTAATTTGGAAATTAATTAGAACATGTTTGGGTCGGGTTTTGCAAAGTACTAAGGCCTCATAAGTTGGTTTAGAGTGATTTGGCTTGAATTGGTCAAATGGGTTCCATTTGGGTTAGGTTGGGTTGGGTTGAACAATTGGTCAAATTGGGTCAAACTAAGGATTGAATTAAGTTCATATGATGATTTGGGATGTTTTGGTTCAATTAGTTTGGATTGGATTGGCCTTGGTTTCAATTTGACTTATTTGGATTCAAAAAAGTCAAATTAGTTAAGTTGACCAATTTGACAAATTTGACCAAATTAAGTTAGGTTAGGTGTTGAGTCAAGTTCAATTGGTTGATTGAAAATTATTGTAGGCTTTGGTTTGGTTTAATTTAGAATTAATTTGGATTTTGGTCAATTTGACCTTTTAGGTCAATTTGGGCTAGGATGGGTCAAGTTGACCAATTGGTCAACTTGGGCTTAATCATGGCTTTGGCCAAGTTCAACAAGTGATTTATAATAAACTTGAGCCATTGGTTACAATCAATTTGGATTAAATCATGATTTGACCCATTTTGACTTTTTAGGCCAATTTGGGTCAACTTAGATCAAGTGGCCAATTAGGCTTGGTTTGGCTCAATTGAAGGCTTGGTCATTTTTAATCATTGATTATGAATAGGTTTGGATCAATGGTTTCAATCAGTTTGGCATATGATGGATTTTGGCTAGTTTGGGTTTCATTTGGGCTAAATGTTGACTTGGTCAAAGGCTAAGTTTGACTTGATTTGACCCAATTCTAGGTGGTTGATCATCCTATGATGATTGATGATCATGATTGAGTTTTAGATGGGCTTAGTTCAATCCAATTTGGGTTGGATTAGAACTTGGCTCAAAAAGGTCCTTTAGGTAACTTTGGGTCAAATGAGCCTAAATGGGTCAATTGGCTTGATCAAGATTTAATTCAAGTATAGGTGAACTCACATATAAGCTTAGGATTAAAATATAAATCCAATTGCAATTGGTTTGGAGCCAAATGGGTTTTAGTTCATATGACAATTTCAAGTCAAAAGGGTCAACTTGGGTTTGATTTGGGTTAACTTGGATTTGGTTTGATAATGGTGGTTTATGTTTATATTTGAATCAATAATTGTAGGAACATGAAGAATTCCATGAGTTTTGAGTTGATTTTAGTTTCATTTAGCTAAGTTCAAAAGTTTGGCTAAAAGGGCTAAAATTGGGAATTTGATTTGATTTGGATTTATATTTCATTTATATTTGTGAATATAAATGAATATATAAATGGATTATGAGAAAATCACTTGAGTTTGGAGTGATTTGGAAGCAAATTTGACCAAATTAAGAGATATGGGTCAAAAGAGGCTAACTTGGATTTTGAATTGGTTTTATTTATTTTTGGTCATTGGAGGGTGGGTTTCATTTATATTTTTGAATATAAATGAAGGAATGATTGGTTTATAAAGAAATAAACCAAGTTTGAGTTAGTATGAAGGAGTTTTGGCTAAGTATATGAAGGTGGTTCATATGGCTTAGGAAGGGATTTTGGAGCTTGAATTTAATCATGGGTTTCAATCATTAGTTTTGAAATTTTATTTGAGATTTGGTTTGATAATTGAGAAATTCAATTGGATTGGGGTTGATTTGGATTTGATTAAGGCTAAGTTCATAAAATAAAATCAAAGGGCTTAGGAAGAGATTTTTGATTTGATTTAATCATGGGTTTCAATCATTGGATAGTTGGATTTGATTCATGATTTAGAATTTGATTTGAGATTGAAATTGATAATTAAGAAAATTAATTGGATTAGGGTTGATTTGGATTTGATTAAGGGTAAGTCCATAAGATAAAATCATAGGGCTTAGGATGAGACTTTTGAATTGATTTAATCATGAGTTTCAATCATTGGATAGTTGGATTTGATTTTGGAATTTGAATCTGAATTTGAGGTTTGGTTTGAAAGAGGGAAGCAAGGATTGGGTCTGGCTATAGGGTAGGCAGGTCCTCTTAAATCCCTAAGGGACAACCTATTCCTATGGCTAACTCTTTTAAGTCTCTAGGGTTAGGTTAAGTGTCCACCTAATCACTAGAAGTGTCTTAAAACTAAGAAACTCTTAGTGTCTTTGAGAGTCCTAGATCTATGATGAGGAAGTTCAGATCTCACTCCAAAAGTGAGGTCAACAATGCCTTATTATAATTAAAAATGAGGTAGAATATTGGAGAAAAGATTATTTTTAGCATGTATATTTTGTGTAATGAAAGAAAAGTAAGTTAGTTATAGATGGAGGAAGTGTTATGAGTGTCATTTCAATACACACCTTAACTCTAGCAAACCTAAATACTAAACCTCCCTATAAGCTATTTCATGTTAGTTGGGTAAATCATACATCTCTTCCTATTACCAATCGATGCTTAGCTTTAATTAAAATAAGAAGCTATGAGGTTCAAATCGGTGTGATGTCCTCCCATGGAAATTTCTCATATCCTTTTAAGATGACTTTAGTTGTATGATATGAATGTTATTCACTATGATAGAAAAAATACTTATATTTTTAACATTATAATAATGCCATTATACTCCGGCCAATAAAGCTAGTAAAAAAGACACCCTCCATAGCACCACACAACATAACCTCTCACTTGCAAACTAAGCCTATATTGAAAAAAATAAATTGTTATGAAAAATTAATGATCCATTTCTCCTTGATTTTTTGTACAAGTAACACATGACTCTAATGAGGCTCACATACTTACTGTTCTCTTCCTCTCTCGATTATAAAGATATTACACTTGATGAGCTTCATGAACTACCTCTTCTAAGAGACATTCAACTTGCTATTGAGTTCTTACCTGTTCTCAACTTCTTAACCTTCCACATTATAGGATCAATGCTACTGAGCATGTTGAGATTAAAAGGTAAGTTAAAAAATTACTAAAAATGTGCTTTATTCAGGAAAGCCTTAGCTCTTCTATAGTCTCACCTTTATTAACTCAAAAAGAAGAAGATAAAACATGGCAAATGTATGTTGATATTCAAGCAAATAATAAAATTACTTATCAAACATAGGTTTCCTTTTCCCCAAAAATCTCAGGAGCAGATTTGTTTTGAAGATTGATCTAAAAAGTGGATATCATCAAATTCAAATTAAATCAGGAGATGAGTAGAAGATTGCTTTTAAGACCTTTAATGGACTGTTTGAATGGCTTGTTGTGCCCTTTAGATTTTCAAAAATTCCTAACATATTCATAAGATTAAAGAATACTATTCTTAAACTATAGGTAAATTTTTGGTGGTGTATTTTAATAATATTTTAATTTTTAATCCAAGTGAGAATGTGCATCTACAACACCTACAAAAAGTCTTTAAAATACTTAAATAAGAGAAATTATATATTAATTTAAAAAAGTGTTTTTTTTTGTTAACTAAGGTAATCTTTTTAGGCATTATTGTATCCACTGCTAGACTTAAATCTGATCCTTCCAAAAAGAAAGCAATCTCAAATTATCCATCATGTAAAAGATTTATTGAAGTTAGAAGCTTTCATGATTTAGCCACCTTTCATAAGAGATTCATCAAAAAATTTAGTACTATTATTGCTCCAATAAGTGATATACTTTAATTAAATAAATTTTATTGAACTCTTAATATTCAAAGGGCCTTAGATCAAATTAAAGTTATTATTACTTCTACACTAGTCATTAGGCTTCCAGTATTTTTAAATCCTTTGAAGTGACATGCAATGCTTCAGGAATTATGATAGGTGAAATTTTGAGTCAAGATAATCATTATATAGTATTCTTTAATGAAAAATTAAATGAAGTCAAACAATGATATTCCACATATGATACTGAGTTTTAAGCTATAATTAAATCTTTAATGAATTAGCGATGCTATCTCTTACATAGAGAATTTATACTAAATTATGATCATCATACCTTAAAATTCATTAATACTCAACTAAAATTAAGTTATAGACATTAAATGAGTTGAATTTTTACAGGACTGCTCTGTTATTTTGAAGCATAAGCTTGAAATTGAGAATAAACCTATTGATGCTTTATCAAAGTAAACTTAATGATTTTTTCCTTAGAACTGAGAATCCCAGGATTTGATCAAATTAAAAATGATTACATATTATGCCTTGACATTCACCTAATTTATCTTAGACACCTATATAAGATAATAACTTTATAAAGGCTATTCTTCATAATAAATAGTTATTTATATAAAGAAAAATAATTATATATTCCTTAATCTTCTCTTAGAGAAATCCTTATCATTGAGTTGCATGCTCGAGGTGTAGCTAGTCATTTTTTAGGATGGATAAAACCATATGTTAATTAGAAAATAGATTTTACTAGCCTTCATTAAAAAAAGATGTTTAAAAATTACTGGCCCAATGCTTAATTTATAAACAACCTAAAACTACCAAAAAAATGTCTAGAAAATACACTACCTTACCCATTTCTTAGAGGCCTTGAGAAGATCCATCAATGAATTTTATTTTAGGATTATCTAAGATAGGTCAATGAAATGAGAGCATTTTTATTATAGTAGATATGTTCTCAAAAATGACACATTTTTTACCTTGTTCAAAAATAAATAACGCTTCTCACATAGCCAAATTATTCTTTAAAAAATATTGCGACTCCATGATCTTCCCTTAACCATTATTTTTTATAAAGATGTTAGCTTTGTATCATATTTTTGAAAAATATTATGGAAATTATTAAGCAAAAAATTAAAATTTTCTTCTTCTTTTCACCCACAAACTAATGGAAAAACTAAAGTGGTTAACCACACCTTGGGAAACTTGCTTCGGTATTTGGTAAGTAAAAGTTTAAGAAATGAAGATTTAATTTATCTGCCTTAGAATTTGCTTATAATAATATTGCCTCAAAAACTACAAATAAATTACCTTTTGAGATAGTTTATGGCCAAAACCCAAGATGACCAATAGATATAAAAAAACCTATCACCATATGCATTTTCTGGTGTAGCATTCTCATTTACTAAAGATTTTGAAAGCCTCCATAAAAATATAAAAAATCAAAATATGATAAGTAATGAAAATTATACTTCTAAGGTAAATCATAATCATTCAATGAAAGAATATAAAGAAAATAATTATGTTTTTATTCGCATTTGACCTAACATTATCCAACTGCTAAATATAAGAAATTGCATGCATGAGCATATGGTCCTTTTAAAATTCTTAAGAAAATTGAAACTAATTCTTATCATCTTGATTTTCCTAATGATATGCTCATTCATCCATTCATTAATATTAAAGATATTTTATCATATGAAAGAGAACAAATCTCAATTTTTAGTCTAACTCTTTACTAAGAGATATAATGCTATGTTTGTAGAAGCCCTCTTTCTTTAAAGTTAATTATATCATCACTGAAGAAGCATCTACTAATCTAGCTTTTGAACATCATTTTCACATTCATTGGAAGAATAAGCCACCAACTAAAGACACATGGTTGACCCATACTAATTTAGAAACTTTAGGCTCATAATTAATAGAAGACTTCTAAGATTTCAACTCTATAGAGCAGATTAAACTGAGCTTAGGGGAGTTGATGTAGAACATCATATGGATCAAGTAATTAGAACTCAAGGTCTATTTACTAAATCTCAAGCTAAAGCCAAGAAAATTCAAGAAAAAAAAAATACTTAGCCCATTAGCTTGTTAAGACCCATTTTATGATTTCATCTTTTTTTAATTATGTAATTTTTAATTTCTTTCTAGAAACTCCAAGTTCTCAACTTTGAATTTAAAAATTCAAAGCATGACATGTGAAGTGGTTGAATCCACATAAATTAATAGAATGTGAAATTGGTGAATGGCATAAAATAATAAGATTACTTATTACTTCACATTAATGTGGCCACCAATCTTTCTCTCCATGTTTTAATTTTTTTCTTTTATAAGATGATTGTAAGGGCTAAAAATATCCCCTTTTATTGAAATGAAAGAAGATCTTTTGGCAATTACAAATTATCTAAGATGTTCTTGTGATTTTAGACCTTGGTGGTTAAACTTTCATAATCCTTGTTAAGAGCGCTAGCTATCTAACATATCTTTATTTTCTTACCTCCAATACCTAAGATAACTTATTTTAATCTTTTGCATATGTATTAACATCATCTCCAACCATACACTAAGCCTTCTACTCTCTTTCATAAGCCTACACTTTCATTACACTCAATAATACCCCTACTTCACTAATTACGACCTAGTCCTAGCCCATACACTGAAATAACCATATAAATTTTATAATTTTTAATCAACTACTCCACATCAAAAATCCATATCTTAACCTAAATCTTCATAAGTATTTTTATCTATTTGACTTACTTAAATCTCATATCTTAAAGCTACACTTTAAATCAGCCTAATTTTGACTAGTTTAGGTATTCCCACGTATTATCCTACACAATTCATTATCTAACCAAAACTCTAAAATATATCTTTAAATATCAATCTAAAGACCCATGGGTATTTAATTATGCCAATCTCACTAAAAGAAGGACACTCACCTCCATTAATAATCAATCTCCAAATAAGTGGTGATCCATCTTTCTTGAGTGAGAAATGATTCATTTGAAAATTTAATTATCAATTACTTATTTTTTATAAATTATATATATATTTTTGTATATATTTTAAAAATTAAATTTCAAATTCAAAATTTTGAATCTTAGAAATTTAAACATTAAAAAGTTGGAATTCAAAATTTCAAATTAAAAAATATTCTACTAATAATATTAAAAACACATAATCTTACTTAATTAAATTTACATAGATAAATGACATATAAAATGATAAATACTTGATTTACTACATTCTTATTGGATTGAGCCTTTGAGGTTGACCCTTTAAATATTTGATTGGCATTTAATGCTACATCATCAGCTCAACCATCATAGTAGACCTAGGGAAGGATGAATTTGATTGCCCACTTATCTAGGCAAATTCTACTCAATCTTAGAGAGGTTATAGTAATCTCGCATCACTAAAGATTATAGGAACCATTTTTTTAACTCTATATCTCTCATAGATGAAAGCTTTAAACCCTATTCCCCCTTCCTCTATTTTAATTTTTCTGCTAGTAGGTGACATGGTCATTAGAGTGCAGCCCATGGGCATGTAGCTTTTAATTTCCTGAAGCTATTCCAATTGAGATCAACTTATGTAGTGCACAATGGAGGAACTGGAAGCTTATGGTTGACTTGGTCCTTTTAAGGTTCATAAAGTAAAAAGATGAAATCAAAGTGGTTCATTTTGAATCAACAGTTTTAAGTGAGCAAGACTGTGGTTTGGAATGATCTTCCATTTTTAGTTTAATTTTTTACATTTTTATTGCCATTTAAATAATAATATAAATTTTCAAATTTTATATATTTATAGGTTAAGACCTTAAGAAAAATATCATTTACCTTAAACTCCTTGAATTTTTATTTTTTAAAATTAATTGTCTATTAGTATACTTTATTAATAAATCAAATGAATAAAAAAATATTAAACTCATGGTAATGGTTAATAAGGTCATCTTAGTGCTTTAGTAAAATTTTCAAGCCCAATTGAGCCATATTAAGTAAATTATGACTTTTCTATTAGTATTTTATAGTTCAAAAGTTTTCTAATTAAAATTTAAATTCAAAATCTTCTAGAAATATCAAAGAATCTTTTTGCATGTTCATATTTTTCCTTGAATTTTATGATAATTTTTAAAACTAATTATATGTATTTGACTATTTAAAATAGTAATTTTTAATATATTTTATTTTAAAACCCATTTAAATAATTATAATAAATTCTCATTAAATTGGGTGATGTTCCTTTACTCAAATTCCCTAAATTATTCTAAATTTTAATCTAGTCATTTGCATAATATTTGTAATTTCTAAATGAAGATAATCCTACTTTTGAAAATTATAATTTTCCTCCTAATGGGCCTACTACCATGTAATGGTGTGTTTTGGTGTTTATACCTTAACCCAATCTAGTAACATTTATTTAGTATCATTTCTTATTTTTAATAATTAGATTATTCCATATTGTACATATTTAGTCTAAAATTATTAGAAATACTTAAATTTTTTTAAAGAAAATTTTAGTGTGTTATTTTGTGCTCTTAGATGTCTTTATTTAAAAATAATTAATAATTTTGAATTTTCAAATATTTGTTAATTTTAAAACCATAATTTTAATTTTAGAAAATATATTATTTAAAAATCTAACTAATACTATTCTTAGCTTTAACTTCATATTTTATTTAAATTAGATAATCACCTTGAATCATAATATATTTTTTATTTGATTTGGATGAAAATTTTACCATAACAAAATCCTCTTGGAGCATGACATTATACCAATATAGTTGCAACCTTATTAATTAATTTGATTTTAAATTGATTTTACATAGTTATTATAGTAATTTAATCTGCTAACACTTATTTATTGACACTAGTTCCCTACGTAAATAATTGAGCATACATGATATCCTAAGATTAATTCACATAACATATTAGGTCTTTAATTAATTTTTAAATTATTTTAGTAGCTAGCATTATTAAAATTATTGAATCCAAATTTGTCTGTTGAGTGATGTAGGACATAATGAGTAAGATTAGGTTGAAAGAATATATGAAATTCACTATAACAAAATATTAGTACATGTAAGAGATTCAAATACAAGAATTTACTCTTCCATCTCCATAATAATAAAAAAGCAAGAAAAAAGGACCTTAGTCCCTCGAGGTTTCCCTTCTTGTAGGGAACAAGAGTTAATTGCAGAAGGAAATCATTTGTTGATTAGATTATATTAGAATAATTATAATAATTGTAAATGTGTATCTGTTTGTAGAACTTTTCAATGCTTTGAAGGTAGGCAAGTACTATATGCTAAGTGTTGTGTCCTCTAAAGTGGCCACCTGTGGAGACAATAAGCTTTGTAGTATTTTGTTGAGTGAATATTCTAGTATAAATCAATTATATGATATAAGATCTATAATGACATTCGCTTGGTTAAGGAGGGTCTTTTAGTGTTGGTTGCTTTGTTTAAGGTGAGTTCCTTCATGCAATCACCTGCATAGTGAGTTCTTTTGGAGGGTAGCAGAGTGAGTTCTTACTCATGCTCTTTTAATTACTGCTAATGTCCCTCCATGTTGGACCACTTATTAGGTTTATGTGCCAATATGCAGCTCACCAAAAAAATTTGTATACTCAGGCCAATTTGTATCTCGACGATTGTAGCCTTAGGTGAGTGAAATGGAAAAATTAGAAAGCAGGCAACTTTTTTTAATATCATAATTTTCCCTACATGCACTTAAGCTATAAAGAAATTTTTAAAATCGATAATTTATTATATTAGAAAATAAAATGGATGTAATGATAGTGCTTTATTTAGGAGTAGAAATTATTCAAATCCATCACACTTTTTGGGTTACATCTTGTTCCTGAGTTTATTTGTAATTGGGCTCCAGGTCTAACTAGTTTCAAGATATTATAGGGTCCATCCTAAGTAGGGGCAAGCTTGCCGAGTATGTTTCTTCGAGCAACCACATTTAACTTCTTTAATACTAAATAGCCATGTCTAAAATACTTCTCCTTGATGCTACTATTATAGTACTCAGATATTTGGCTCTTGATATCCTGTTGTCTTAGTGATGCTTCAATCTGCATCATCTTTAGTATGTCGAGCATGGTTTCCATAGTTTCTAAATTTGATTTTTCCTAGTCAGTGATGTCTTGGTCAAGCTAGGAATTCACCATGACCCTATGGCTATGCAACTCATATTTAATGGGTAATACAACTTCTCTTCCATGTGATAAGGTGAATGAAACTTGTCTGGTTGTAGATTATGGAGTTATCCTGAGAACCTAGTGTATGGTGGTAAGGATTCAACTCACTTTGCTCTAGCGCTTCAATTTTTTTCTTCAACAAATTGAGATTATTTTTATTCACCACTTTTACCTAGCCATTAGCCTATGGGTAATGTACTAAAGTAAATTTAAGAAAATTCTTTTAGTTGTTTGTCCATAAACTGAGTGTCATTATTTATGATGATCGACATAGGTGGTCCATACCACTATATAATGTAAGTTTAGTTAAATTACTAAAGTATCTGGGAAGTTATCTTAGTGTGTGACTTTACTTCAATCAACATGTTGAAGTAATCGATTATGGCAAGTATGAATCTTCTCTATCCATTGGTGATTAGCAAGGGGCCTATGAAGTTCATCCCACATACTACGAAAGACTAGGGACTCATGATAGGCTATAGAGCCTGAAGCTATTGTAACTGCATAGGAGTAAATTTTTAGCATTGTTCACATCTCTTGACAAAGTCTTCAACATTTTTACTTAAAGATGGCTAAACATCTTTGTCATAGTATTCGATGGGAAAGTGTCATTTTTTATACTAACATCCACACTCTCTTGAATATACCTCACTATGTACTTTGTTTGTTCTTTCAACACACATATGTTTAGTGAGGTGACCAAACTCTAAAATAACTAGACATTAATTAAAATATACCATGCGGCTTTGATTTTAAACATTCTTGGATCCTTAATATCTTCTTCTAGTTTCTTTGTCTACAAGTATTTGTTCAAGTGATCAACTCATCTAGGCAAGCTTTCGTTGATTATCTACATGGATCATTCTTTTTTAGAGCTCAACTGAGTGAGTTCAATGACGAGTTGATCTATAAGTCTACTTATTCTAAAAAGTAAGTCGACAAGTTGGTTTGGTTCTACTCTTATTGGACTTGCTTCATCCTAAAGTATTCTAGTTTCCTTATCTCTACCTTCACATAATGCAAGTATTATTGTAACAACTCATCTCTTAGTTCATAGTCAACATTTGTTTAATTCATTATAAGCTAATAAATCTGAATGGGGTCTAATATGTAAACACCAAGTGCTTGTTAAATCTGAGTCTAGCAAGTAGGGTTTCATATTCTAATTGATTATTGGTCACTATAAATTTGGATTTTATCAATTGGGTGATTATGATTCCTGTGAGGCTTTTTAGTGTAACACTAGCCCCCATTACTTATTCTCTAGTAGATCCATCCATATAAAATAGCCATGATTATTTTCAATTAGGTGTTAACCCCATGTGCTTTCGCATGGAATCTAAAATTTGATAATCACAAATAATTTTAATTGAATATTTTTTTTGTACTAATCAGTTGTCTATGCAGGCTGTGATAAGTAAACATTACATGTACTATAAATAAGTAGCTCAATGAAGGTTATCTAAGGAAGCATTAATAATGGATGTTTAAATCAAAGAGTTAGTTCAAGGAAGAGCTTATGAAGACTACAATAAGAAATGGTTAATGCCAAAAGACCCAAGACAAGCCTAAAAGTTTCATCATTATTCTCGCATCTATATTTTATTTTGATTTTCATGTAATTTGGCATGTGAATGATGAAAAACAACTAAACACACACATTGAGAGAATGTAAAATTGAGATTACTTATAAAAATCAAACTTTTTTAAAGAAGTCATACTGTATGATTATCCATTTTTATTAAATAATTTTTAGCTGCCACAATTAAGTCAATTAACTCCAAAATTACAAAAATTGAACTAATTGTATTATACTATCTCTAATTGTATTGTATGATTGTTCATTTTTTAAACAAATTTTGATCACCATGATTAAATCAATTAATTATGATTTAGCCAAATCAACATACGGTATAATATATATTGTATAGTATAAATTTATTTAGTTATTACTCTATTTAAGTCTAGAATTTATGGAAGAATTCTTTTTTGTATAATGTTCATACTATACGATATGATCATAAAGAATGAACAAACAAAGAGTTAAAATTTTAGTTTGCACTAATGATACAATATGATTATGATAAGTGTTGGGACAATTATATCTCCCAATTTGAATAAACAGAAGAAAATTGTACTAATCGTATAATACGATATCAAATTATACTATATGATTAAAATAAATTTATTAAAATATAATTTTTTTTGGCATGCTCCTTATAAATACCTGCTTAAGGAGCTTAACTTGAAAACTTGAACGAGACAGACCTTAAGGGAGGCTTAAGAAAAGGTGTTATCTTTGAGAAAAGTGGGGATAATTCTTTCCTTTTTTTTCCATTATGAGAACTTTTGTTAGTAAAATTGTACTTGGTTTCTCTTTTTCATTATCTTGATATTGTAAGTTGAGCTTTAACTTAAGAGATGGTTCTTATAAAGAACTTGTATAAGATTTATTACTGAGAGAAATTTATTTTTACCTTAGAGAGGGAGTTGAATATTCCTACCTTGAAAAAAGATAGGAAGTAGTGTAGGCTTTCTTAATTACCCATTCTTGTGCCAAAAAGGGATAGTGGAATTTCTTAAGGAGATTTGGAGGACAAATGTAGGTTTCTTGGGTCGAACCATTGTAAATCGTTAGTGCCCCTATTTCTTTTCTTTCATTTATTTTTTTGCTACTCTTATCCTTTGTATTGGATTGCTAGGTTTGACTTTTAAGTTTTCTCTCTCACTAAATTTTAAAGTTTTGATTTGATTTTTCTTTTCAAGAAAATTTTTAAAGCACGCTAATAAACCCCCCACCCCCTCTTGCATGTGCAAGTTTTATAAATATTAGAGCAAGTTACTTTTTTATAGTCTAACAACCATAAGCAAATCCAACAATGGCACATCTTGGGAATCACAACACCATGGAGGGAACTTTATTTTCCGACCTTCTCTATTTGATGATATTCCATTTAATTTTTGAAAATATTTGCATGTCCACTTTTATTCAATCAATATACTTTTGAATGTGGAATATGATAAAGATAGGATAATCACCATCATATGAAGTTGTCAGTAGCAAATGTGTTCAAACTCCTTTTAATTTATGGTCAATAGAAGATAAGGATTAGTACAATTAAATTTAAAATATTTAAATTACTTTTTTATACTTTAAAATTTGCAGATTATATGTGTGTTTCCATATACAAAATTGGAAAAGATATTTAGAAAATTGTATGTTTCTTATGAAGTAACTAATGAAGTTAAATAATCACATATCAATATGCTTTTACATGATTATGAGTTGATTCATATGTTACCACATGATGCTATTTTTGGTACATACACATGCTTTATGAAAAATATCACATTACAGCATGCCCTAAGAAAAGAGTTTACAAATGTTGAAAAGTTAACAAATTCTATGTTGCTTACCTAGTGAAAGGAGAAGGCGATCACCCTAAAGACAAATACCTCTAATTGTAGTGAGGAGGAAAATAACACTGATAATGATGATGTAACACTCATAAATAAGAAGTTCAAAAACTTCCTAAAAGGTATAGAAAAGATTTGACAGAAAAACAAAGATAAAGGTAAAACCAAAAAGTCCTCAAAGTTTGCTAATTTTATTTGTTATTGTTGCGTGCTAGAAAATCAGTTGCGGTAGAGTAAAAGTATTCGCCTTAACTTCATTGTGAAATCCAGCACACACACAGGTATTTAAAGAGTGAACAATAAAACTCCAGAATTTTTACATGAAAAATCTCGAAAAGAGGGAAAAACCACAGGGTCTAGCCCAGTAAAAGCTTACACTATGTATCTGTTTCAAAGTACAAGATCTTCCCAATACCGGGATTACAGAATTATATATGAGAAAGGAACAAATGTAATAAATGTCAGTTGCTAGTAGTAGATGATGATTGAATCGCGGAGCAATCACCGAAGGAACAATTACCGCGTAAATGCGAATAATCTTTGGCGAAACTCGGAACAATCAGTAGTCGCATGATGGAGACCGGCAGATTGACGAGCGACAAGGATCAACGAGCGCCGGCGTGGTTGACGCACCGGTCGACATTGTGTTTGGAGGATCTTTAGAGCTCTATTCTCTCTTGCTTAGCTCTCTCATATGAGGAATGAGGCTATTTATAGATGGAGAAGTGGCCTCAGAACATGCAAAATCAACCACTCCACTTCATGGACGACTCGAATGATTCCTTTGATCATTTGATGTATTTTAAGTATTTGAATGCTCAAATAAAGTCAATTATAAGATCTTTGGCTTGTTGGAACCGCTCATCGAGACGATTTGACTATAAACACTCCATATTTGAGAGCTTTTAGAAATTTAACGATGTCCAAAGTTTCTAATGATATTTTAAGTGCTTGATCTCGCCAATTTCTCGAGCTTTCGCATCAAGATTCGTGTTTCGCCTAGTGGAATTTTCAGGATCATATTATTTATGAATGTAAAAAAATCGTGTCACCTCAAATATGAGTGTCCTTCACTCAAGAACATAAATCAGAAGGACAAATAAGAGAAAAAAAGTGATGCAAATAATGGCAAAAGGACTTAACGTGCTTTCTACAACAACTTAAATTTATACTCTTCTAAAGAGAAACTATAGAAGAAGCTGCAAAATTTATTTGATTGTAAAAGAAGATTTTCATTTATAAGTTAAAGGTCAAATTTTAACTTTTGATAGAAAAATAATTTCTATTTTAAAATAGTGACAAACTAAAGTTTATAACACAATAAAGTAAAGTGCAGTAAAGAGAGATAATAGATAGATAATTTTTATATAGTTCTACCAATCCCTCATTAATAATTTAGTAAATGTAAAAATAGCTTACAAATTTGAACTCTCTTATAATGAAGCGAGTACAACCTCTATAACAAGCATGTACTCTCCTACAAAGGAGTGAGAATAAAAAAATTTTAAGGAACAAAAATACAAAATAATAAAGTTTTATACAATAAAACTTTCACAAATCTAATTTGCTATCCAACTAAAAAAAAAAAAGTAAACTCACAACTTATAAATGATATCCTTATAAGTTACAATAAATTTGTAAATTTTGATGGGACATGACAAATTAAATGTATTAAAAATGATATTATCAAAATATTTTCTTAATGTAATTTATAGACTGATGCAAAAGTGAATTTAAAATAAATTCACAATAGCCAATTGCACAATAAAATAAATTTCAGCAATAAATAATTTTAACTTGAAGAGGAATTATAACTAGTATGCATATAATAATGTAAGAATAATAAACTTTCACCAAAACTCTTTTTTTTCTTAATTATAAAATAATAAAAATATCAAGTATTAATAAATATTAATAACATAAAAAATTATTTAAATAAAGTATATTAGTTGGAATGAAATGATAAGTGCAAAATTAAATACTTCAATCTTTTATAAACTATATTTTAATTATAGAAATAATTGTTTTTATTGTACTCAAATATTGATTTAAATTAATGCAAAAGATCATAAAATACTTAAATAGAATTAGTATAAGATAAATTTAAGAGAACTAGGAAAATTTTTGCTAAATTGAAAATCTAACAAATATGAAAATATTTCAACATAATAAATTAATTTCAAATGCTTATAATACACTTCTAAAATAGATCGAAAGATAAATGTTCTTTTAAATAACACTGACTAAGAAATACTTCAAGAAACTATAAGATATTTGTATGAAAATAAAAATTTTTACAAGATAAAATAAATCCTTCAAACTATTACAAGAGTTTTTCACAAATATGATAAGATTCAAATGAATGAAGAAACTTTGATGTGTAAAATTTAAACTATGACATCCAAATACTAATTCACCAAAAAAAGGTATCGATTAATAAATAGATTATGAAAAACAGGATGAACAACTAAGAGAAATTAAGATTAAGAAAATAAACTCAAGTAGTTTAAGAAAAGTTGCTTGATTGAGAGTGTTGAAGCATTTGAACTAAAGATTTTATCTTAAAATCTTTGGAGACTACTTGGAAAGAAAATGTAATGACGTTTTGCATAGATTTGCTAGAGATTATGAATTTGAGAAGCAAACCTTTTATGAAGAGAATGAGAGTTATTTTTAAGCAAGAAGTTAATTTTAATTATTTTTAAATATTATTTTATCATATATAATGTAATATTCAATAAAAATTGATTTACATTAAATAATAATTGATTCAAATGACTAGAAAATGGCAAGTCACATGAGCAAGTCAAAAACAACTATAAATGGCTTTTAATATATTCATAATGGCTAGCTAACATTCAAATTTTAAAAATAGCTAATGTTTGAAATATGATAATAAATTTAATTTTAATTAAAAATAGGTCATGTAAGCTATCAAATTAAAGGAAAAAAATCTAATGAATTTGAAGAGTGAAAATAAAATCTAAATTCATTTATTATAAAATAATTATTGTTTAAATATTAGTTTTCACATATTTCTATCAAATTTAAAGTATAATAAATGACATTTAAAAATATGAAATAGTTTAGATATAATCACATACATGTTGTTAATTATCATAAAAAAGTTTAAGTTAAATTAAAATTTAAAATTATATTAAATAAACTTGCAAATACGTAGACCAGTTGCACTTAATAGTCATAATTAGTTATCATTTATTATTTTGGCAATTTAAATGTTTTGTATGAAGTGTATAAATTTTTTAAAATTTATGAAGTTAAACATTAATTAGTTAAGGATAATTTATTTATATAAATTTTAAGCTTATTATAAATAATTAATAATATATACAAAATTAAAGAAATATTTAAAACTATAAGAAATTAAATTATGCTAGTAAGCACCAATGGACCTCTAGACACTTCTAAATGCATATAAAATGAAATATTGTATCTTGAGCTCCAAACTATTCATCTTAAGGTATCTTGCATAGGTCATGTAAATAAAAATCTTGCTCATCTTTAGAATCAATACATCTAAAATACTTAACATATTTATTTGAACATGCCAATTAATTTTGAGAAACTTTTGTTTCACATTATAACATATGCTCAAGTGCTCTCTCTCTCTCTCTCTCTCTCTCTCTCTCTCTCTCTCTCTCTCTCATAACTTTAATGTATGAGGCATTAACTTAATTCTTCTATAATTTGCACACTCTTGTGCATCACCTTTATTTTTAAAAATATGAATCAATAAGCTCTTTCGTCACTTATTTGACATCTTTTATGTCTTTAAAATGGTATTAGAAAGATTACTAAGCCAAAAAAAAATTTTGATCTCCTAATAATTTCTACAATTATTGGAATATCATTAGGTCTTTCAACTTCTTCATATATCATTTGTTCTAAAGCCTCTCCAACTTCAACTTTATTAATATAATGATAAAATTAGAATCTCTAATTTCATTTATGGTATTAAGGTCGTTAAATTAAAATGTATTCTCACAACATTTATTAAAAAGTTTAACAAAATATATCATCCACATATGTTAAATATCCTCTTCTAAGAAAGCACTCTTCTAAGAAAACACTTCATGATCTTCATCCTTAATGCAATTCACTTGAAGTAAATCTTAACTTCTTAAATATCTTTGATTGGATAACATGTATATAATTCTCTCACCATCTTTTATATCCAATCTATTACATAAATCACGAAATGTTAATTTCTTTACATCACATGTTGCATTTTTAGAATTTTTATGGGCCACTCTATATTTTTTTCAATACTCTAAGTGTTTCCATAAAAACCAACTTTTATAATAAAACTTATTATTTTTTATATTTTGGCACATTTTGACTATATCACAAACTTCTTTTTTACTAAAATAAGTTTTTCTTTTTAATTCTCCAAACATATTTTTATTAACTTGCTTAATATCACTTACTATTTTTGCCCACAAAGTATGATCTTTGACATGAACATTCCAAATCCTAAGATCTTATAGTTTACTCTAAAAATAATTTTATTAGCATTCTTTTAGTACCCTCATCCAATTCAATGATAATTTTATTTATTTATTTTCTCATCTTCTAATCAGTCATCATAAATTCAAAATCAGTAATAGATGTTGGGTTAGGGCGATGGGAGGTGGGAGTCCTTGCGAGCGATGGGAGGAGGGGAAACGCGTGCATGCATGCATCCCAAAGCGATGAGTTAGGGCTCCGAATGAGAGAAGGAGAAAAGAGGTAAGTAAATAGATAATTTATATAATTATATAGTTAATTGAAATCTGATTTTAATGTTATTATCTCAAGTTTTAACTCAGGGTTTATAGATTTCAGCAAAGAATTTAATTTATGAATATGTAGCAAAAATTAAATTCAAGTTAAGAATCATTTTAAGATCATTTTAAGAATCATTTTAAGAACCATTTTAAGAACCATTTTAAGAATCATTTTAAAAATCATTTTAAGAGAAATGATAAACATTTAATGAAAACAAAAATTTATCTATATTAAGTCACTTTAATATTTTATATTTTTATATTAAGAAATAATAGGATTTAGAGAGTATTATATGGCAAATTTGACATGTATAAATATCATTATATTAAATGAATTAAAAGTTATAAACAATATTACTAAGAAATTTAACTTGATTTAGAAAATAAACAATGAAATATTGATGAATGTGAGCATTAAATAATAAAAGATATACGCAAGTATTGTAGAACAAAAATGAATAAAATAAAATAAATTGCTTTCTAATCTAATCAATATTTTATTCTATAGGAACTTCAATTAAGGAGAGAAGTGTTAAAGGGAAGAATATTCAAGAGAAGGCTGTAAATTAAAGTGGGTAATTATGTTCTTACATTTATGATAAAAATGTCTTTAATTTCTTGTGATGAATTACATTTTTAATATGATTATGATTTTTCTTGACTGCAAATTGTGATTTATTTTTCTGCTTCTTCAAGTTGAATAATAGCATGAATGCTAGACCATACTGTCACTTCGTCATTTTAGAAAGTTAACTAATTTACTGTTAGTTATGAATTAATATGCATAGATGTATAAATTGTATGCTATGAATGTGTATGTTGAAAGTGAAATCACCCCATTATGATACTGGTTGGGGACACAATGTTCTCGTGCACGAAAAAGGCCAATGGAATTGACAAATGGTAATGGCTACTTGTCCTTTGGATGAGTTTTGGTAAAATTTTTTATTTGGTAAAGGTTTAGACGGTGACTCCTAAAATGGTTGATAAATATAAACATAAAGTTTATAAGAAATGTTTATTTATACATACCTCCTATATATTTGATTATTTGAGAAATTTCTTTTATGTACATATTATAACAAAAATTAACAAGCATACTAGTTCTACTTTCTTGTTGACTATTGTGTAAAAGTATAATTGACCCATTGAATTTTATTCAATTACTAGCTGTTTATTTTTTTCAGATAACCATCCTAACTAGATGGATGATAGAAGGGAGGGTTATGTTTATCGCCATAGAGAGACTTCAAGAGATGAGTATTTATGACGGTTATGTTGATTTATATTTTAATTTGTATTTCATATGAATTTTGTTAGTATATATGTGTGGACAAATTATTAATTATGTTGTGGATTGTAGTGGCTCTTACATGATTAGAGAAACATGTTGTGAAATTGTGTTTAAGACTGGAACTGTTAAGTAAGATTTTCTTTTATTCGTCTGACCGTTTGTTCCCGCCTTAGTATTCCAAGCTCCCGGGTCGGGTCATGACAACATAATCTAAATCTACTTAAGAAACATATAAAGTTCAAAAAATGTAATTTTGTCTTTTGTAGAAAACTCGAATATTTAAAAATAATGTTTTACTGAAATGAAACAATAGAAAAATAATAGCAGAAAAATAAAATGCAGAAAAGTAAAGAAAGAAAACACATGGATTTTTACGTGGTTTGGCCAAACCCCAAAAACCGGCCTACTTCTATGCCTAACCACCCACATTAGGAACTCACTAAATCAAAGTTGAGATTACAATAAATCTTCCATACCTTCCTTCATGAGCAAGTACAACCCAATACATACTCTCCTTAACAGACAAGTACAACCTAACATGTGTTCTCCTTAACGGGCAAGTACAACCCAACAAGAAATCAAGACAAGGCAAAGAGAAAGATACAATTCTAACTCTCAATTTTAAAATATTTTGAACTTGAAACCTAATCTATACTAATATTAAGGCAATTGAATATTAATGAAAAAGAGAGCACACTTTAACTCTAAATGAAATTAAAACAAGATCTTCAATCAAGTATATAATGTAATTAAGTAACTTAATGTTGCTTAAATGATCTTTAAAAGTTTGAAATAATTTTATTGAATTACTTTCAAATACAAAATAAAATACAATCATCAAAAACTTTACTTTGAATTTTTTTTCACACAAGCTAACTTTCATTCAAATGATAAAATATTTCTAATTTAAATAACTAAACAATCACTTAAATAAGGATTTGGTTTATATCACATGAAAGCTATCACATAACATATGCATAAACCAATTGAATACAAGTAATCAATAAGCACAAAATAATTTATGTAAGATGTGGTGTGGGTCGGCCAAATGGAGAAGAGATGAAATAATATGTTAAGCACAATCAAATTTAACAAACCTATATGAAACTTTAAGCCAAAGAGATAAACAATGATATTCAAATGATCAAACACTTAGGAAATTAATAACCTATTAAAGAGACTTCTGACAAAAAAAGAAACAAAAGGAATATTCAATGATTAAGCACAAAATAAATTGATTTCCTTATGTTAGCTTTAGGCCGAACAAGAAATCAAAAGATTATCAAGTTGATAAGTCCACACAAATTGATCTTCTTATGTTTGCTCTTGGCCAAAAAGAATCTAAATATTATGTCATTAATGAACACAAGAAAATTTATGTAACCTTGTAAACTTCAAAGCCAAGAAGAAATAAAAGAAGTTTAAGAACATGGCACCTTAGAAATTCAACACCAAGGAATTGATGTTTTTGGCCAAGGGAGAAAACACACCAAATCTTCACTTTTTCTAATAAATCTTCAAGCTAAATAAATGTCCAAGGGAAAGATAATAATGATGAGGAATTCTTGCACTTGAATCATCAAAAATCTCCAAAAAATACTTTAGCAAGAATTCAGGCAAGGGTGAGCAAGAGAGCAAGAAAGAGTTTTTAACTTTTCAGAATCTTTTTTTGAGTTGAAGCAAGGCTCTTAAATAGAAGAGGGGGAAGTCTAGGGTTAGCTAAAAACTGATCTAATGAGAGGGAAGATGATTTGGTATCAATTTGAATTTCAAATTCAAGGGAGAAGGGATCGGCCAATGAAATCTTCCATAGGCTCCTTTACAAATTTGCTTAAACCCTATATAGAATGTATGCTATGTGATTCATGACTAAGAATAAAGGAATTTCCAAACGAAATTCGGCCAAGGAAGTTTAGATATGAAGGAGAAAATTTTGAATAGAATAAATCCATGAAAAATCCTTTCAAGGATTTCGGCCAAAAGGGGTTTCCTAAAATAGAAAAGTTTCAAAATAATGCATGAATCAATTTAAATCAAAGCTAATTGTATTCTATACTTATTGAATGTTTAAATAATACCCAATTTTATTAAATTTAAAGCATAGTGGCCGCCCTCCTTGAAACTTTCCTAAAATAGGTTAAATTGCAAAAAGGAAAGGACTTATTCTGAAATAGATGGCTGATTTGAATTTAAATTTAAACTAACTTAAAACTAGATTAATTAGGCTCTAAATAATTATAATTAATCATGCTTGGGATTTTTAACATATTCTATAAATAATTTGATTTGATTTAGCAAGTACATGCCATGCATAAAGAAGTTTGAATTAAAGAATAATTTAAAAACAATTCAAATTCAAAAATTTAGATATATGGATTTTAAATTATAAAAAATAAGGGAAAATAATATGGAAATGTTTTGAATGAACATCACACAATTTATTACGCAAAATGCATTAAAAAATTCAGTCAAAACAATGTTAAGATGAAAATGATAATAGGAGTGAGAAGAAAGAATAATAGGAGAGAGAATAGGAGGAAAAAGGATGATTTTAGGATAATTCAATTTTCATGCACTAAAAATATGAAAAAAAAATTATGAATTTCATGGAAATGATTTAATAAAGTTTAAACATTATTTATTTTGCTTGACCACACATTTAATGAAAACTTATATCATGCATTTAGTTCATACTATCTAAAATGGATAACTTAATGAATAATTGTAATATTAAGATATAGAAAAATATAAATAATTTTAGAATGATGAATCTAAAAATGAATGAATCATTTATTTTAATTTAGTGTTTATTTTCATTTACCTTAATGTAATAATTCCTAGAAAAATTTTCACTCTGTCCATATCTAATAGTTTTAGCAATTTGATATAACTGAAGAGCTAGGAGCTGAATAATTTTTTCTACACAGTTGAATTTAACATGATTAGAAGCATTTGAACATGTGTTTGTTATCATCAAAATCAATCTCATATAAGATAGGGCTCATGGAGTCAATAATTTATCTTTCTATTAACCATAAATATCTATTAGTTCTATTAATTTACTTATAAAAATACCTATAATCTAAGTTTCTAACCAAATAATAGTTTAATGGACTAACTTCTTTGCATTTATCCATCCATAATGTGAGAACTCTTGCTTATTTAACACTACACTCAGGAGTCGATGCAGCGGCCCTTGTAAGTTTTCATTGTATTTAAGTCATGTAGCATGTGGTTTGATACAATGTAATAAAAGGTTCATGTCATGATTATTCGACAAGTTTTATATTAGATGTGGACTACCTAACTTAACCCTCCACCTTTCTCATCTAGGGCTTGGGACTCAACAACGACAGTGTTCAACTGCAAGATAAAGAAATTAAAGAAAATCCTTTAGCTCTTATTGTAGCTTGATTTGGTTAGCCTTCAGATCTGGAGAGTCTTGGTCATCAAGGGTGAAAACCAACTTAAGGTATTCGTATTGCTGGGTAGATAGCTGATTTGATGGAGTCATATTGCTTTTTGATTGAGAGTAATTTAATTAGAGAGCTCAGTAACCAACTTATCGTGTGTGATTAGATGTGATCTTGACCTTGAATTTGACCTTTTATATTTGGCTATACACCCACAACAATGGCAAGTGATTTCAAAAATAATTTATTACTGCAAATGTTACTCCCTCTGATTTACGTATTTTGGATGTTCATTCTAAATTTTTCCCGTAACCACTGAACAATTAATGCACCCGTCAACCCATTTCAACCACTTCTGTTAGTATGAACTGTAGAGCCCCATAGGTATTTAGAGGTCTTAAATGGAGAATTAATTTATTTATTACGTGATTTATATTTCTTTAATAATAATGTATTTTGTTCACTTTCACTTAATTTCACAGGAGCCCATACCTGTCCCAACTCACTGGTTATACCTCTACAACTAAACACAATTCTACCAGCTCATGACGCCAAGAAGCGAAGCCAACCAGAATCCAGGGCGTTGTTTATGTCTTCCCTTCAAAGTGATGATAGCGTTGGCTACTCTTATATAAAGGATAAGAACAAAAGTTATCACATTTTCACTTGAGCTATGCAAGTATTTCCACGATAGGTCCCTTAGTGTTGTTCGCTAACGGCACATTGTGCAGAGTTAAAAAAAAAAGAATTCAGAATCACTATTCTAGTAAATAGTACAAAGCAAATGAACATTGCTAAAGATTTCAAGTCAGCCTACGATAAAGGAAGTGAAAATGCCGAAATCACAATCTGATCTCTAATAGCTAGAATAACTATAAGATTGATGGAGTGAGTGCAATCGAACAAGGGCCATTCGATTAACCATTTTTCAAACTATTCTGGTTCTAATGCTTAATTATTGCCTTCGATGAAAAGTCCATATAGTTTGCATTCTTAATTACTTTTTCCTAAATAATTCTACGCCCACTTATGTTTACCAACCTCGTCTTCTCTACGTACCCTAAACTTCTAATCTTAAAAGATTATCTATCAAACTATTACTAAGGGGGCATTTCACGTTAGTCTACTCCATGATTGTTGAAGAACATGGCAGCATCAACTTCACCAGCATCACTAGTACTGGGAAATTTTACCTAAGGTCTTCATCAAATTTTTTAGATCAAATTAAAATTTTAATAGCTATCATTTTGGATGTATTATTAAAATAATTAATACTATTATTCTTTTAATGTGA
The DNA here is from genome assembly GCA_021442155.1 of Cymbidium sinense. Taxonomy (NCBI): domain Eukaryota; kingdom Viridiplantae; phylum Streptophyta; class Magnoliopsida; order Asparagales; family Orchidaceae; genus Cymbidium; species Cymbidium sinense. The sequence goes on from CM038219.1 coordinate 85,974,268, forward strand.
TTATTAAAATAATGAATCTGCTTGCACTACAAAAAAAAAAGGCTTTGTGCCTTTGTCGGTAATTATCATCAACTCCAATAGTGGCTAAAATTGTCATTTTTCAGTTGCAGAGGTTTAATAACCATTGCAAAATTGCAGCAACTACCTTCCACTATAAAGGTTTTAAACAACGGTTTATGGACAAATGAGGAAAATTTGAGGTACTGGAACAATACGGTAGTTAAAACTGGTGCAAAGGTATAGACAATGGCAGTTGAAACCACACAATGTATAATTTTTTTTAAAAAAAAATTCATTTCTACTTTGTTTACTATTGGTAGGTTTCAACCTGTAGAAACAGACATTTATGTATAACATATATAAAACATATAAATCTCATATAACAGTATTTAACAACTCAAATCAAAAAATATTTAACATACAAACCACATATAATAATAAAACTTGCACAAATAAAGCCAATCACAGTGCACATGATTATCTACTACTACAAATACAACAAAGTACATGATACTACTAAAAGTAACAAAAATTTAAACACAACAAACAAATATATCTAACATACAACTACATGAAAATAAGAACATCCACATGCGTAGATGAGCATCCATGTTAATCTTCATCAGATGGATCATTGCCTCCTTATCAAAATAAATTAAACATTATTAATAATAGTATAATAATAACAATTACTACAAACAAGCTTTTAACTTAATGAATGTGAATACCATGTGTGAATCGCTTGGAGGTCGATGATGCATCTAAAATTGATGCATAAGCTAACATATCTCATCACACAAAAAATCGATATCTCTTATCTTTGAGTTTAATAACTGCATCTCATCTTCCATTCTAGCAAATCGAGCAAAGCTCCTACTTTTGTTGCTTTCATCCGTAGTAATTGTACTATTTGAGTAACTCCAAACTCCTATGTATGTACTTTTCTAGGATGCTCAAGACCCATTACCAATCTAAACACTCTTTCATTTCCCACAATATTCTCATCCTCAGGTGCTACTCCTAATTTATAAAAATAAATGTAATTAGTTATAAAATAAATTTTTGTACTCAAAATAAATTTAATAATCATATTAAATAATACCCATCTCAATCTGGCATCCTCGGAAGACCACGAGCCATCCCTATGAATTTTACTAACCATCATCTAGAACTTCCTGCACAAATAAAGATAACAAAAGTTAGTATCAACTATTAATCGAGTATGTTATCTCATACCTCCTGTCTCCTACAATTTACGAACAGAGCCCACATGACCCATCGTGTGAGAACATGTCTTTTTTTGGCATTCTCACTGTTCTTCACAACCTTTTCTCACAAAAAAACTATGTTAATTCCTTGGCATAAATAAGCTCAATAATGAACAATGCACTTCTTTGGTCTTCTAGTCACGGCCATTGCGTCAATAGTTGACACCATTATGCTGCACCAACTCCTAATCTCTTCAAGTGTTCAACTGCCCTAATACTTTGGTTTCAAATTGTTCTTATGATTCCGTCATTTAACTCCAAGTGATTGCAAAATCCATGAATAAATTTGTTTGGGAAAATCAAACTTTAACTGAAATTGAAACATAATTTAAGTAAATATTATTACAGTGAAAAGGTTAATTTTCAAGACCTTTAGCTATAAAAATTACCTCAACTTTAGCTAGCATCCTCTTCTTGAATTGCGTCATATTCTTATTACTCCAATTAGAGAAAGATATAAGGGTCAATACTACATCTCTTGCAATTCCACCTAAGTAGGAGCCTAGTAATATGGATTTTGGCATATTATAAGGCAAATTAAGTTCCTTCACCTCAGTGTGGACCCTTGTACCTGATGTCAAATTTTGAATATCTACACAAGTTGTGCGACCTCTATGCCTCACAAGAACGCCTATTTCATCTGAAAAAAATTGTATTACCTTCTCTAGCATGACATATATATATATATATACACACACACACACACACACACACACACACACACATATAAGCCAAATCCTATTATTTGGGCATGAAGCATTCTCTCTCAAAACATGAATTGAATGTCTTAGCTGTTCCTGATGGTTAGTATGATGATCCTCTTGTGAATCTTAAGCTCGCAGTATAGGATGAATCAATCCCTCTACCGAAGTGACCACTACTAGATTCACCTCTAAATACAACTTTTTTAGCACGCCTTAGCAAGCCAATTCATGTCATATCTTTAAGAATAAAAAAATAGGAGCCATACATAAATAATGATTATAATAATGCAATATTAAAAAATTATTTAGAAAAATAGTCATAAAAATTAAGCTATAACAAGAGCAATCATAAAAATAGTAGTAATAAAACTAAAAACTTACAATAGCAATGTATGTAAGACTCACTCAACATCTAGCTTAGATCCTCACTATTTCTAGTAATATTTGAGTCAAACACATCCTTAGGCTTGGCTTTCACCACAAAGTTCCAGTTGAAATTTTTGAATCTATGATGTAGAAAATTGGTCAACTTGTGAGGAGAAAACATATGGATCATATTCTAATTTTCTCCAATATGTATCAAACGTGAAAAGTTCATGGTGTATATCCAAATTGATCTTGCTTCATCCTGGTAGCTATAGTGCTCATATAATCACATTTAAATAGCACAACCTAAAATGAAATTGAGTAGATATCATTTATATCATTCACCTTGCCATAATAATTAAAATCACCAACTTTTGTAGTTTTAATGATACCATGATTTTGAGTTGTCTTATTGTCATCATATGCTTTGACATGAAATTTATATCCATTAATATAGAATCCTTTATATCTTCGTACAATTTTCTAGGTATAAATATTACAGATTTCACTTCTTATGATATTAATGGATCATAATTAATCATAACCTACAAAAAGAGGTTATTTATTACTAATACATTTATACAAGTCAATTTACAACTACAAAAATAAATTAACTTACATGTTTTCTAAACCATTGATGCAATTTTTCGTTAACCATCATTTCAATATTAGAAGAAGATGTGTATGCCAACATCCTTATCTTTTCTCACCTTCTAAAGAAATTTTGTTGTATGATGTGATATTATCATAATAGTGAAAAACATATCTATAAGCTTGCAACAAGGATTTCTCATCAAAGACACAAGATGTCAGCTTACCTAATGATGATCCAACATTTGAGAATCGATAATGTTGCCTCTCTTCATCTATTAAGCACTATTTAGTGGCAGATTTATTTTTCAACTCAAACCATTCAAGATATTTAGAATAAAAATAAACTCACTCCATAGCAATATATTCCTCTGCAATTAAACTTCAAGTTGTGCCTAATTTCTACTACAATATTTAGGTGTTAAAAAAATCTAAAAAATTGTAAAATCTTAATTAATTAATTAACATATTATGTAAAGAATTCATAATAATAATTAATTATTATCACTCAAATGGGTACATCCATCTATAATATACATGATAGCTAAGTTTAATTTCTTTAACTGAGTAAGCAAATAGACCATTATTATGAAAAATGAATAAAATAATTCTCCATTTGACTTTAAGTCAATACAATGTTATTTTGAATCTTTTCTAATTCATCTAGAATGATAATCTTGCTACATATTGACTTCAGAAATCATGAAACATTAACAACAATGCGCAAAACTTCCTCTAATGGCATATAAGACCTAAGTGTAATGGATAAGATGCCTTCTATGAGAATGTGACAATTATGACTTTGTAGACCTGCAATTTTACAATCTTTAATATTAACAAACTTATAGATATTTGATGCATAATATTTTAGTAATTTAAAATTTTTAAGCACTTCACAAAACATCAACTTATCATTTTTGATGTTATCAAGCAAATTAGTGGAAAAAACATAACTATTACTTTCTTGAATGTGAGAATGTAGTTCAATCTTCACTCCAATATTAATAAAATATTATCTTGCCTATAAATAATTTTTAGATTTCTTAGTATCAAGAAGATGGGATAAAAATATTATCACAAATGTTCTTCTCGATATGCATGAAATACATATTATGATGTAATATGTTGTTCTCCCAGTAAGGCAAGTGATGGAGATGGGTTGCAGAGAGTAGGATGTCACAACAGATGGTAAAGAAAGATATGCTCCACTGATCTTCCTCTCACAAAAGTAAAAGAGATATGAAGAGGCTCTATTCATCAAAGTAAAATGATAGCGAGAGATCACAGAATCCTTCAAACGGCCGACCATCAAGCTCCAACTAAAAGAGTTTTCACAAAAATTTCACACACAAATGCAAAAAGTTTTTAGTAAGTTAGAAATTATGTTTAAATAAGTACAATACTCCAAGGGATGTGTCCCTTGGAGAGAAAACTATAAAAAATTGAAAAAAAAAACCTCGAAACCTTCTTTTCACAGCATTGAAGCGCCATAAAACTAGCACTATAGTGCCATAGTTCAACATCATGGTGCCCTAGACCAGTGCAAAATCGCTAGCTTCTCTGTCATCAACATAAAATACTTCATAATGCAGCACCAATGCGTTAGAAAGGTAACACCTCGGTAGACATCCATGCAATTTAACAATGAAATAATATATTTTTCGTTGTTTTAAAAATCAGATGGGACCCGTTCAAATGAATTTCATTTAATTTATTTTAATTTTTTAATGAAATGACTAAAATTTTTTAACTAAATAATTAAGCATAATATTTTAATTAAATATTTTTAAAATAAATTTAATACATCTTAAAAAATTTATTATTATTAATATAAATTTAGCCAAATTAATTTATAATATAAATGTCAAGCTATCATGTCAAGGCACCACTTAGGTGGGTCTAAACTTTACTTGGAAAACTCTTTACTTCTATATAAAGAGTATAATACTAGCTTCTTTTATGATGCGGGACAAAAGGTTTTAGAAACATGTTGAAACTTGGCTTGGACTATAGGAATAAAGAATTAAACTAAAGAATTGAGATTTTAAAATATTAAATGGGCTTTTAAATCTAAACTAAAAAATAACATTTTAATTTTTAACTTTATACTCTTATTATAATTTTTTATAATATAAATAAATTATTTTAGGAATATAAAATTTATAATAATATATTATAAATATTTTACATATTATATATTATATTATTATTTATATTTTATAAAATTTAAAATAATTTTTTTACATTAAAAACTTTATATTTTTATTATAAATTATATTAATAGTTTTAAATCTATATAAAACTTATTCTTGATTTTTAAATATATTTAATATACACATATTTAGATATATAATAAATGTATAATTATATCTTAATAAATTTTAATTTTATTTTAAAATTTAAAATTATTAAAAATATTACTTATATATTATTTCTTTTATTTTATGTTTATCATATATTTATATTATTTCATCATTTAGATTAATTTTAATAATTTAAATATTTATTATATCATCCAGTTCAACTCCTAGTTCAACCCCAGTCTGGTTTTCACAACCTTGCTTAAACATAAATAAATACATCCATTGCTATATAATGCAACACATGAAACATAAATTCACAACACATAAAATCTAATAAAAGTCCTCTTGAGTTCAAGCTTTAGTTTGGGACCTTTTGACAGGTCATTTCCTCATTTGTTGTGCTACATCAACTCCCTCGGTCCTCAAAGAACTCCTTCCCTAAGAGTTAAGATTCTAAATGTTTTTAAGAAGTTTAGAGGTGAAGCTCTATAGTTTTTCCAAGGTCATCTAGGCATCTTCACTTAGCGGCTTTTCATTATATCTGACTAAGAATCTCTAACTAGTGCTATCATCTATAGGTGTCTCAACTATGATAATGTCCTCAACCTCAAAAAATGTTGCTTGGATGTATACATGTAAATAATTTCTATCTCTTCATGCAAAAGTATCATTCTTCAAATTTAGAGGTTGGGTAACTTTTTTAAAAAATATTAGATCTTTCACATTGAAAATAGGGCTAATAAACATATGAGAGGGAAATTTAAGAATACAAGAATTAGTACCAAATTTTCTAATAATGTTAAATGGCCCACATGCTCTCACTTTAACTTTTTTTTATTTAGCAGAAGGAAATCTCTCAAGATGGATATGAACCAACACATAGTCACTCCTTATAATTTTTATCTTTATTCTTTTGTTCAACATACTTAGCATTTTATATTTGCAATTGTTTCTTTATGTATTCAAGAAGGCTATGAAAATCAATTGTAAATGTATACGCTGAATCAGAAAATACATGAGTAGGTGTATTACCTAGGTAATAGGCATTTAGGTTTGTATCCATAAATTATCTCGAGAAGTTATTGTGTGGGTTATTTTAGAAACATAACTATTATATGCAAATTCAGATGTAGGTAATGTTAAACTCAGTTTTCAAAATTTTTTCTCAACTAAACACCTTAGTAGATTTTCTAATACCCTTTATTTGATAATTTTAGCTTGATGACAAGTATAACATTGGGCTACTATAAGTTCAACATTTTTTCATAAGGAAAACCAATAAAACTTTGCTCAACTAATATTTGACTCTTTAATTTACCAAAATATCCTAATATACCTCCTGAATGTAATTAGAGATAAAAAAATTTCTTGAGAGATGCTTTAGGAATATATAATTGCTTTCCTTTGTAAAGATAACCATCTAGAATGATAAAGGAGTTATAAAAAATTAGAGGTTTACATCCGTGTTCTAAGTATATCATATGGAAATTAGGGTAAAATTTATAATCTTCCTTTAAATTTTTAAATCCAGGGATTTGAAATTCAAAAGATGAAACTATTAGAGATACTCTGAATAGAGTGCCCTCTTGTTCATTTTCTATTCCAAGTTTATGTTTAAGCATTAAAAAAAAGGTCTTGAAGGTATTCTACCCACTAAGCATGTATATGATTTAGCTTCTTTTAGAAGTTAATAAATTTTAGAGATTGATGATTAATATTCAAAATAAACTCTTTATGTAATAGATAATTCCTTCAGTGTTTAAGAGTTTGAATAATTGCATAAAACTATCGATCATACGTAGAATATTTTTTTCTAGTGTCATTTAATTTCTCACTGAAGAAAGAAATTGGTTGATTTTCTTAACTTAATATTCCACTAATTTCAATACCTGATGCATCACATGTCACTTCAAATACTTTAATGAAATCAAAAATTCTTAAGATAGGTGAGGAAGTCATAAGAATTTTAATTCATTGTGTGGTTCTTTCAACATTTGTGGTTCATGTAAACTTTTGTCTTTTTATGATGTTAGTGATAGAAACTACAACAGTACTAAAATTTAGCATAAACCTCCAATAAAAAATTGCTAATTCATGAAAACTTCAAACATCCGTAAAAGCTTTTAGGGTGGGTCAATTTATAATAGACTTAATTCTTGATGGGTTAGTTTTAATTCATCAGCAGATATAATGAAACCTAATAAAATGACTTCACTTTGATAGAAAAAAATATATTTCTTAAAGTTTACATATAATTTTGTTACTCTTAAATTTTCTAAGATCATTCTTAAATGATGTATATATAACTTCTCATCTGGGTTATAGATAAGAATGTCATTGAAATAAATTATAAAGAATTGACCAATAAAAGATTTCAATATAGTGTTCATTAGTCTCATGAATATGCTAAGTGCGTTTGAAAGACCAAATGACATTGTGGACTCTATGACTCCCATCTCATTTGAGATTGATTTTCATGATAACAAATATATGTTAAAGTGCTACTAAATGGATTAATTCAAGTGATGTAGAAAATTTTTCAAACCCAAATTCTTTAGTTAAATTTGGAAAGCCAAAGCTATTGGACTTGAAATGGTTGAAAATTTTCTTGGATTTACAATACCAAGACAAATAAGAGCTCAAATAAAACAAAGTTAATGGCTTAATCATTTCAAAATATTTTATTTAAATTTCTTCATATTTTACTATATTTTAAAATTGCATTATTCTTTAATTATTCCATGAATTATCCTTTTTGGATAATCTAAATCACTTGCATGGTTTAATTATCATATATTGTGCTTTCAAGTAAGATGAATTTATTTCATAGTTCATTTAATTTTTTCATAATAAATTGTTTTAATTATTCATTTTTTTCTGCGTGAGAATAAAACTATTCTAGAATTATCCTAATTTTTTTCTCTCTCATATCTTTTTATTTTCTCTCTCATATATTTTTATTATTTTGTTGATATTTTGGCATACTTTTTTGAAGATTCTGAAATAATCATATGTGATTTATTCAAATTATATTCATAATATATCTCTCATTTATTCAAATTTCTAAAAATCCATTTATTTGAATTTTAATTTTAAATTATTTTGAATCTTAATTAAATAAGCATTGTCATATTAATGTTAATTTGGATTTAATCCTTTATGGCATGATTTGGCCAACCTATCATGCTTTAATTAAGCTAATTTGAGTTTATTTGAATTACTTTGAGTTAAATCAAATTCAAATTCAAATGAGCTATGAATTTATACACTTTTCTTTTTAAAATTATTGTATTTTTGGAAAGTTTGTGGTCGGCCTCTATTTAATTTATTTTGAATAATTTTAAATTATTTTATTAATCAAAAAGCCTCTTAATTACTATTCCTTGATTTAAATTGATTGATTGCATTGATTGAAGATCATTTTAATTAAGGGATGTCCCTTTGATCGAAAATCCTATATGGATTTTTATTTTATTTTATTTGAATTAATTCATGTAGGTTCCTCTTTGTTCTCTCTCTAATTAATTCATTGAATCTTCTATGTATTATGCATTAAACTTAATTGAATCCATGTTTTGAATGTGGCTTGGCCGACTAAATCAATTGGTTATTTCAAAATTTTAAATTAATTCAAATAACTCTCACTTGAAATAAATTTTGTTATGGTCCTTGCTTAATTTATTAAATTTTTATTCCTCCCTCTTTTTTCTCTCTCTTGGTTCACCGACATGCACATGAATTTCAATTGAATTTAATTTTACATCATGTGCTAAGTAATTCAAAGTTCAAACCATTACTCAGATTCTCTGAATTTAATTTCTCCAAATTTAATTTTTCTTGATTGATCTCCTCTCTCTCTCTCTCTCTCTCAATCTATCTATCTTTCTAGATTGAAAACTTTAATATGGGATTCTTAATTATTTGATTGAAATTATCTATTCAAAATTGAATAATTTTGTTAATTAATTTTCCCTCCAACTCTTCTCTTTTGCTTGGCCGACCCATCCTTCTTATTTTTCTATATAATGTGGCCTAGACTTAGGTTAATCTATCTTAGCTCTTCTCCATCTTGGCCAAGCTCTTGCAATTTGATTTTTTGGAGATCTTAGTGATTCAAAGTGCAAAATTTCTATCAACCATCTCTTAATTTCTCTTCGTCAAAATCCTTTTTCTTTTTTAAAATTTTCATTTGGCCAAATAGCTCTCAAATCAAGAAAAATTTTCCAAGGTGCTTAATCTCTCTTTCGCTTATAAATCTTGCCTCGGATGAAACTTGGTGTGGAGTTGAATTAAATCCTTTTGAGGATTGGTGAGAATTCTTCCTAAGCCAACCCTCCTTCGAAATTACTTGAAGCTTGGTGATAAGAAGTTGTCTCCCTCCTTGCAAATTATCTTCAATCATTAAGTAGAGGTCCTTCTCATCTTCTTTCAAGTTATTCTCAAGACTTTATAAAGTTTGATTTCATTAATCATTCCTAATTCTCATAGATCAAAGACTTTGTGAAAAAGGTTTTCAAATTGAGTTCACATATAAGAAATCAACATTGGTTTGTTTCTTTGAATTTATTTATTGCATAACATACATTGGTTACACTTTCATGCAACTATTTTAATCATCCTTGTATTGTGATATTATATATTATTTTAGGTTATTTTGTTTTTTAGTTTTCATCTCTTTTAAAGTAAAACAATTTCTTTTAAGACTTGTTTGCTTTAATCATTCCAGATAAAGTTCATGTTTATATTTTAACTTTAAATCAACAAGAAGTTATTCAACTTGAGCTCTCTTTAATATTTATCTTAATATTATTTTAGTTGAGTTGTGAGTGCAAAATATTTTTAAATTGAGAGTTAGATATATTGTCTCTTTTCTTATTCTTATCTCTTGTACTTTGTTGGGGGTTGTACTTGTCTGTGTAGGAAAATATAATATTAGGTTGTGCTTGCCCATATATGAAAGTACATTGTTGGATTGTACTTAACCATGAAGGAGAGTGTAGGAGATTAGCTGTAATCTCAACTTTGATTTAGTGAATTCCTAGCTTGGGTTGCTAGGCTTGGATATAGGCCGATTTTTTAGTTTGGCCAAACCACATAAAAATATCTATTTTCTCTACTTTAATATTTCTTGCACCTTGCTTAACTTTAATTTTATTTTTTATTGCTTTAATCTCTTAAATATAATCTTTTGAAGTTAAATTTTCCTATGAAGTTTTAAAATTAATTTTTAATATGAAAATCTTTTGGATACCCAATTCATCCGCCTCTTGGGTGACATAGTCTCGTAACAATTGGTATCAGAACCTCAGCTTAATTTGTGGCTTAACATCCTTGAGTAGATCACTATGACACATGTATTTCTTAAAAGTGCACTACTTGAGGGAAAATCAACACATAGACCATCTTTAATTGATAATATTTCATTTGATTATTGGAAGAACGTATTAGTATTTTAATTTGTGGTTTAGATTCTCATATGTGACATATGTTGGCACATTAATACCACACACCCACTATTGAAACAAATGGCTTGAAAGTTGATAAACCTTTTGTTGAATGGTCTTTTTATGAAAGAGAATTAGAAGAACTAAATGCTCAGGTTTGTAATATTTTTTTATTGTGATTACTTCCCAATGACTACATGAGAATTTTTATGCTTAATACAGCTAAAGAAATTTGGGATAAGTTAATCATTACTTATGAATGTACAAATGAAGTTAAAGATGCATATATAAATAGATTAGTATATGAATATGAGTTATTTTACATATTACCAAATGCAAGCATTTCTGATATGTATACTCATTTCATGAAAATAATTAATACATTACATTCTCTTAGAAGAAAAATATAAGAATCAAGATTTAGTTTATAAAATTTTATGTTGTCATCCAAAAGAATGGGATACAAATGTTTTTGTAATAAGTGAAACTAATGATTTGACTACATATACACTTTATTAGCTTCATGGTTCTTGATAGCTCATGAATAGGTTATAGCTCAAAGAGATCAAAATGATTCCTTCGAAAAAAGGAAAAAGAAAAATTAATTGATTTGTAGATGGAAGACACCTATGAAGAGAATACTTCATACTCTAAGTGATGAGATTGCCATGCTTTCAAAGAAATTGGGAAATATGATTAGAAAGAAAAAGCATAGGTATAATAAATCTAAATTACATAAATTGCATACTAAAAATTTTAATGCAGGTGAAAGAATAGTATGTTATAATTGTAAGAAGACTAGATATGTAAAAGGAGATTGTCTTAACATTGCTGAAAAAGAAAAAAAGGCAAGAAAGAAAATTTAGAAAATTAAAAAGCCTCAAAAGAAAAGAGAGCACTTCGAGCAAATTTAGATTCAAAGGAATCTAGTGATGTAGAGGAAGAAACAAATTTATGTCTCAAGTAAGATGTGGATACTACAAGTGAGGTATGTGATGAAATTTCTTATGAAGAATGAAGTGTTACATTTAGTGAATTAGCATAAGAATATAAAAAATTGGAAACAAAATTTAATGCCTTACAAAAAGAAAAAAATCTAGAAATGTATGTTTTATCTTTGGAAAAGAAATGTAGTGAGCTGAAAGCTAAGAAAGTTACTTCAGTTCATCAATCTTTACTTATAGAAAAATTTAAATGAGAAATTTTATTATTACTTTCAAAGTTGAATACTTGTTGTAGCTCACACTCACATATTTCATCCAACAAAAATAAATCATCTAGTGCATCAAAATTATCTAAGTATAGAACTTATGCTAATGCAAATATCATGTTTAATTTTCTACAGGTCATATATCTTTTAATTGTCATGCATGTAGATCTCAAGCATTTTCTAGATGAAATTTTATTTGGATTCCTAAAGTAATAATCTAAAAGTAACACACACTACACATCATTTAAAATATAAATTTTATTTGGGATGTGGACCCAAACTTGTTTGGGTTACAAAAGTTGACCCTTGATTTTCTCTTGTAGGAATGCCTTCAAAGAGAAATCAAAGTAATGTGGTGCTTGGACAACTGATATTCTAGTCATATGATAGGTGAATCAAAATTTTCTATTTTAGAACCTTGTGAAGAAGGGTATGTAGTTTATGGTGATAATGCAAAAGAAAAAATAATTAGTATTGGTTTTATTTCTAAAAATTCAGTTACCTTAGATAAAGTATATTTTATTAAGAGTTTAAATAATAATCTTATTTCTATTAGCCAGTTATGTGATAAAAGACTTAATGTTAAATTTCATGCCTCTTTCTATGTTATTAGAGATGAAAAAAAAATGTCTTACTTATAGGTCAAAGATATAAGAATATTTATCTTATTGATTTTAAAAATGCATGTGATACAAATTTAAATTTAATTTGCTTTAAAAGTTCACTTGATGATGTTTGGTTATGGCATAAAAGGTTATGTCATTAACATGTACTCTTTGAATAAAATTCTAAAACTTGATCTTGTAGATGGTTTACCTAAAATGAATTTTCATTCTAATTATGTCTATGATGCATGTATTCATGGAAAACATTCAAAACCTTCATTTGAAAATAAAAATATTATTTTTACATCTATGCCTTTAGAATTATTGCATATGGATTTATTTGGTCCTTTAATACTACTAGTTTAGGAGGAAAACTCTATAAAATTGTTATTATTGATAATTTCTCTATATTCACTTGGGTTATGTTTTTAGTTCACAAGATTGATGCTTTTGAATCCTTTAAAAAATTTGTTAAACATATTCAAAAGGATAGAAGTCCCTTAGTAGAATTCAATCATATCATGGTGGAGAGTTTGAAAATAAATACTTTAAAGATTTTTGTGATGAATTTGGTATTAAACATAATTTTTCTGCCCCTAGAACTCCTCCCAAAATGGTGTTGTAGAAAGAAAATAATGTTCTAATTGAGTTGAGTAGAGCTATGTTAGATGATTGTAGGTTGCCTAAGTATTTTTGGGCAGAAGTTATTAACATTGCATGTTATATGAAGAATCATGTTTATTTGAGACCTATCTTAAATAAGGCCTCCCTATGAGTTGTTCTTCGGTAGGAAACTTAAGATTAGCTATTTTCATATCTTTGGGTGTAACTGCTTCTTTTTGAATAATGGGAAAGACTCTTTAGAAAAGTTTGATAGCAAGTCAGATGATGATATCTTTTTAGGTTATTCATTATCTAGTAGATCTTATAAAGTGTATAATAAAAGAAAGATGATTGTAAGAGAATCAGTACATGTTGACATCACTTTTGGAGTGACCTCTCAACTTCCTCATCATAGATATAGGACTCTTATAGACACAAAGTACTCCTTAGTCTTAAGACACTTCTAGTGATTAGGTGAACACTTAACCTAAGCCTAAAGACTTAGAAGGATTAGCCATATGAAGAGGTTATGCCTTAAGGATTTAGGAAGACTTGCCTACCCTATAACCTTAAACCCAATCCTTGCTTCCTTCTTCTAAACTAAACCTCAAATTCAAATCTAAGATCATAAATCCAACTCCAAATGATTGAAACCCATGATTAAATTCAACTTCCAAATCCCTTCCTAAGCCCTTTGATTTTATCTTATGGACTTAGCCTTAACCAAATTCAAATCAACCCCAATTCAATTAATATTCTCAATTATCAAATTCAATCTCAAATCAAATCCCAACCCAAATTCCAAATCAAATCCAACTCCAAATGATTGAAACCCATGATTAAATTCAAATTCCAAATCCCTTCCTATGCCATATGAACCACCTTCATATGCTTAGCCAAAAAACTTCTTCAAACCAAATCAAACTTGGTTGATTTCTTTATAAATCAATCATTTCTTCATTTATATTCACAAATATAAATGAAATCCAAATTCAAACCATTCAAATCAAATCAAACCAAATCAAGACCTTTCTTAAGCCATATGGACCTACTTCCATAAGATTAACCAAATATCAATCCAAATCAACCCAAACTCAATTGATTTATTTATAAATCAATCATTCCTTCATTTATAATCACAAATATAAATGAATCCCTTCCTCCAATGACCAAAAATAAATCAAACCAAATCAATTCCCTACTTAAGCCCTTTTGACCTACATCTCTCAACTTTGTCAAAATTTCTTCCAAATCACTCCAAATCCAAGTGATTTTCTCATGAACCATTTATATCTTCATTTATATTCACATATATAAATAAAATATAAATCCAAGTGGCCAAAACCAAACCCAAATCAAATCAAATCTCCAATTTTAGCCCTTTTAGCCAATTTCTTGAACTTGGCTAAATGATACCAAAATCAATTCAAAACCCATGGATTTCTTCATGATTCAATCATTACTTGAATCATTGTTCCAAATATAAATATAAACATAAACTACAATTATCAAACCAAATTCAAGCTAACCCAAGTCAAACCCAAGTTAGCCCTCTTTAACTTGAAATTCTCATATGAACCAAAATCCATATGGCTTCAAACCATTTGCAATTGGATTTATATATCCATCTCAAACCCATTTACCAATACAACTAAACTTGAATCAAGCCATGATCAAGCCAATCAATCCATTTAGGCCCACTTGACCCAAAGTGACCTAAAAGACCTTTTTGAGCCATGTTCTAAAACAAACCGCTTCCCCTCTCGCGATTTCGGTGATTTTGCGTTCTCGTTTGTCTTCATGGTTTTGCCATTCGCCTCCCGATTGTGCTTTTGTCAAATTGCTTAGTTGCGCATCCCCTGGTAGCTTATGTGATTCTCACCAGATCGATCAATGGCGAGGCTTCACCCTCGCTCAACTTCGCCTAGATGATGCAACAATAACCACCGAACCTAAAGGTACTGGATCCGATCATACGCTCCGCCGTGAAGTCCTTTAAGGATGCTCTTCGGTAAGATCCCTTGTGCTAATGCCTCGATTAATCTAATCTCTACATCCTTTCATGGATTGTCGGCTGTCATGTGCTCTGACCAGGATGTTGAGAAATTAGCTAAGCCTTACGAGTTCTCTTTGGTTGGTAAATTCTCTTTACGATGCCCTACTCTAGATAATATTCGATCCTTCTTCCATAGCTTAAAGCTGGAGTTTTCACTATTACTTGATCCTCGACATCCTCGCTCAATTATCAAATGATTTAGATTACTCGTGTCTTTGCGTCACTCCTATTATGTGCATAATTGTCAAATGCTCTTGAAATGGTCACCCCTTTTTGATGTTAAGGAAGAATCCTCTATTGTTCCGTTATGGCTTGCTTTCCCAAACATGAGAATTCACTATGTTACTCATCAAGTATTGTTTGCGGTTGAGGCTCTATTTGGTAGACCCCTTCAAATTGATCAAGCCACTGCCACTAGATCTCGACCATCTGTTGCATGCATCGTGGTTGAAATTGACATTACCAAAAAATATCCCAAAGAAGTTTGGATTGGTTTGAAAAAATTCGGATATAATCAGAAAGTTGAATTTGAAAACTTCCCAACCTTTTGTTCTCACTATTAGATCCATGGTCATGATCATACCGAATGCTTTGTACTACACCCAAACCTTAAAAAGAATATTTCACAGGACACTAATACCTCTCTTGGAACAGGGAAAACCACTAAGTTAGCTTATGTGCCAAAAGCTTCTCAAAATGAAATACATCCTCTTACATTTGCCCCCTTAGTATCTATTGATTTGTCAAAAGAAAAATATCCTGAACTAGATATACATACTATATTGAGGTGTGTACTGAGACTAATGTCAACTTACCTAACACTTCTCCTACTTGCAATATATTGGCTCCTCATGACAAACCTTTGCTTAATTTAAAGCTTAATGACAATCCGAATGGGAATTTTACATTGGATCAAAATAATGTTGATCCCTTGGTGTCGAGACAAAACCAATATGCATCATGGCAATGAAAATGTTATTTGCATTATTAATGGTGCAAGAACCTCCCCTCTACCTCTACAGAGTGTGCTATCCAAATTTCTCATCCTAACTCTGACACTGAAGAAGGAGAAATCACCACTACTAAAATATTGTCTGATACTACTCCTATTCTAGAAAACAAAAACCAATCCCTTTCTGATGGAGATATTTTGGATTCTGATAGACCTTTCCAAACTATTCTTAAAAAAAATCTTCTAAAGCCAAAATGACTAATAACAATTTCACTAGAACCACACGTTCTTCCCTTACACCTCATAAATAATTATGTCCCTCTCTTCTCTTTTTTCCTATTTCCTTTTTTATCTCTTCTTTTTTAAAATTTTTATTATGATTAATTTTCTTATTTGGAATATCCGGGGTTGTGGGACACTCCCTGTCCGCAACCGTGTTAGGAGCCTCTGTCGCTCTCATAACATCAAACTTCTTGTTATCATTGAGCCTTTCATTAGCTCTTCCAAAATTGCATTTGTTGCTAGATCGCTTGGATTTCAAAATTTCTTCTTCAATCTTAATAACAAAATTTGGTGTTTTTGGGATAATTCTATCACCATTTCCATCATCGATGATCTTGACCAATTGGTTAATGTCAAAATCTCTTTAGGTGATTATTCGGCCTTTGGTTCCTTTATCTATGCTTCTTGTAATAGAGGAACATCCTTAGAATCATTTAAGAACCTTTGCCTCGCTAACCTACCTAGTTGGGGTGATTTCAACACTATCATTGCTTCTTCGGAAAGGAGGGGAGGATGTTCTCCTAACCTTCATTCCATGGAAGACTTCTCTAATATGATCCTTGATTGCAATTTGATTGACATTGGTTTTTGATTACACGTGGCACAACTCTAGACTTTGGTAGTGTCTGGACAGGGCCCTCTTTAATTCGCCTTGGATTAACCAATGGCCTCTCACTTCTGTTGAACATTTGAGCAGGACTTTGTCTGATCATGCCCCCCTTTTGATCTCTATCAAAACTCCCCCCACTAACCCTCCTATTCCCTCATCTTTTCGTTTCCAAAATATGTGGACCCAACATGGTGATTTCACTAACGTTGTTTCCACTAAATGGATGGCTCTGTCATCCGGATAATTTCGTTAAAGGCATGGTTCGGCTTTGGCTTAAGCTCAAGAGGCTTAAACAAAACCTCAATTAGTGGAACAAGCATATTTTTAAAAATCTCTTCACCAATCTTAAAGCTATGGAACAAGTGGTTTGTTCTCTTGAAGAAGCTGTCTTAACTGACCCCAGTAAGCTTGATGAGTTGAGCACTGCCAAAGATAGTCTGATTAACTATCAAAATATAGAGGAAATCTATTGGCGTCAAAAAGCCGCTAGAAAACATATTGCTGATGGTGACCGAAACACTAGGTATTTTCATGCTATTTGTAATAAAGCCCTTAACTTCGATTAAGAAAATTAAGAACCCTAATGGTGGTTTGGATAAGCGATAACAATGAAATCAAGGATTACGTCATCCATCACTTCCAAAATTTATTAAATTCTAATCCTTTAGAAACCCCCCAACACCCATCTTATCCCTTCTATGGTTACCAATGAGGATAACCATTTGCTCACTAGTCCTGAGAGATTAGTACTACTCTGATAGCATGAACAATGACTCTTGTCGGTCCCGATGGTTTCACTCATTTCTTTCAACATTGTTGGCCTTTTATTAAATCGATCTTGTTAATGCGTTATTGATTTCTTTGATTCTATTCTCAAATATTTTTCAAGTACTTCATTGTCCTTATTCCCAAAATCATCAATGAATCTGGGGTGACTTAGACCTATTAGTCTTTGTACCTTTTTCAAAACTCATTGCTAAACGATTAATAATAGAATTAGCCTGCTTCATAAAATCATCTCCCCAACCAAAGCGATTTTGTCGAGCCATATCTCGATAATATTCTCCTCGCTCAAGAACTGGTTCATGACATTAATGTTTCTTCCAGGAGGTAATATGCTTTTCAAACTGGACATCTCTAAAGCCTTTGACAACCTCTCGTGGGGTTTCCTTTTCCAAATCTTGCATTTGTTTGGTTTCAATGATCATTTTATCCGGATTATTAAAAGTTGTATCACTAACATTTTCGTCATCTTAAATGGTGAGTCCCTTGGTTTCTTTACTTGAGCCATGGTTTGCGTTAAAGCGACCCCTTTCTCCTTCTCTCTTTATCATTCCGTGAATATCTTTCAAGAAGCCTCAATGACCTTTTCATCAAAAAATCCTAACATGGGTTTTAAAACTCATGGTGGCTTCCCCGTTTCTCATCTTAGCTTTGCAGATGATTTTATAATCTTCTGTGATGCCTCCCTTCAACATGTCAAAAATATCAAGAATCTCTTAAATGATTTTGGCAAAGTTAGTGGTCTCTTCCTTAATGAAAACAAATGCTATTTTATTCCCTCAGCGAAGATTCCTTGCAATAGATTGAATCAAATCTCCAGAATTATTAATTTTAAGCAAAGTCAATTTCCCATTAATTACCTCGGGGCTCAACTTTTTAAAGGTCAGAAAAGATCTCACCTTTTTGATGATCTTATTCAAAAAATTTCTAATAAAATTTTAGTTTGGGAATTTCATTTACTCTCTTTTGGTGGTAGGCTCACCTTGACTAAGAGCACTCTTAATTTCATGCCTTTATATCTCATCCAAACCATTGTCTGACCATCTAGCATCAATTGAGCGTCTCTTAAATTTTTTTGGGCTCCAATACCTCTTCTAAAAAAATGCACTGGACCTCTTGGTTTAAAAGTTGTGTGGCACTTTTAATGAAGGTGGTCTTGGTTGTAAACCCATTAAAGAAACTATCAATGCCTTTTCTTATAAACTCTGGTGGAATTTCAGGAGTAATCACAGTCTCTAGGCTAATTTCATAGCTGTTAAATATTGTCGAGCCCCCCCCCTGTCCCTTCAAGGTGACTCCTGTGGAAAAGACTTTGTCGTCAAATGGGATTAATCCCTAATTTTTTGGGGCATCAACTTTGGTACCTTTTCTTTTGGCAAGATAAGCTGAGTGGTTGTGGTTCCATGGATGACTTACTTCATACCCATTCCACTTCCGCTATTAGAGTAAACACTTTCTAGCATAAGTGGAACAAGCTTGCTTGATTTTATCCTTTTATTTTCTGAATATGGTTACTACTATTCCTATCACTCCTCAAAATCAACATCATATTCTCTTTAAGCTCTCTCAAAATGGTGATTTCAACCTTAAAAATGTGTGGCTCCACATTAAAGATACTCCACACGAACCCTCCTATGTATTCTCTAAACTTTGGAATAACAATATCCCTATTTCTTACTCTGTTCTTACATGATTCTAAAAATTTTATCCTCAGATTCCTTGTTGTGGGGTAAAGGGTTCCATTTATCGTCTAAATGTCAATGTTGTTCATATTGAAAATGTTAATCATGTCTTTGTTAATGGGGCCATTGCTTCTAAACTATGGATTTGGTATGATGATCTTTTTAACACTCTCAATTTCAATGGTTCTCTTACTTTATACCAACTTCTTGAAACTTGTTTTGATAATACTATTAAAGGTCACATTAAAGTTATCATTGCTATCACTCTTATCTGGTTCATATGGATGGACAGAAATGATGCAAAACACTGTGGGATCCCTATGAACCATAGGAGGATTATCGTTAGAACTAAAACAAAAAATTAGTGACTTGTTTAAAGCCAATCTCATTCATTACAAATATTTCAAAGGTAAATTTGTGGCCAATAAGGGCATAATTTTTGATCAACTTCTGCGTAATGAAGATTGTATATTGAAAAAAAACCACTTGATCATATTATCAAAATAAATACTGATGGCTCTGTCTCTCATAATGGCTCGGGTTGTGGTGGCATTTTCAGTAACTCTAAGGGTATAGTCCTATGTGCTTTTGTTTATTCCCTTATTTCCTGCACTGCCCCTTTTTCTGAACTTATGGCAGTCTTCAAAGCTCTTGAGATTAGTCTCCAAAATGGCTGGATCAATATTTGGATCGAGGTGGATGCTATTTTTCTGATTGATCTTTTAACTTCAACTAAGATGAGCGACCGATTTGTATTACCTCCTCAAGCAAACTAGATCTCTTCTTTCCACGAATTTTAACATCACACATGTTTGGCATGAAGGAAATGCTTGTGCCGACTACCTTGCCAATCTGGGTGCTAGATCCAATGGTATCATCTTCTTTGAGCAACACACCTTGCCCAAACATTTGCGTGGGCTGGTTAACCTGGACAATTTTGGGTTACCTTATCTCAGAACTTAATTAAAATTCTGATGCTTTCTGCCCACTTTTTGGATTTATGTTCCTTTTTGTGCTTTTTGTGGATGATGCACATGGATAACACTTGGTGGATCTTTGTGTCATGATCTGTTTTTAAGCTCCTCCTCTCTTTGGAGGCTCACTATTTTGGCATTACGTTTGTTGAGTTATGTGCATACTGACAAAGGAATTATGTTTAAAACAAACATTTCTCTTTTATTTATGGGAGTTATCCTTTACTTTATTTTTCGCATGAAGTGGCTTCTTGGCCCTTTTGATGATATTTATCTTCTTGGTTTGTCTTTCTTGGATTCTTGATCTCATTCATCATACTCTATGAAATCCTTATTCGATTCTCTGAGTTCCTTTGGTGGGATCTTATTGTGGGGTTTCTTTCTTTTCTTCAAGCTATGACTATCTTTTCGTTTTCCTTCAGTCCGACCTTACTTCTCCTTACGGACCTACTATTGTGCGAATGTGGTGGAATTTCTAGCATTCTACATCTTCTGCTCTTATTTTTGTCTTGGATGGTGTTTATTCAAATTGTTTATGGCTATTTTACCCAGGAGATCCTTTGTGGGAGGTTTCTGAATTGGGGTTTTGGTTAATTTCTTTTATTGTTCTTGTCTGAAGATTAACTATTTTTGGGGTCGTCTTCTATCCCAGAATGGATTTTCTTATTGGTACTCCTTTTGGTTCTTCTTGTGTTTACCCTCCTTTTTTTCATTTTCACTCTTATTGTTAACATTTGGGTTGATCTTTCTTACGCAATTATTTTCACCCTTCATGCTTTGATGAGATCATGAAAATTCTGAAGACCATTCTTATGTTCTGCCTATATCTAACCAATGGTCTATCCTATATGCCTACTGATTATGGCTATCAATATCCTTGGCAATACTGGCTTAATGTGACTAAGCAACACTCAGCTTTGCTCTTAGATCGCTATTGAGCACCTATTGGTTGCAACTTTCTTTATTCGTTATTTTGTTGATTGGGATATCCCATGTCTACACTAATATCTCTTTGCAGGAATGGAATTGTGTTATTTTTTTCAATACTAGTCATTGGCTTTTTGGGTCCTATTTACATATTGTTGTCTTTGAGATTTATGGTTGCCTCTTGAATCACACAACGCTTGTACTAATACCAACCGGACTATTTTTGATCACACATGTTGTTGTTTTCATCGGTTCTATTTCCCATAGTCGATTTCTTCCTTTTATTAAGGGAGCCTTTTTATGTTTTGTCTACTCTTAATGGCATATCCTATGGCCAACATCTTGAAAACTTCCCTTTTAGTTGTTGGCTAACATGGCTCCTTCAGGGTACTGTTAATCTTGCTATTTCTGGTCTTGTTTTCCATGATCAGCAGGTTTGGAGTTACTCAAGGGATTATCATTCTGCATCTGCTGAGGTTGTGGGTTCTGCTTACACTGGTGGAAATTTCTTGAACTCATACATTTTTTACTTTATATCCTTCTTAGTAATATTTCCTTTTCCTAATGGGTGTGTTAACAGTAAAATTGTCCATGTTGCTATTTTTTTGGAATTTTGATTTCCTTGCCCAGCAAATTTTCTTTATTTTTCTTTTGGTTTTTGCTGCTAACACCTGGGATGGTGTTGTTTTTCCTTGCTGTTGTTCTCCCACCCTATGCTACGATTGGAACATGCACAACTTGAAGCTCATTTCTTTGTTATGCTTGGAATTAATAAATGATTTATCTTATATGCATAATTGGGTTATTAACCAACCCACTGGTTATTATTATGAATTTTCTTGGCAGAATTGGATTATGGTGACTAAGCATCCTAATACTGATCTGATTTCTCTGAATGTCACTTACTGGATAGGCTTATGGTGGGGAGCTTTTCATTATCTATCCTTTCCTTTATCTATATATGTTTATGGGTGGACTTTTGCCCAGCTTGTTGGTTTTAACTGCCTTGTTTGTTGTCGACCGGATTAATACTCTTCTTTGCCTCAGGGTTTTGGATTATTTTGGCAAGCTAGTTTTGTTATTTTTGTCTCTTGTATTAGAGATTCTTGTCTTGTTTTATCTTGACACCTCAATTGGCTCCATCTTTGTTGGTTGTAGAATTTCAGGGTCTCATGCTCTGAAAGCTGTTTCTGACATTGTTGTTTTGATGGTGATGGTTTTTGGTGACTTTTGTCGGAGTTGCTGCCTTCAAGATAACTATTTTTATGATTTAATTATTTGGTTATCTATTATTGCCATGTCTACTCTGATTGAGGAGTTTTATGGCCAATTTGTCTTTTCCTATTTTGGATCTTGTCTTAACTTGCGGAATCTAATGTTGAGACCCATTTCAATCCACTTGTTGATTCTTCAAATGGCGGGTTCAAATGTTGCATTAGTTGTTTGGCTGTTGGGGTGGTTGGCTTTCTGAATGCCCGTGCAGTTTATCGCCTATTTCCGATCTGCATTACCTGCTGTTGTCCTTATTCCTACCTCATTTCTGATAGGTTGGTGCAGTCTTATGCGATGTCTATTCTGAATGAGTGGTATTTTGGACAGTTTAGTCCCTTCTTGTCTTGGATGTTGTTGCCTTTTGCTGTCTTATTTTTGGGTTGATTGTTGATTTGGATTATCCAAAGGGCGAATCTACTATTAGAGACCGCTCTAACTATTTTTGGGTGCTCATTTTAGTTGGTTGCATTCCATTCGTGTTGAGCTATCTTTGTCTTCCTTTACTATTGCTTTTCTCCGGGATATTCATAAGGGGTTGTTTCTGGGTTGTTTCTCCTAAAGTTTCATTTATATATCATATGATTGGGATGGTGTTAATTATAGGCTCATTGACTTGATTAGCGGATTTGCAAGTTGTCTCCTCTGTAATTTTCTTGTGGAGGGATTATATCGGATTGCTTTCTTTCTTGGATATGGCTATTGATGAGATTACCTAAGATGGCTCACTCTCTTATGTTTATGTATTCTCATGTCAAGATGTCTATATTGATGATACTTTTCTTGAATGAGACTCCTATCCTTGACTCTTAGCAATTTTCTATATACTCTAGATATGATTTTGCTTAGGTTTGCAGGTAATAAAGCTCACAAGAATATCAACAACTGGGTGCTCCCTTCTCACAGGTTTGTTGGCTATGATGGCTGTGATGATCACATTCCTTATTGGTTCGGTAGTAGCTCATGTGATGTAACCCTTCTACTGAAGTTTGGATGCTCATACTTGC
Source organism: Cymbidium sinense (assembly GCA_021442155.1). Taxonomy (NCBI): domain Eukaryota; kingdom Viridiplantae; phylum Streptophyta; class Magnoliopsida; order Asparagales; family Orchidaceae; genus Cymbidium; species Cymbidium sinense. Next base: position 85,997,904 of record CM038219.1, read on the forward strand.
ATCTGCCCCAACATGGTGTGATTGAGCCTGAGCCTTCTCTATCACAATTCCTTACTAACATACTCATATTATATTGTTTTCTTCTAATTTTTGTCTGTATTACCTTAACTATTCTAATCTCCCTCTTATTATAACTTTGCAGGTGATTCTATCTCCTTCTTTGTGCTCCAGTTATCATGCATTCCCACATCCTCCAGAGCATTGGCTTTATTCTTACTTTAGCTTATTATGTTAATCATCTTGTATCTTTTGATTATTTTTATGCTTTCTTTTGCTCTTGGATGTACTTAGATAGGGGATTTACTCCTTAGGCTAATTGTAGCTCTTTGAGTAGTAGTTTTGGAGTTTACCCCCTTTTAAGGACCTTATAACCCTCTTTTTGTGGCAATAAAATACTAAATGGGGTTTCCCCAAAAAAAAAAACCCAAATTGGATTGAACTGAGCCCTTTCAAACCTCATATCATGATCAACAATCATCCTAAGGTGATCAACTACCTTGAATTGGGTCAAACCAAGTCAACTTGATCCTTTGACCAAGTCAACCCTTAGCCCAAATGAAACATAAACAAGCCAAAACCCACCATATGCCAAATTGATTGAAACCATTGACTCAAACCCACTCATGATCAATGATTGAACATGTCCAAACCATCAATTGAGTTAAACCAAATCCAATTGGCCATTTGACCTAAGTTGACACAAATTGGTCTAAAAAGCCAAAATAGATCAAATCATGATTTGATCCAAATTGATTGTAACCAATGGCTCAATTTCATTCCAAATCACTTATTAAACTTGACCAAAGCTATGATTGAGCCCAATTTGACCAATTGGTCAACTTGACCCAACCTAGCCCAAATTGGCCTAAAGTGTTAAATTGACCAAAATTCAAATTAAATCCAAATTAAACCAAACCAAAGCCTACAATTACTTTCAAACAATAAATTAAACATAACTCAACACCTAACCCAATCTAATTTGGTCAAATTGGTCAAATTGGTCAAATTGGTCAACCTAACCCATTTGACCCTTCTAAATCCAAATAAGTCAAATTCAAACCTAAGTCAAATTAATCAAAATCAATTAAGCCAAAATATCCCAAATTATCATATGAACCTAACCCAAGCCTTGGTTTAACTCAATTTGACCAATTGGTCAACCCAATCGAACCTAAACCTAAAATGAACTCATTTTGACCAAATTGAGCCAAACCACTCAAAGCCACCTTATGGGACCCCAAAAGCTAATCAAACCCAATCCGCATCAACCATAAATCACTCCCAAGCTAGCCTAAATCCAAGTGGAACCCAATCCAAAGGAATTGGCCAATGTGCAAAGCACTTTGCATAGGATTCTTGCCATAAGCGGCAAAGTCCACTTTACCTTTCTCATGGCAATCCTCCACTTGCCAAATGAGGCATTCCTAGCCTTCTTAGCCTAACTTAAGCCACCTTAGCACTTGCCATGGACCAAGAGAAACTTCCCAAGTAGCCACCTCCATGGCCGAACCCCATGGGCGCAAGGGAGCAAAAGGGAAACTCAAGCTCCCAAAATTAGGCCTTGAGACTCCTGCCACAACTTCCTCCAACAAAGATGTGCCAAGTGGAGTTGAGGGAGACAGCTCCGGCAGGTCGACGATGGTGAACCAATCAAAATTAAGAAAGATCTCGTCCATCCATTAAGTCTGACTGAGGGGTATACCCCCTCAATTCGAGCGGGAGTCTTCACCATTCACTTCATGTGAGTCCCTAAGGAGTTTTCGAAATCCTAGAGTGCCTCCCCGAAGCCTCCCGAGCTCCCTCGATCGACATTTCTTCTTCCCTTGAAAAGCCAAAATAGGGCACCTCAATCCAGATTCCCATTCTTTCTCCACTCAACCAAACCTAAATTCTTCATGCACACACCATCCTCGTGTGTCATCGAAGCCAACCGAATCATCCCCAAGAATTCTCAACCATTAGAGACTGGAGTTCAACCAAGACCGATCACCAAATAGGAGGAGTTTGGTCGACTGAGCAATCTACTTCAAATCAAGCCGAATCTTCTCAACAGGGCTTTGTCTCTACTATAAGAAGCTATCATCATTGATTCCACCATCGGACATTAGCTCCGGTGAGGTAATTTTGCAAAACTGAGCTCCCTAGCAAAAATAAGTTGGTCCTTTGTGAAGTGAAGGTACATTTGAGCAAATCTTAGCGATTGGATGTGTGTGTCGCCCTTCCCCAAAGGTGTGGGATCAATTTGGGGACAATACATACTTGGGTGAGCTCGAATCGAATGGGGAAAGACGGACGACATCCGTCTTTCGTGGTTCGTGAACGGGACGGATCATGGACTATCCGTTCCACGTGATTGGAACAGATGATCGTGATCTATTCATGTTATATCCACTCTAATTTCTCCTCTAAATTGTGGATTGAATCGTGGCTATCTAATCTTGGATCAGACAGTCCACGGGAAAATGCATCAACTGCCACTCGAGTCAACGCGGCAGATGTGATAACTTAAATAGTCAATCCCATTGCATTGCATGGAAAGCGCACCACGTCAGCGCACCGCGTTAGCTGCCACTTGGTCTGATGGGATTAAGGCTTTAATTAGACTTAATTAATCTATTTTTAAGGCCAAATCTTCCTAAAATTATAACTAATCCTAGAAAAATCCAAGAAATACAAATGAGGGCTCATTTTGAAGATATTTCAGAGTAGAATCTAGGACAATTATTATTAATTAATTTTGAGTAGTGATTTTGGCTTAATTACAGTTCAATTAAAAATTTAATTAGCTTAATTACTTCTTAATTAATCACCCAATTATTCTCAAATTTTCTGTGGATGTTTAGGAGGATGACCTCTACATCACCTATTTTTTTGGGATTTTATTGGTTGCTTAATTAAAAAAATTAATTGATTAAGTCTTAATCACTCTCGTAATTTAATTTGTGATAATTAGTGAATAAACAGTGACTTAATTAATTATTTAAGACTAATTACTAATGTTGAATAGTAAGGGAGCTTAGGGAATATGATTGTATTTTTTTCTAATTCATTTTCTAAGTTTTCTTTACTTTTTAGAGTCAAATTAATTGATGATTACTAAAGTAGTTAATTGCTTAACAAATTAATTAATCTTCAAGATAAAATCAGAGCTTAAGCGATCAAATGTAGGACTTAGGGATTGAGATTAAGGCCTCTTTCTTGATCTCTTTCCTTAAGTTAATTTCATTTCATTAATTGAACATGCTTAATGCTTAACCAAATGAATTAATGAGCTTAATTAACTCAATTTAGAATCCAATTCACATCTAATTATCTTTAATCAATTTTGGGTAGCCCTTTAGATGTTTAATAGTCTAACAGAGTTTAATGAAATTATGGTTAGCTCATGTGTAAGAAAACCATAAAAGTAATTAATTAAATCCCTTAAGCCTAATTAACTATTAATCATGAGCCAATTGCATTAGGCCCCTTTCATTTCTAAGGAGAATTGCTAATTTAATTTTCATGTGGTTGCATATTACATTGGCTCATTATTAATTAGTTAATTAACTTAAGGTGACATAGGTAAGGGTTATTAATTGACTTAAATCATACACTAACTTAATTAAACCATAAAATTAACCTAATTCCCTTTCATTAAACCAAATTAACTCACACATGGGGGATGGGATTAGGATTAGAAAACCTCTTTCATATTTTTTAAATCAAATCAAACATGAAAATTAAATGACATTAAAGAACTTTGGTTTGTTTTAAATAATCTTATTTAGTTTGATTATTCTTAGGACTTAGTTGGATTAAATGAAATCACATACTTGTGTTGTTTTATTTCCTTTCATTCATGCTAAAATGTTGTATGCCACTTGTATTCATGCATTCATGTCTTTCAAATTAATCAAATAAAAATGATTTCCTTTATGTTAATTTGCATGTGTTGGCTTAATTAAAATATATATGGCTAGTATCACTATTAAATCTCAAACATATTTTCAAAAGTTTATTAATGAGAAATAACATTATATGTTATGACATTAGTTATATATATATAGGAAATACAAGTGAATATAAATTTAGTGTATGAAATAAAATCTCTTCCTTACATTCATGTGTTGATTTGTATAAGTAAGAACATTAGTGAGTATATTAGTCTGGACATCCTAGGGACGCACGGGTTTAAGTAGCCCTAAGGAGGTTCCTACCTTGTTCCCTTGATGCAAAATAATGGTGATGTACCTACTTGATTTCATTCTTCTACATTTGAACATTAGAATTTAGATAGAGCTTTAATTCATTTACATAAAATAAATCAATCAAATCAAAATACAATTTTTACATGGCTTTTTATTCTTGTAGTTATTTATACATTCATATGTATTTAAGGATAGCGGGTATATTAGTCTGAACTTCCCAAGGACACACAGCTTTAAGTAGGCCTAAGGAGGTTCCTACCTCGTTCCCTTGGTGTAGAACAATGGTGACGTACTTGCTTAAAGCTTTTATACATGTGAATGTGTACTTAGCTAATGATTGAAAAACCCCTTTTTCTATTAAAAAGATATGCATTCATACTTTGTTTAATTGGTTGAGTTGATTAGTCATGTGATTTAAGGCTCTTTCCTTATGCTTTTGCATAAGAATTTAGATAGAGCTTTAAATCAATATGAAAAAATCATTCAACCAAATGAATTATTAATGCCAAATACATTTACTCACATTCATCATTTAAGTGTGCTAAGATACAAATTGCATGTATAACTATACTTAGGATTTAATCATATGCATGATATGCATGATGGTAAAAATGAACAAACATATGTTATGTGATAGTAATTCATTCCAACTAATCTTAAGATGTCTTTCTTATTGAATTAGTTTATTTAAAGTGAACCTAAACTTAGGACTAATTAAAACATATAATAAATCATTCACTAAAGAGAATTGGTTAATTAATGTGACTTAAGGTAGGGATAAAAGAGAGTGATCATCTCTTTCTTTCTCTTTATAACACTTAGTTGTTGAGTGTAGGTCAAGTGAAATAAAATAAAATATTAAGTAAGATTTGCAAATCAATTAAATCACTTAAAGTGAAACCATCATTCATAATCAAATCTCTTTATACTTAGGAAACTATAACCTTAAATCCTAGTTAGGACATATCACACAAGCCTTAATACACACACATTAGATTAAATCACCACTTCTAGCTTTATGTTAGGGTGGTGTATGGTTTGATGTATGCTTATTTTATGATGTACTATTGTAGATTGGATGTTATGGTGTATGTTTCGTAGACTGGATGTTAGGTCATGATTAGCCTAATTATGTTTTCTACAGGAGATATGCTTAAGGGGTGCTTAAAATTAATATAAATGCTCTCTTTTATAGGTTGCTTAATCTCTAAGCATAATCTACATTAGGACAGGTGGACTTGGTTTTACAGGGTGCTAAGTCCAAATTATTCATATAACTGCTTAGGTTGTATGGTATGATTAGCTAACACTTATTTTGCAGGTATAGTTAGATTTACTTTTTCATTCTTTTAATGTAATTATGCATTAGGAATTTGTTTAAGTGTTATGGGGGTTAAGAATGAACATTGGCTAGAAGGTTTGATCCTGGGGTGTCATGTGATGCCTAGAAGCCAACCAAATCAAATGAAGCAAATCAAATGAAGAAATGGAAAGAGAATGAAGACATGAAGAACCCCCATAACACTTACCATTTTGTAACTTGTGATTATTCTTTCATATACCGGGTTGTATAAGGGTAGAGCTCGACTACCCATTTCTTTTTCGGGTTGTATGACGATACCCGACTACACGGACCTGTTATTCTTTCACGTTGAGTATATAAATTATTTAATGATTTGTTTACAATTGTGCAATAGAAATGACATGTATTTTCTTAATTTCTTTATATACGATGATTTAATGTGTGTCCTAGATCTATTTAGGCTCTTAAGAAAAAATAAATTTTCTACCCCAACTATAACTCATAACTAAATTCTCTAAAAACAACTCATAACCTCACATAAAGCTTAGGCATTAAAACAAGATAATAAAAATATTTAGCAATCCCTTAGTTGGATGTTATATGTTTAATATCATGCATGCCATTTTGTTTCACTCTTGCTAAGAGAGAGTTTACATCTTTGCCAGATAGAAAAAAAGGCTTGACCTTTGAGATCCTATGATAGAAAACACCTCTTTCTCTTTTGATTTGGCCCATAATCAACTTCAATGCATTCAGGCATATAAAATCCTATGACCTGTGTCAAAATAAAGAGTCCAAAATCAAATAAAATTTGATAAAATTTGCATTAGACTAAGTCATTATTCATACCACTCATGCTCTAGTCTCTTACGGTATGAGTTTAAGGACTTTAGTTTTTTTTCTAAATAATAATAACCTAGCCATCTTGCAAAGAATATGACTTGACCACATGGGTTTAAAATGTAGGACTTAGCTAGCTGCCACTTTAGACAGTTATAAGTCTAGCAGTCCGATGACTTACCCTCTCTTGTGGAGGTGGATAATATACTCACTTTCGCCTTAGAATTAGGTCATGGTTTGGCCCTCGCCAAAGCTCCCTAGATTTAGGATCCGAGCTTGTTGTTTTCCTTTGGGGTTACAAGCATAAATCCTCACCTCTTAGGCATTTCCACAATCCTGTATTATAAAATTATAAGTCTTAGATTTCTAATAAAATTTCAACTCAAATATATAATTCTCTGCAAATTCAAACATATAAAGCTCAATCATATGATAGTTTAGGATACTCACTAGGTTTTCCTAACATCAAGAGCATCCCCTACTCATCTTCTTTTGGCTTCGATAATAAATCTCTTCTTTCGATCTATCCCATTTGATCTTTCAAACGTAACCAATTTATTGATAGTCCTATCTTTGAATTCTTTGGAGACAATAATTGTCTACTTTAATTGAGAGTATTCCTAAAGAACTCACCTTCCTTAGGATGTAATTAACTATGGGGGCTTGCCTCCATAGGGAACTTTAGAACCTAGTTTAAATAAACCTTACTTTATTCATCTATGTAAAGTAGGAAAAAAATCTCTAGTACATTCGAAGACCTGTCATGCCTTAGGAATCCTTATTAGGTAATTAGGTCCATCGTAAGGTAGTGACTTCTATCTTTTGAGATAGTGCACTATTCCTTGATGTTGTACCTCGATCACCTCAATAAGTATATCCTCAAATCACGGTGTGCCTCCCCATACACACACACACATATACATAAACCAAAAAGTAAACACCACATTACATAATATATTTGATTAAAACCCTGTAGATTCTCTTAGAATTGATTTAATTGAGGATAAGGTAGATGAGTTTAAGAAAATCAACATTGAAGAAAATGCAGATGATTCTTTACCTAGAGAATGGAAATTTATCTAGAATCATCCCAAGGACTTAACTATAGGAGATCCCTCTCAAGGTGTTAAAACTAGAAGATAATCTAAGGAGGTGATTGATTAATCATTCTATATTCCTATCCAAAATTAAATCTAAATTAGTGGATGATGCTTTGAAAGATCACTATTAGATTATAGCCATGGAAGAAGAATTAAATCAATTTTTTAAGGAATGATATTTTGGAATTAGTCCCTAGATCTCAAGACCAAAATGTCATATAAACTAAATGAGTTTTTAAAAGTAAGTTGCATGACTTTGGACACATTATTAGAAATAAGGTTAGATTGGTTACACAAGGGTACACTCAGGTTGAGCAGATAGACTTTGAGGAATCTTTTGTTCCCGTAACTAGATTAGATGTAATTAGATTGGTCCTTTCTTATGCCTATTACAAAGAATTTAAAATTTTTTTAATGAATGTAAAAAGTGCTTTTCTAAATGGTTTTATATATCAAAATTTCTTTGTAGAATAACCCCCTTGTTTTGAGAGCATAGAATTTTTTGATCATATATTTAAATTGAAAAAAAGCCTTATATGGATTAAAACAAGCTCTTAGAGCTTGATATGATAGATTGAGTAGCTTTCTTATTGATCATAGATTTATAATGGTAGAGCAAACCCTATTCCATTAAAATTTAGGTGATGACCTAATCATTGTGCAAATTTATGTGGATGAAATGTCATTTTAAAGTACAAATAAATTTTTGTGTGTTGACTTTTCATCTTTAATGTCTAAAAAATTTGAAATGATTATGAAGGAGAACTCAATTTTTTCTTGGGTCTTCAAGTGAAGCAACAAAAAATGGCACCTTCATTTGTCAAATTAAGTATACAAATGACTTGATTGAAAGGTTTGGCATGAAGAGATTCAAATTAAGTAAAACTCTCATGAGCCCCTCCACTAAGCTTGATTTAAATAAATTCAAGAAATCAAATGATCAGAAGCTTTATAGGAGTATGATTGGCTCACTTTTATACATTGTTGTTAGTAGGCTTGATATTATATTTGTTGTTTGCTTGTGTGCTCAATTTCAGGTTGCTCTAAAAGAATCCCATTCAACTATAGTCAAGCATATATTTCATTATTTGATAGGCTCTTCTAAGTTAGGTCTGTAGTATCCTAAAAATTCACTATCATGTGACTTGATTGCTTATTCCGATACTGATTTTACTAGGTGCAAAGCAGATAGATAAAGTACATAAAAATATGTCAATTTTTAGGATCATCACTTATATCTTGGTCCTCTAAAAAAAACTTTGTTGCTCTTTCTACTATCGAAACTGAGTATATAACTTTCGGAAGCTATGCTGATCAGGTTCTTTAGTTAAAACAATAATTAGAAGACTTTAGACTTAAGCTAGATCACATTCCCATTAGATGTGATGATACTAGTTCAATTAGTTTAACAAAAAATCATATCTAACATTATTGGACCAAGCATAAAGAAATTAGATATCATTTCATTATGGATCATGTTAGCAAAGGTGATGTTGATATTAACTTTGTTAGCACGGATTTGCAAATTACTGATATTTTTACAAAACCCTTACCTGAAGAATATTTTGTATGTTAAGACGCATGCTAGGTATGCCAAATCCATCCATTTAATTTACTTACATAATTAAAATCTTTTTGATGTTGCTAAATAGGGAGAAAGTATTATGTTAGTATTTTCATTAATGTTAATTCTTTTCACTTTTTTGCATAAATTTAGGGGAAGCTTATTATATTTATTTTAAGCTTGCAAAATTTTGTTCATAAACTTGTTATTATCTTGCCATATTTTCATTTAATGTAATTTTAATTTCAAAAAGGTTGATGTAAGGTCACTTTGCACCTTCATCCCTATATAATACCAACATAAGTTTGCCATCATAAAAAATGCAGAGATTGTTGACTCTATGAGTCACATCTCATTTGAGATTGATTTTGATGATAACAAATATATGTTCAATTTCTACTAAATGGATTAATTCAAGTGATGTTGGAAATTCTTTCAAACATAGATTCTTCAGTTAAATTTGTAAAGCTAAAGTTGTTGGACATGAAGTGGTTGAAAATTTTCTAATACTTACAATACTAAAGCAAATAAGAGCTCAAATAAAATAAAGTTAATGGCTTACTCATTTCAAAATATTTTATTTAAATTTCTTCATATTTCTCTATATTTAAAAATTATATTACACTTTAATTATTCCTTGAATTATCATTTTTGGATAATCTAAATCACTTGCATGAGTTTAATTATCATCTATTGTGCTTCCAAGTAAGATGAAATTATTTCATGCTTCATTTAACTATTTTCATGATAAATTATATTAATTATTCATTTATTTATGCATAAGAATAAAACTATTCTAGAATTATCCTAATTATTCTTTTTCTCTTTCATATCCTTTTATTTTCTCTCTCATATATTCTTATTATTTTGTTAATATTTTGGCCAAGTTTTTGAAGATTTTAAAATGACAAATCATATGTGATTTATTCAAATTATTTTCAAAATATTTCACTCATTTATTCAAATTTCAAAAAATCCATTTATTAAATTTTAATTTTAAATTGCTTCGAATCTTAATTAATTACACATTGTCATATTAATGCTAATTTAGATTTAATCCTTTATGCATGATTTGGATGACCCTATCATGCTTTAATTAAGCTAATTTGAGTTTATTTGAATTACTTTAAGTTAATTCAAACTCGAATTCAAATGTTCTATGAATTTATACTTTTTTTTAATTATTGTATTTTTAGAAAGTATATGGTTGGCCTCTATTTAATTTAATTTGAATAATTTGAAGTTATTTTATTATTCAAAAAGCCTCTTAATTACTATTCTTTGATTTGAATTGATTGATTCATTGATTGAAGATCATTTTAATTAAGGGAAGTCCCTTTGGCCTAAAATCTTATATTTTTCTTATTTATTTTATTTGAATTAATTCATGTAGTTTCCTCTTTGATCTCTCTCTAATTAATTCAATAAATCGTCTATGTATCATGCATTAAACTTAATTGAATCCATGTTTGGAATGTGGCTTGGCCGACCAAAATCGATTGGTTATTTCAAAATTTTAAATTAATTCAAATAATTCCCAATTGAAATAAATTTTGTTATGGACCTTGACTAATTTATTACATTTTTATTCCTATCTCTCTTTTTTCTCTCTCTTGGCCGACCCACATGCACATGAATTTCAATTGAAATCAATTTTACATCATGTGCTAATTAATTCAAAGTTCAAACCATTACTTAGTTTGTTTTCCTCTTCTTTGGCCGATTCTTTGAATTTAATTTCTCTCTCTCTCTCTCTCTCTCTCTCTATCTTTCTTGATCGAAATCTTTAATATGGGAACCTCAATTATTTGATTGAAATTATCTATTCAAAATTGAATAATTTTGTTAATTAATTTTCCCTCCAACTCTTCTCTTTGGCTTGGCCGACCCATCCTTCTTGTTTTTCTATATAATATGGTATATACTTAGGTTAATCTCACTTAGCTCTTCTCCATCTTGTCCGACTTCTTGCAATTTTATTTCTTGGAGATCATAGTGATTCAAAGTGCAAAATTTCTCTCAACCATCTCGTAATTTCTCTTAGCCGAAATCCTCTTTATTTCTTAAAATTTTCACTTGGAAAAATAGCCCTAAAATAAAGAAAAAGTTTTCCAAGGTGCTTAATCTCTCTTTTGCTTTTAAATCTTCCCTTGGATGAAACTTGGTGTGGAGTTGAATTAAATCCTTCATGAAGATTGTTGAGAATTCTTCCTAGGCCAACCCTCCTTTGGAATTACTTGAAGCTTGGTGATAAGAAGTCCTCTCCCTCCTTGCAAATTATCTTCAATCATTAAGTAGAGATCCTTCTCATCTTCTTTCAAGTTATTCTCAAGACTTTATAAGGCTTGATTTCACTAATCATTCCTATTTCTCATTGATCAAAGGCTTCATGATAAAGGTTTTCAAATTGATTTCACATATAAGAAATCAACATTGGTTGGTTTCTTTGAATTTATTTATTGCATAACATACTTTAGTTACACTTTCATGCAAGTATTTTAATCATCCCTGTATTGTGATTTTATATAACATTTCAAGTTATTTTATTTTAAAGTTTTCATCTCTTTTAAAGCAAACCAATTTCTTTTAAGACTTGTTTGCTTCAATCTCTATATAAAGTTCATGTTCATATTTTAACTTTAAATCAATAAGAAGTTATTCAACTGGAGCTCTCTTTAATATTTATCTTAATATTATTTTAGTTGAGTTGTGAGTGCAAAATATTTTAAAATTGAGAGTTAGATATATTGTATCTTTTCTTCTTCTTATATCTTGTACTTTGTTGGGGTTGTACTTGCGTGTGTAGGAAAATATAATATTGGATTGTACTTCCCCATGTAGGAAAGTAAATTGTTGAATTGCACTTAACCATGAAGAAGAGTATAAGAGATTTGTTATAATCTCAACTTTGATTTAGTGAATTCCTAGCTTGGGTTGCTAGGTGTTGATATAGGCCGATTTTTTAGTGTGGACGAACCACATAAAAATCTCTATGTTGTCTGCTTTAGTTTTTCCTACACCTTAGTTAACTTTAGTTTTATTGTTTATTGCTTTACTCTCATACCATATTCACCTCCCCAACCCCATCATTATAATTACATATATTTAATTTGAATAAGACATCAGTTAGTGATACATACAGTTGTGTGATTTACCAAATTGACTTGGAATTGTTCTAGGTGAGATTCATTTGTAATATTGGCTCTATTGATAGCATGAGTTAATATATATTCATCACACTCCCTCCATCTATTACTAGTTTACACCTCTTCTCCTTATATAGGATATACATTGAGAAAATATTCTTCCTTCTCCAGTCTTCTTCTTCCCTAAAAGTTATCATACACCTCATAATTGATATTGAATTATCTATATTTAGATCTTCTTCATCTAATAGTGGTGTATCATCATGTATCTCTTCAATATCTTCTTCTCTTAAATATTTTAATTCATCTAAGAACATGATTTTTGCTTTACATTGATTTTGCATATGGCCCTTCTTATGACATTTAAAGTAAATTATTTCTTTCACATTTTTAGTAGTAGTTTCATTGGGGTTCATTTTAGTGGGGTTTTTCAATGTAGAAGGATTAGGTTTAATGATAGACTTTTGAGATTGAGATGTTAGAGGATTTATAAAAGATACTCGAGCTTTCATCTTGGATGCAAATACAAGTTTCTTATGCTTTTCTAGGAGTAAAACATAGTGAAAGACATCCTCTAATGTCTGGAAATCATGAAGCTCTACTTTATTCCTAATATAATCTCTTAAACTAATGACAAATTTATTAGCTATTTGTCACTCTTAATCAGTGCATTGAGTTCTAGCTTTTAAGTCCTCAAATATATTTATATATTCAACTACTAAGATATTCTCTTATTTAAGAGTAGTCAATTATTTGTGGAGCCTTTTATCATAATTTCTAGGATAATACTTAGTCCATAAGATTTCTTTAATTTCTACCCATGCCATGAGGGTTCTACTGAATCTCTCTTCTTTAGCTAAAATATTATTCTAATAGATTTTTGTATGACCTACTAGTTTGATTTTAGCAAATATTGCTCATTGATAATCATCCATATGATACCAATAAAAAATGCCATCCATTTGGGTTTATAAATCTAAAAATTTATTGAGGTCATGAACACCATCATATGTTAAGCCTTCTATCTTAAGTTATTTCGTAAGTTCATGTAATGTTTCATGAATCATAAGATGGTCTTATCTAAAGGTGTTCCTTAGGTTTGGCCTTCTCACAGGATATTCATGTCTAGGAAGTTTGAGGTTTTCCCCTCCTACAAGTTCTAAGTCATCAGGACATAGAATAGTCGGTGGAGTTTGAAGCCTAATACTCAAGGTTTGAATTTATGCGGTGAGGTTCATGAGTAGGTCTTCTACCCTAGTAATTTTCTCTTCACTTCTCATGAAAATCTCATCTACTCTTCTAGTTAAGTCTTCTAGTTGATCTAAACTAATAGACTTGGATGGCATGATGTAAACGAAAAGATGCAATATGAGACTCCAAATGAAGATTTTAAATATGACATAAGTGAACTAAAATTGACACAAATGCGATGCATAAATTTTAAAAATAACTAGTCTTCAATAAACACAAAGTAACTTATGGATACTATAAAACATTAAGAAAACTTAAAAAATAAATAAACATAAGATCTTTAAGGATATGATTTTGATTTTGATGTAAGATTTATACTAGGTTAGGCTATTCAGTGATCTCTCCCTTACTCAAGTTGTCACTCAAGTATGTTGGCTTGTAATTAGATTAAGTAGAAAAAAGGCTAGGCATTATAAGTGGAGACAACTAGTTGTTAGTAACACAAACATTCATAGGATTGCTTACCACATGAATTTAGCATGCATTTCCAAGAGAAATCACTAATTCTGTAAAAGAAAAAAAATAACATAAAATCTACAATATAGAACTAACCTTGTTTGCATTTGATATGACTTATTTGCAAGCACTTTCTCCACACCTCCAAACCTTGGGCTCTTATACTAAAATTTGATGGGATGGATTGCAAAGAGTAGGATGTCATAGTGGATGGTGGAGAAGAAATGTTCCACTGATCTTTCACTCACTAAAGTGGAAGAGATACAAAGAAGTTCTACTCACCAAAGTAGAACGGTAGTGAGATATCTCCGAATCCCTTAGACGGACGACCACCAAACTCCAACCATAAAAGTTTCCCTCAAGTTTCACATATAAAAGCCAAATATTTTCTATTATGTTGGAAATGGAGTTTATATAAGAATAGTACTCTCAAAGAGATGTGTCCCTTGAGGAGACAACTGTCAAAAATTGAAGAAAAAAAAGTCAGAACATTCATTTTGCAGTGCTGAGGTGCCACAAACTAGCACTGTGACGCCACAGTCTAGGGCTGAGGTACCATAAACTAGCATCAAAGTGATAACATCTCTATCCTCAAGCACTAAATACAACATAATGTAGCTCCAAGGTGCCAGACTGACACCTATGCAATTTAATACATGAAATCACATGTTTTTAATCAAACTCTTATACAACACTTAAAAATGAAAAAAAAAAAAAATACATCCATTGCTATGTAATTCAACACATGAAACATAAATCTACAACACAAAGTCTACTAAAAGTCCTCCTGAGATCAATGTTTGGTTTGGGACCTTGTGATAGTCATTTCCTCCTTTGATGTGCTACATCAGCAAGTCAAAGAAAATGTTTCTTTCATAAAATTGGATCATCAGACGATTTTGTGATCAAATCACCATGCCTTTGTTTAAATGCCATTTGCTTATTTTTATTTGACTTATCAAAAATAATTTGAACTCTTTCTACTTGTGATAGTATTTGACTTCCACTAAGCCTTCGAAGTGTTCATCAGATCAAAATGCTTCTACTAATGGTATATGTGATTTAATGGTAGCCAACATTGATGACACATATAACAAAATCTTTTGTTATTGTATAACCATAATGATTTTATGTTACCAGCACAACATTGACAAAAAAAAAATCTTACTTTTGTACTCCACTTAGATAACATACCATAGGCAAAAAAATTATTGATTTTCCATAATAAGGTAAAGTAAAATTTTGTCTAGTTATAGCTTCATTGCACTACACTCCTTACCATAGATCACATAACTCTTAGATAAGTGGTTGTAAATAAACATAAATATCATTTCCTAGACTCTTCTCCCCTAATATAATCATGGATAATATGAAAGAATTTTATTTCATTTCAATCCAAGGTGGCAAATTATATGAAACAATAATAACTTGTCAAATGCTATATGAATTATTCATTATATTAATAGGATTGAATATATTGGCCACAAAACCAAGATGAATATTTCACGGATCTAATGCAAAATTTGGGTATTATGCATAAACCATTTGTAATTCTATGTTTAGCATGCCACATTATCTCTTCAGCAGTTTTTTGGGTTTTGAATAATTGTTGCAATCTATGAGTCAAGGAAACATATTAGACTACCTTAACTGATTTCATATGAGTTTTCTTTCTTTCTTCAGGTTTTTCCTTCTCATTAGTAGTCCATCTTGATGAACCACATATATAACATACATTCACATCAGCTTTATCCCTGCAAAACAACATACAATCATTAAGGCATGCATCTATCTTTGTGTAGCCAAGATCAAATGCTTTTATTATTTTATTTTACCTCATAATTATTTTTAGGCAATGAAATTACTTTAGGAAAGACACCATAAAGCAACTTTAATAACATATTAAAAGATCTTGCAATGCAAGAATGTAAATAGTTAAGACAAAATAAGTTTAGTATAAATGATAATTTTCATAATGATTTATACCTAAAATACAACTTACCCTTTGCAACGTCTAACAACTTTGAAAACTTTGTTTGAGCATCTGATGAATCTACACCTTGATGCTCACATTCATCTCCGAAACTTATATTATTTTATCATAAAGCAAATGCATCATGTAGTAATCCTTCTATTATATGCATTTGATTGCTCTCCTTGTATTGATAATTTCTGAAAATTAGGACTGATACAAGGTGCTTCCTCCCATGCACCTTCACTGTCAATGTCACAATCCTTCCCATGTCGAATCCATATAACATATTCAGGAAAAAAAAGCCTCTTCATATTAAGAGGTTAAATGTGTGGAAATACCTATTAATATAAATTTTGCAAAGGCATAAAATTTTTTCTGATAAAATTATCAACTCCCTTTTTGTAATCTAAGCACCATTTAGGTTTAGTGATCCAGCTCTAATCCATTATAGTTGGAAAGCAAACTCAAAGAATCATTACTTACTTAAGACTTTAATTTATGTCAATTACATCCAACAAAATAAGGTAATTACTAGATTAAATCTAAAAGATGAAAGTACAGAGTAATGAAGATGGTTATAACCTTTTTCCTTAGAGCGTTTGTTGAAGTGATGTGATATTATCCACTTTGGTTAAATAAAGGCTTATAATGGTGCCAATACTAAATTGGAGATGACGTCGCAATAAATACATTAAAGATCCTAACATGCAAACCTTTGCATATCATTGAGCACACACACACAGAGAGAGAGAGAGAGAGAGAGAGAGAGAGAGAGAGAGAGAGAGAGAGAGAGAGAGAGAGAGAGAGAGAGAGAGAGAGAAAGAGAGAGAGAGTAAAAAATCACCAAAATTTCTAAAAACTATTGAATATAAAGCTGAACATCTAAAAATATTGAATCCATTCCTAAATATAAGTGTATAAATCATCACCATCTATTTGAGTTAGCTATCTTTAGATAGGTTGTACATCTAATTTGCATATCATATTTGAAAGATTTTTCTTATTTTTTTTATGATCATATTATTTAGGAATAAATGCTAATACAAACAAGAGCTATGTAATTATAAGTTATGTTGAATTCAAATCAATTAATACAAATAAGAGCTATGTTGAATAAATATCTGGTTGTAAGATAGTGATCCATTTGAATTATAATTCTCTTTCTTACTACAAGAACAATAGGCCATATAAGGTCATAGAGCATACTAGGATAAATATTTGTAAAATTTAAATGTTTATATACATTAAATGACAAAAGTTCCAAGCATGTGAAAAAACAACAATGATATGAACATCATTATAACGATTATTTAACCATTGCGATAAAATGCTACCTTATCATTTTAATTTTACTAATATTGTTCAAATTTTAAATATGAACATCACATTTAAAATAGCAATTACAAGATTCATTATTTTAATAATTACATTCAAAATAATAATTATCAAATTATTAATTTGAAATAAATTTATTTAGTCAATAAACTAATAAAATTTGATGGCCAACCATAGAACGTTAGAGCTACTCATTTTTAGTTTTATCCCTCTTATTTATGAAAATTTTTATTTTTATGTTACATTTGTTTTGCTAAATGCCATTGATATTAACTCTATTTTTATTAAGAGAGATTTACATACAGCACCCAAAATATATTATATTACATATTTAGTAATCAAACTTCTTTATTTACAAATATAAAGACCTATAAAAAAAAGGCACCTTCTTGCCAGATTTTATCATTGATTCTGTTGCCGACATCGAAGTTAGGGCTAATTTTTTATATTAAATCTAATTAAAATTTTAATTAGTTAAATAAATATAAAAAATAAAAAATTTAAAAATAGGCATAATCGTCCGTTGAACGATGATTTACGACACGACATCCATATCGCCACCGTCAACGACTAAATTTTAAAAAAATAAAAAAAATATCCTCGTGATTTTGCATATCTTAATTTCATCCTGTCGAATCGAGGAAGATCGTTAGAAACATAACCAATTCTACGACTTTCATGTTGACAAAATCGATATTCCAACCCAGGCCAATTTTACAAACGCTCACAAAACTAATGCAAAAGTTAAAAATTTTGCACAAAGCTTGCATCGAATCGCCAATTTTTATCAGCATGAAAATCTTGAAGAATTTCGTTACGTTTCCAACGATATCAAGTTTGCTCAATTCCAACATCGGACGAGTCGACATGAAAAAATTCTTACTAAATTTTATGGCTTAATTTTAAATTTTTTTATAAACTTAATTAGGTGATTAGCCATTAAAAAAAAATTTTAATATTTGTCGCGGCCACACCGATCAGCATGTCTTAATCGCCGAATAATGAGCCCTTTAATTTTTTTTAAAAAATTAAACGATCCATGATTATATCGACCATCATCCGATTGGCTAGATCGTGGAAAGATCCTATTTAATAACTTTCATTAATTCGTCAGTGAGTTTGATGTTTGATGGCAAAATTAAAGATATATTGATGCTGGTTTTTTTGTCATATAGATAAGGTTGGTATGCTTGAAAGATATGACTTCATTGACAACTTTCAATAATCTGAGCCAATTTTGAAATGGTGATTTCTCGAAAAAATTAAATATATGACAGCTTGTGATACAAGGATATATTATTGTTGATAATATCAACACTCATTATATTATAAATTGAGTCTTTATATGTAATCTTTCCTCTTATGGTAAAAACTCAATTTATATAGAATATAACGAGTGTTTATATTACCTCTTCAAGAAAGATTCAACCAAATTACAAAATTCAAACTCATTTATATATGTAATATAATAAAAGTTTTGATATTACCAAAAAAATAATATATCCTGAACAAAACAGGTCAAAATATATTTAATTTTCAGAATTTCGTTTTCACATTTCAGAAAGCTAAGAGTGATCGAAAGTATTAATAAGAGAATTTTTCATTATCTTTCCATACCAACCACAAACTCAACATCTAACGAATGATATAAAAAAAACGAAAATATCAATATTTTCAATTTTTTAACTCGTAAGTCGTATTTATAAACATATTTCACCGACGAGATTATTTTAAATATAATAGAATTTTTTATTATCTTTCCAACGATATCAAACACGCAAAATATGATAGATATATGACCAAAAATTAATATTAATTATTTTAAAAAATGAAAATATAATATATACGATATATTTTAATTTTTTTTAAAATAGTTAATCACCTAATTAAGTTTATAAAATGATCTAATTCAAAAATTAAATTTTAACTCCAGCAATTTTGCAACGCAAAAAATTTATTGAGAAAATTTTGTCAACATAAAAGTCGTGAGAAATTTTATTATATTTCCAACGATTTTCAATAATTGAAACCATATGTGAAAATAATTTTAAATTATTATTATTTTAATTTATGTTTTATTGTCATCAATCAATTTTTAAATATATTTTTAAATTTTTTATTTTTCATACTTATTTAATTAATTAAATTTTTAATTAAGCTTAATATAAAAATTTAGCCCCGAAGCCAGCTCCACATGATTTTCTGGCTTGTTTTGACGGAGGTAGCAAGCGACAGGTTGGAGGTTGTTGATGCAAGATAGAGCTCCCTCGTCGATACGATTATAGGGAAACACGTGCGATTGAATCGATGGGTTTTTGCCCTTCGTTCCCGACTGCTTCGTCAGCCACGAGGGAGGCCAGCTGCTGAGCAATACCCAGCTCTCTCCACCTTGCCAATTTCCACAGTATAAGGACAACACATCTCTCTGTGTCCTCCTGACGATGGTCGAAGATGCAGAAAAGGACCACCACCTCTGATTACAGAGGCCACTTCACAATGATGAACGCCTCCTTGTCGAACAGCAACAGCCCGAGATCAAGAACCCGACCGTAGACTACAAGCAGTGCGGGGGGAAGAACTTCATTGTGCTCGTTGCCGGCCTCCTCATCGCCGAAATTTCTTGGTTTTTTTAACGTCATTAGGAGATGAGGTTATTTTTTATGTATGTTAGATGTTTTGAGTGTTATACTTATAAATAAAGAAATTTGGGTGTGTTAAACTTAAACATGTAAATATAATAGGTTTTGAGTGTATGTAAAGCTCCTTATTAATTATTTTGCACTTCTAATCATTTTAACTTTTTTATGAATCTTTAAAAATAATCTTGTCTAAAAATTCTGTGGATGTATTTTCTATCGTTACTGCACTAAAACGACAAAAAAACATGTCAGATAAAAATAATGATGCCTCTTCGTCGTTCCTTCGTGGTGAGAAGAAGCTTTTCCAGCCATGTCTGTCAAGGCATGCCAGAATTCTCAGTGAAGTTTATATGCGATTCCTACTGAACTGAAACTGAAAGACACATGGAATAAAATACTTTTTCTGCTAAATATCAAAACGAAGATTGTTCGGTTTACATGAAATCAATCACGATCACCAGCTGCATTTTTACGGCCTATACTGGGAAGGAACAAAGACTCGCGTACATTCATTAAAACTTGAAGGTATGTATACTGCTAGATGTGCAAACAGGACTTCAGTAGAAATACGCTCCTTGACACATGTATTCATTTTCATATACAAATATTTGTGCCAGAGAAAAGAAAGAGTTTTGTTGAATCAGTTCACAGCTTAGCATACTTCTTCACAGTATCTTCAAAGCCCTTCATCTCCATGGATGATGGTAAGTTGCTTAGCAGTGTAACCCTAGACGTTGATAGCAGCACTTTTTTGTCGCCTAAGGTAGAAGGATTGATCTTCCATAGTTGCACCTCCCATACCTTCACAATGCGCAAGAAAATGCTTATCGTTTGAGTTGTTGCTAGAAAGTAAACAAAATAATCAGTCAACCAACCAGTTAGAATAAAGTTTTGGGAGAATTACATACATATCACCCAATTCTTTAATAATAATAAATCTAACACCCTCCTTTTTTTTTTAACTACATACCACCCACGATTTAAAACTGATATTTATCCCAAAGAATGAGGTTGGTAAGGAGTAATGATTAGGTTACTTGAATAATGATCTATAAATCATGAGTTCAAATTATTAGATCGAAAGTTATTTGTGAAAGCCAAAACTTTACTAATAGAATGTATCAAACCCAAGGTGCAAGCAAAGAAAAGAGATGATATAGTTCTCCCAAAAATCTCTAGAGGAATTAGTTTACAGGGGGACCCGGTTATACCAAATTGAACAGAGAAAAGAGGAGAAAAAGATTTGAACAACTTCCTGAACCTGGTTTAAGATACTTCAACTATAACGAGTTCTGATTTGAAAAAGGTTCAAGTCAGCTAACAATTAGCAACTTGTTGAACCCGATTTAGGCACTTACAATGTTTTTTAACTTAGCTGAGACAAATACAAGTATACACAAATCACATAAACCACCTTTTTGTAATACCTTGGTGCAATCCCCCCAAGCTAGACATTACTCTAAGCTGCGTGCATTGGGCACATCATTTCACATTTTGCCCCTAAGGTCACCTCAAATTTTACATTTATCTAGACCATGTTGCCAAACAAAATCATTGAATTTCTATAAAATGTGATGGACCATCTGCTAATTTAACAAAAATGTAGTTCACATCAAATTATTTCCTTCTAGTCTTACTAATATGCATGCTGTATGCCTAAAAGTGCATTTCAGATTATTATGAAAAGTTCCAGAAAATTGGTGAAGGATCAAGATACTTGGATTTCAGGGATACACTTGTATAGCTCAGGGAAGGCACTCACCTAGTTTAAGAAGTCACTCGCTTGACTCAAAGAAGCACTTGCTTAGATCTAAATAGACACTTACCTAGTTCAAGAAAGCAGTTGCTCGAAAGAGAGGCACTCAACTGGTTAAAGAAAGCACTCATCTAACTCAGAAGGGCATTTGTCTAGTTCAAGGAAGACACCCTCCCATAACATAGATGGGACTCGCCTCAATCGATAAAGCCTACACAGTGTGGTAGCCCACATACACTCAATGTAATATCTATTATTATCATGTCCACATATCTATAACAATCATATATTATATAATTTTATTTTATTTTTTTACTAAATCAAGATATAGATTTTCTTGTGGTGCTTTAAACAATACAAAAACGGATCAAAGGGATACTTTTGGATATAACATCCATAGTGCTTTGGGCATTTCACAAGAGCAATGAAGTCTTCCTTCTTTGCCTCAATTTTTCTTCTTCTTTAGATCCTTTAAGAATCTTGTTATCATCTATGGGTCCTAAGGTAGGGTTGAGCATCACAACAGATAGATTTGGATCCAACACATACCTTAATATTATTATTGCTAGGCTCATATATCATTGTTGAAACTCAAGTAAACCATCAAAATTAATGTTACATTCCTAGTCGCTATATCCACATCTTGAATTAATTTTCATTCAAATGCTGCCACATGATTCATAAAAGAAATGTTTAGATTTGTTACATGAGTATTTTAAGATAAATGCAAAAGTTTTGAGAGATAGTGATATATACCAAGATAAAACATGTTCATCATCAACTGAACCTTACCTGTATATTGTCAATAGTTTCTTATGCTAAGTATTTTCTCTCTTTCTATTTTTACTTTTTCCCTCAAGAATCCATAGATTTTTCATTTATTAGTGGTTCATATTTGACTAGAATTTCTATAAGCAATGGTTTGTGCTTGAATAGAATTTCTATAAACCATACTAGATTGTTTGTTATTACTGTTAAACAAATAATGCAGTTTATATCAAGTCATTTTTGTATAGTCATACTATTATATGTGCAACATTAGCTCAGCTGATTAATCATCCTATAAACTCAAAAAGAGCATAACAAGCAGTGTTGGCCTCTACACAAACAACTCATATATGCCAACCGCAAATAGATTATCATTGACATTGCCCTTTTACAAAAATGTATTATGTCAATTTCTTTGGACAAAGTTCTACTATTATCTTCAAGATTCTGAAAAGATATCTAGAAAGAAGCAAATTTATGTATTGCTAAATACCAAAAAAGGCTAATTCAAGCCAGCACCGCATAAACAAAAACAAGAAGTACCTAAATCAAGACAGCTTATCAAACATGGATGAATTGATTGGTCAACTCCACATCTCGGCAAATGAAGACTGAAGGCCAGTATGAACTCCTCAAGTGAACTACCTGCCATGTGACTAATATTATCCAAATAGGAAGGTCGATCTTATCGAGCAACAACTAGAGCTACATGATTTTTTATATTTATTTTGGTAAATGCAGCCAATCATGTAGTCCAAACCTATAAATAGGAAATCAATAGTTGATACAAGGTTGCACAAATTTATGTACTAATATCTATTAAAATAAAAAAATCTCAAGGCTTTGTTCTCTACAATTCTCCATTCCACTTATTCTCTTATTCCCTTCTATTCTCTCTCACTATGCTCACAAATCTATTTTGGCGTGATTTAAAAACTATTTAGATTTAACATTCTCAAATATATAATGAGTGTGGATTATACCACAAATCGAAGGACATACCATGAAGCAGAGCTAAAAGACAAAAAAGACTCAATTAACAAAAACAATAACAAGCTTTTATCCCACTATGTGGGGTCGGCTACATGAATCCTTCTTCTCCATTATGCCCTATTAAGTGTCAAATTTTTATTTAATTCTAATAAATTAAGGTCATCTTTTATGCTTTCTAAGAAAGACTCGATAAACATGGAGAATAATTAAGAGTATTTTATAGTGATAGTTGCTAGCAAATTTTGAACAATAACAATAACGATGATATAAAATACATTGAAGAAAATTCCAAAGAGTGACTCGGGTGGAGTTACCAATAGGATCATATAATTCTATGATAAGAAGGAAGCTTTCAATGACTAGAGCACTACCCTCAACTCTAGGAGAGAGGATGAAACGTGCCTTCTAGACAGTAAAGAAAAATATTTATCTCCTTATCATCAAGGAGAAAAAAGAACAAGCAATGGAGGCAGTAGCAGGAGAATGCCTTCTCCAAGGATATTGTAGAACCAAAGCCTCTAACAAAAGATAAAATCCCAAGCCTTGACTCTTACAAAGAAAAGGAAAATCTAATTGATCACATTGCATACTTTGAGTTGGCGGTCACCCTGCTAAACATTTAGTATGCACTGAATTATAGATTACTTTTTACAGCTTTCAATCAGTCAACCCTTAGGTGGTTTACTCACCTACCATTGGGAATGATAGCCTCATTAGTTGAATTGAAGAGGATGTTTCTGGCATAATTAGTCGATGCTTAGATTACTGAAGTATTTTACAACTCTACTGTTAATATGATAATCGAGCAAGTTGTTGAGGAGTTTCATAACCTGATTCTAAAAGGAGATGTAATATGGTAGAGATTTGGAGCAAGCTATAGCTCAAGTGGCTCTAACTCAAGGTCCACGCAAAGGCCCATTCTATCATATACTCAGTTTGCAACAACCAAAGAAGCTTAACAAGTAACAATCATGTCAATGCCTAAAAGTACAATTGCAAGCTATGTTTGTTAAGAAGGATTGAAGAACCACATTTCAAAAGACAATTTCAACAAATGCACCAGTATCAGATAGGCCGCTCAAAAGATTGTATAAGTAGAGAAAAAAATTAAGACAAATGGCGAACTAGTCAATTCAATGGAAGAATACGAATTGAAAGGTGAGACAATATAAGAAGTGAAAATTCACAAGTGCTATTTTCCCATCTCCTACAATGACTCCTCTCCAAGTCTTTATAGTCAAGCTCATTAAGGCCATCCAAAATAATGATTATTTCAATAGACCAACACCGATGAGAACCGTCTTCGGAATCCAAAGAAGTATCATGCATACCACAGAGATCATGGACATGACATTGAAAAATGTCATCATTCAGAAAGCCTAGTGAAGGAACTTGTTAAAATAGAAGAGCTCAAGGAATTTGTCTTGGTGGATACAAACAATAAGAGACAAGGAAAGGCACAATTAAAGATGTTAGAAATGAACACATCACAATGTAGACAATTACATCTTATTGGAGTAGTACTAGCAATTCATTCAGGATATGAAGAAGAAGCATCTTACTAATCCAACCTTAAATGACTTTGGCTAGAAGAGGTCAACTTATCAAGAACTTTACAAATGTCAACCTCTTAAGCGCCAACAATTGCATTTGCCAAAGTAGATAAGCCTTTAAATGGAAACCCATATAATGACATCATAGTCATCACAAAATTAATAGTAAATTGTCAAATCGATAATATTTTGATAGTCATTAGGAGTTCGGTGAAAATCATTTTTCAATGTCTATAATTAGATAAATTGGGATCTACTAGCATATCACGGACTTCAAGACCTCTCTTTAAGTTAACAAAAAGGGTAATCACCCTGCCAATCACATGGGGTGAAGGAGAAAAAATAGTTTACCACAATGGAGTTCATTGTAGTTGATGCGCCAACTACATATAATGTCATCTTTGATTGATCACTACCAAACACATTTAGAGCATACGTCTTTATCTACCAAGTAGCTGTGAAATTTTCAGAAGAAATTGAAGTGGTGATTATCGAGAGCAATCTAGAGTATGCTTCCTTGATGAAAATCTGAGGAATGTCTGAAGAAATTTTCTGATATGAAGTACAAAAAGGAAGTAGGCTACAAATAGAAGTAATCAAAGAAGTCAGTATTGTTAAGAATAAAAAATGTTGCACCTTCAAATTGAGCATTTCATTTAGGAGTTGTTTGGATGCCTGAAAAAAAAATATAGTGTAAAGTGAATATAATATATTTGGATTACTTTAAGGTTGTTTGGTTGAGAACTCTACAAATATGTGAGTTCATTTTTTTTCTGTTTGGGAGAATAAATGTAATATAAAGTATTTTTGGAATTATAGCGGCAATTTGGGAGGCATAAGCCGTGATTGGCCTTGATGTGAGGGAGGCTGCCGGCGGTGATAGGGAGGCGGTCGGCGGTGGGTGACGGCAAGAAGTGGTGCGGCTAATGGTGGGGAGCGGCGAGCGGCTAAAGCGGAGGCGTGACACGATGATGGAGGTGTGGCGGGGGTTCTGTCGGTAGAGGCAATAACACTTTACACTGGCCGGTGTATTTGGAATTCGCCCAAATCAGGCGAATTCCAAATATACCAAAAATGACCCTTTTAATATATTCTAAGTACTTCACTTTATTATGAAATTTTACTTTGCATCATGCAAAACATATAAAAGTTAAAATTCACTACTTTACGCTCAAACCAAACAGCCCCTTAGTGTACAGAGAAGGGACAGAATGATATATACTCTCAGAGAGTATATCAATGTATTCGCCTGATCGGTTAATGAAATATTAGGGATCACCATCAATATAACCTACCACAAATTGAATGTTGATGCAATAGCAAGGCCGATAAATAGAAGATGAGGCCAATGGGTTCAAACGATGAGACTAGTTGTATAACCCTTAAGACCCAACTCACTAGCAAGTACAAAAGCTACTTGAAGTAGGATTAATAAAGGAAATGCAATTCCAAAGGGTATTGCAAATGTCATTACGGTTCAAAAAGTGAATAGTAAATGAAAAATGTGCATCGACTTTACAAACTTGAATTTGGCATGTCCAAAGAACCGTTATCCACTTCCGCACATTAATGCACAAGTCGACTTTCATAGTTCACTATCTAGTTACAAGCTTCTTAAATGCTTTTTTTTATATTATCAAAGCAAGATGCACGCCGTGGATTTTTAGAACACAACATTCATTACTAGTGATGGAATGTATTCTTATAATGTGATATTTTTTGAATTAACAAATGCTTGTGCTATATACCCACAAATTATGTAATTTTCAAAAAGAAGGAAATCATAAAGTGTATGTATAATAAAACACCTATACAACATATAAAATATTTAAAATAAACATTTGACACTCTAAGGATGTATAATATGAAAATTAAATTCCTTTAAATGCCCTTTTGTAGTAGGATCAAGATTCCTTATTTTTTAATTTCACCTAAAAAAATTTAAAATAAACTCGATAAAGTGAAAGCAATTTTTGAAATGTCCTTGCCGAGAAAAAAAAAACTACAAAAGTTGATGGCCAAATTGTCAGATTGAGCAGATTCATTTCAAAATCAAGGGACAAGTATTAAGCATTCTTCAAAGTTCTGAGGAGTGCTATGGGCTTCTCTTGGAATGACGAATGTGAGTAAGCATATGCATAGTTGAAGATGCTCGTCTTTGCCATGATTACTTCAAAGTTTGAAGCCTAGAGAAGACTTATTACTATATCTCAAAGTTGCTGAAAAAGCTTAAGATCGACACTTGTTAGAGAAGAAGGAAAAAGATAATTATCGAGTTACTATGTTAGTAAAATTCTGTGAAGCACTAAATTATGTTATCCAATTATGGACAAATTGATTTGGGTATTAGTAATGTTGACCTCCACACATGATCCACGAGTCAGATTGGATTTATGGGCCAAATTCGATGGATTTCGAATACAACAACGCCCAAATCAAAGCTAAAATACACTGGACGTCGTCGAAACTAGTCAAAACCTCGATTTGAATGAATTCACTATCGCCGAATGAAAATGACTTAAACATGCACAATTGATCGACCAATCAAGATCGCAAAATCAATCAACGATACGCTGAATATCAGCATGACCACCGCTCCGTTGACGTACCGTTAAACTAACCTATCAAATGATCCGACAATTTCGAATTTGCGCGATAGCAAGTATCAGATCGTAAGTTTACAACGCATAATTTGAATTAAAAGTTTATCAATTGCCCGAATTAAACCAAACGACATCATCAATTATATCAATCTCATCACACTTTAATCAAAATTTATATCACATTTTATATACATTTACCTAATTATTCTTAATTACATCACCCAGCATCCATTATCCATCCATCTCTCTCATTCGACCAATAATAGTCCGCCACATCATCCCTCCCATACCACCCTTAGGCTTTATCCCGTCGTCACACACGCAAGTCAAGAAAACGAGCTCCCTTCCCGTTCTCCCGTCCCTGGCAACAAACACACGCGCACAGCCGCAAGCCTCCTCCATCTCAGCCGAATGGGTCTTGTCTCCCTCTCTCTCGCGACTCCACTCTTTCTCCCGTCGAACGAAAATTTATCAAGTTCCTCTCGTTAAAGGCTGAATCCTTCCTCTCGAACGAGCTCCTTCTCACATCCGAGGTGAGGTCCGGCCTTCACAATGAAGTCTCTCTCTCGTTCAGATAGTTCAAGCTCAATAGCGCTTCCTCCTTTCTCTCGACCAGAAAGCTCGCTTATCCGTCTGACAGAGAACTGTGTCAAGATCTCCCATCACTAACAACTCTGTTCCTCAACCGAGCAACAGCTTGTCTCCTCCCATCTCTGCTACAGCCGCCTCCCTGTTCTCTCAATCGCAGTAGGATTGGCCACTCTGTCTCCCACTTCTTCCAATTCCCATTCAATTTTTTCACCTGCTTAGTCTTTCTCTTCTAATTAATCCTAATCACAAACTCTTACCTTGCTCATCTCTGCACCCATCACTCCATCCAATCCCTGGCTAGTGTTGATTAAGGTAAAGCGGATGAAAAGCAAGCTTTCAGATTTTATGATGTTTAGAATTATAGCTCTTGCTATTTTGCAATGTTTAAATTAAATCCAACTCAAGTTTTGTTACCCAAACTAGCAATATTTAGACTGAAGTGTTGTGGTAATAAGATTCAATGTAACCCTTGCCGTTTATATCATTTAGATCAGATTTCACATAAGTTTGCCAAAACAAAAAATCAGCCGGCGATGACTTTTCTCATTCCCAAAATCAATGAATTTATAAAAAAAAAGAGGGAACCATAGTGCGAGTGTGATGCCATTTCATGAAGGACATGGATGCAAGTGTAAATTCTCTAAATTGTCAAAGTTAAGTACTCATATGCATCTTTTTTAACGCGGCGGGGAAACTTGTATCTATTATATGAAGGTATATTTGAAAACCCCACTACGCTTAGAAGAGCGTGGTGGGATTGAAGACTCGATCTGGTTTAAGACACCGATCGCACGCTAGAAGCATGAGGGCCAGAATTCTCAATATAGCTCTATGGGGACGACGGAGGCCAAATATCATTGGATTGACAATAACAAATGACTTGAATAAAAATAAATAAGAGAATGATTGAACTTTAAAGTAACTTAAGTTGAATTTGAAATAAAATTTTGAGTTAAATAAAAAATAAAAAAATCAAAATTACGAGAGCTTGAAATAAAAATGAAGTTTGCAAAGTTATGCTTAAGTGAGACTTACAAAAAAGAACTTATAAAGTCTTGAGAATTTACCTCATACAAGAACATCACCCGACAACGGCTCGGAAGCAATAACAAAATTGGACAACTCACAGTGAACGCGAATGAAATCTTTCAAATAAACATTTGGATCTTACATCTGATTTTGAAATTGATACTCAAAAGATTTGAAATGTCTTCAAATATTTATTTTCAAGCTAGAATGGAACTCTAATATAGTTCATAAAAGACTTGCAACAATTAAATAGCTCGGGAGTGAGCCTAAATTAAAAGTTTTATTAAACATTCAGTTCACACTATTTATCATGATAACCAAATCTCTTATTAAATCAAAAGAAACTTGAATAATCTTACGAGCTCATCTGTGAGCTAGAACAAATATTGAATATGCTGAATTTATTGAGAACTTGAAGGCTCATCAACTTGATAGTTCACATACAAGCAAGAATAAGATAAATTAGCTTGTCAATGTAAATGTGCAAAACCTTCCAATAAGCACTTAAGTTGCACAACGTGACGGATTGGATGAATCAAAAGTGACCTAAAGAATTTAAATGAGATTCATAATGATTTTGCGAGCTCATCAACAAACATTAGCCAAGTCTTATTGAAGTTTAAGAATTCAACGAATTCAAAACTAAATATGAAGAAAATAAATATTACTTTGATTGATTGAATAAGAGCCAAAGCACCTTACGCCATCGAATCTGTAACTCATCTATGCTAGCAGACAGAAGGCATTATTTTAAATTTTAAACGAACATTACATGATTCGTAAGGTGTTTATTAAATTCAATTTGGATATTCTCGAAATTCACATGAATATCCGAATGAATTTATATTTCATATACAATGCATCATAAGACAAACGTATGATTGAATTCAAATACTTCAAAATTTATATCAATTCATTGGTATCAAAGTGTATGTTAGTGTTTTAGAAATAATAAACTCTTAGAAAATATATGTAAGAATTTTAAATAATGCAATCTATCTTAACGATCATTACTAAAAGCGCCGGATTACAGAATTTTAGCTTAATTACCTATTTTAACGATGCTGTTTGATCAAGATATTAACCGATTATGATAAAAATATCTAAGATATTTATTCAATATTCTTAAATTCAAAATTTTAGTATATAAATTGATCCTCCACATTAAATTAGAATAACAAGAACAATAAATCAAATTAAGCGTTTATTTATGAAAATTTCAATCAAGATTTTAATTAAAATATATTTTTATCAAAATTAACTTAAAATAAATATCTAAAAAAAATCTAATAGATATTTATCAATGACTAAACAAATTCAATCTTTATAAAGAGATCGATCCATCCTCATTTTCAAATAAGAAAATTTAAATATAAATGAATAAGTCAAGATATTTTTATATTCACTAAATCAATCTACGCTAAGTAATGAGATTTATGGTAAATTGATTAAATAAATATCAATTCTTAATAAATAAATTATATTAATAAAATCAATCTAAATTTCAGATGAACTAAAATGAATTAAAAAATCCTTTCATAGCTAAGATGATCTAAGATTGTCTAGACAAACAAGATCTAAAAGATTTTCATCAACCCATTATTAACAAAGATTCTTAAAAATATTTTAGTACATCATGCCAAGATGAAAATATTTGATATACATTATCTCTAACCATCCGCTAAGTAAAGATGATAAATTTAAATCTAAATTTCAAAACTCTACGCTACTAATATACGCTATGCAATGTATCTAACGACTCAAATTTTAATCGAAAGTTCAAGATTAAGAGAATTAACTATGCTTATGCCTATATGAAACATAGAACCAGATCTAAAGTCCTCACAAAATGAGAGCGAAATCTCTGGGTAGTGTCTTTTCTACTATTCCATCTGACTTCTGAAAATTTGACCGACATGTAATCTACTCTCTTCATCGAGAGATCGGTATCAAATTTTCGGAGCACAAGTAATTATTGTAAGGAAACTTTGACCATACTTTTAAGTGCATCGAGTAAAAATAAAGATAGATCATTCTTTGAAGTAAGTTCTAGTAAAACCAAATCATTTAGGGTGCTAAAGTGATTAGTCGAACTCACTGAATTCAACAACTTACAATTTTAGTAATTCATTAAATGGATGATTCATATTAATTTGTACATGGGTGGTTCAAGGCACTATAAAAAAAAATTTGCTTCATTCAGTGTATGATAACATTTCCAATCTGACTAATAGCATTGAAACAGCTTCCAACAAGAGACGTTCATATTAGGATTATTGGTACTTCATACATTAGAGAATTTGGCCCCAAAAATTAAAATTGTTAGCATTCTAAGGGAGAAACTCCAGTTAAATTGCGAGAAAATGGTAGGTTCGGACTAAACATTCAATATTTTCTTTCCTTGATAACTGAATATTGAGTACCGTGTACAATCATCTAACAGATGGTGCAGTTTTTCCAGATTTATGGTTTCACCACATTTCTAGCGTGATAGATAAGAAAACTAACTAAGCATTTCTTTGGAGTGTGTTAGAGAGTATGGTGATCCTTTCTTTTGTATTGACATTACTTCCATGACAAATGAAGAGGTATGATTAATGCACATGTCCAATTGTAGTAAAGAAGGGGCATGTTAATGCACATTATACGACAACTGAACATAAATTTATTTAAAAAAAATCATAACAGAAAACACTTAGAGGGGATATGCAAATATGACTGCATTTAGATGAATATATCGCTGAAAACTTCCTTTCGAAAACATCATTTGAAGCTAAACAGTGAGCATGAAACCATTTTTTTCTGCTTCTCAAGCTAGTCTGGTTGACGAGCAGCATGCTGATTGGAAAGTTGTTTTAACATGCCAGGAGAATTACAAACTATTACATAACTTTACCTTACACAATGATCTTAATCAAGTGTGCGTACCTGATTCAAAACATTTCTTAAAACATATTTAAAATACAGACTGTTTTCACAAGTAAACTCACAAAGCTTTCAAAATCAGCTGGAGGCTGTTTGGTTTCCTAACATCTTGAATGTCATGTTATCTTAATGACAAACGTTATTATGTTGTTTAATGTTGACATCTTATGAAATAAATTTTAAAAATTATCTTATTATCATAAGATGATGACATTTAGGTGTTGCTCAAATTAAACAACATTTATATGTCACAACATTTTCTGTTCACAAACAAGAGAAGGCTTATGTTATGTACTCTAAATGAACCAAATGCAGTGTATAACTTATCCCATGCCTCTAAATGAACCAAGCATTCAACAAGCTACTTGTGACGGGTAAACCTCATTTAGGAAAGTTTGATTAACAAATCAAATACACTTGAACACTTTTATATATATTGAGTTATTAAGTGAACAAGTTTGAATAGTTTATTGTTCGATTCATTTATGATTATTAACAATATCATTTAAAACTTCTAAACTAAGCTTGGTAAGAATCTTGATATAAAGCTCATTAAGATTCAAAATAATGATCAATATAAAGCTCACGTATTTATGTAGTATGTATTATTTTGTAATTATTTTTGTCTAATATTCGTACTACCATGCTAGATATTTAATTCAAGTTTGAATATATCAAACTATTTTTTAATTTTTAACTATAATAATTTAGCTCACATTTAAATTTTCACGTTTAATATAAACTTAGTTCACATTTCAATTTAGTTTATGTTTAAAATTGTAATCAAATAAAATTAAGAAGTTTAAAAATAGGCATGCTTCTAGTTTGAAGTTTAAATATTGCTTATTTTATTCATAATATTCATTATTATTTATTGAATTCATATTGTTTATATATTGTTTAAATACTATTTATATATTTAATTCATATTACCTAGATCCAATTGATTGGACACATCAAACAAACAAGAAGTAAAATCTCCCTCTATTGGGAGTATAAAGTAATACGCTTTAAATAGCTTAAAATACAAAGCAGCTTTGCAATTAAGCTTAGTTGTGCACTTGTGTTTTCTAGGCACAATGGAATCCTCACTTGAATGAACTTTCAAAAAACCATAATTGTTTATTTAAAATATTTATTAAGACTAAGTTAAAGTATAAAAAATAACTTTTTATTTTGTTAAACTCAACAAATTCATCTCGATGTGGCTAACGAGTTGCTTGTTTAAAAGAGTTTAATTAATTTAGGTTTCAGAAGCTAGGCTCGATGACGTTTAAAAACTACTTGTTTAAAAGCTCAAAATTTATTAAATGAAACAAGCTCGAGCTGAGCTCAAACTAAGCTTGAACAAAATCAAATTTAAATGAACTGAACTTAAACATTAGCCCAAAACCACAAATCAAACTTGACTTGAGCTTGAAAATATATTTGATAAATAAGCTCGATCTTGAACAATCTCCTACTCGGTTTGTTAGCAACACTAAATGCCTCATTTTCTCTCATAGTGAGGTAGCCTCTACTCTTATTTCTCCCTTGCCAATTGTTCTCTCAATCGAGTTGCCTCTATCATTCTCCAATGGTACTTTATGTCCTTCTCCGTGAAACCTTCACTCCACCTTATCCTTTACTTTTCATCTATATGTTATTCCCCACCAGGAAGATTTTTCACATGATTTGCTAAGGAATTTAATTTATTCTAAATAATATCTTATATCATAATAATATGGGGTAATATAACCAGAGATGTATTGAAATCTAAACATATTACTAAACCAAATAGGTATAATATTAAAACAATTGACATATTTAAATACAATAATATTGAACCAAACACATAATATTTGATAGATAACACTAGCATATAACAATGCAAACATCCTAATAAGACTAACATATATAAAATGCTAAATCAAACATCCCCTTAAACACAAGATAGCTAATATCCCGATGTCAACAAAATTGGGTGTTATTAGTGCATCATCTACATCAGTGATCTCAATTTTCTCTCTTTATTTACTTCAAAGTCCAATGCCTTCATTTCAAAGTGGGGTAAAAGCATCATGATCACCATAATATAGTATAAAATCCAGCGTCCTATAACTTATGCTATGTGTATTATCATGCAAACACATTAAATGGTATATATTTTGATCAGCCCAACACCATTGTGCATTATCTAATGACTTTAACATGGTATTTTGGATATTTCAATTAGTTTTTGTGGCTTTCATGCTTTATTTAAGGTAGTTAAGAAACCCGTTTTACTTCCAAAATACAATCTAAATCAGCATAAGTAAAAACGTTTCCATTGAATTCTTGCTCTGCATTTTAAGGATAAAGACATCAGAGATTTTCCGATTCCCATTTTCCACATTATTGTCTTCGCTTATCTCATTAGTTGACATATTAAGAGAAGATTGTTTTCATCTACCTTACTATCTGAATGCACAAGAAGCACAACATCATGCACTACTTTATTCCAGAGGACACCTAACCTTTGCACTGAAAGATCTACAAGCAGTGATAACAGTCTTAAGGATAGTGTTCCTGCACAACTTGACCAAAAAGATTCAAGTTATTATTTCAAACATTCATCCGAGTTTGTTCGTATATATTTACAATTGTGGAGTATATTAAAAATAATTCTACATCCAAATATATTGTAGACCAGTTAATGTCAATTTGACCTGGTCCAATATACATAGCAAGTCGACCAAGAATGAAGAAATAATCTGCTGACCTAGCTAGAAGCACATTCAACTTGCAAAGACCATCATTAATATGTCAAAGTCGCATGAGCTCATCAACTCACTATGAATTCACTAAGGCTATCATGAACTTGCCAAAATCATCATGAGCTTATTAGGTGTACTATGAGTCAACAAATTGCAGGCATAACTCAGCCTAAGAATCGACTAGGCCTTGTCACCTCTACATTAAAAGTAACTTACCCAAGCACATGAGCAACTCGCCAATATATGCTCTAGTTGGTCATTAACTTCACCTAGAAATGACTTCAAATGAAAAATCTATATGCATTTTCATATATTTTGGCTACATATCTCATGTATTCTTTCAACACACTATTTTTAGGTCATGCAATATATTTTTTTACTTATATGGATTAAATCTATCATTTGTGTAAAGTCAAATCCTGATCCAAACCTATAAGGCGTTAGGGAGAAGATCTGACATATCAATCATTTGTACTCAAGTTGTATGCTATCCTAATTTAGTGAAATAACATAACTTCTCCATCTATATTCTCTCTCTCTCTCTCTCTCTCTCTCTCTCTCTAATTGCTCTATTTTTTCCTTTAATGCTAGTTAATAAGGTTCTAATAATCTAGAAGGCCAATTTTGAATCAAGCATTTTCTAAGATGCAGTAAGTGTAAACTCATGTTAAGAACTAGAAATCAAGCACTACAAGTAGTAGACAATAAAAAGAGAAGAACTAAAAAAAATGAGAACTAAGACTATGTCCCCAAAAAAAAAGTAATTGAGAAAAAAATATTATAAAGATGATTCAAAAAGATTGAACTATATTCTTGAAGAAATTCCAAGGGATTTTACGAGGATCTTTAGAATTTTGTTATGTGACTACAACGCCAAATTGTCAGAGCATTAACTTCAACTCCATCTATAAATGAGACCTACTATTTAAATAGCCATAAAGAATCTTCTCCTTCACCTAAGTGAATAAAGAAGTGAAAATCTCATCTAACAAATGCATTTTCCATGAGAATAGCAAAGTCATGAACATAGTGAAATTAAAAATTCTACACTTAGATTTACTATAGAAAAAATCGGATAGCTAATCACATAGCATACTTTAAGTCAACTACTTCACTATTAGTTATTAATGGTGCAATAAAGTGTTGATAATTTTTCACAATAATTAAATAAGCACCACTAAGATGGTTCTCAAAACTTTCACCATGGAGTATAACAAATTTTGTAGAGTTCAAGCGACTTTTCATTACATAATTTGCAAGCTCATCCAAGATGATTTGCCTTAAAATAGTATAAGAGAGTAAGCAAGATTACTTGAACACAAAAACAATTACTGAGTTTGAATGATGTATTTCTATTTTGCAAACAAGTTTTCATTTGACAAATCAAAATATTATATACTTGATATTTTGAAAAAAAGTTCTCTTTCATCAAATTCATTAGCTTGAATATTGAATTTTTACTCATGATAAATTCAAAGAGATAAAAATATTAAGAATATACATTCATTTGCACAAGAGATTATTTTATTCAAACCAAAAATACAAATGTTCACAGAGTACATACCATGCTTCTTTCTTTATCATAACTCTTTTTTATTTAAATCATTGTTAAAATAAGCTTCCACATTATGAAAAAAGAAATTGTGGGTTGGCAATGCACAATTGATCACTTCTTTATCTAACAAAACATCCAACTGTCCAAGTAAAATGTGATCCCTTCTTGACATTTTCTTTTTAAAATCTTTTGCTCAACAAGATTATTGAACTCGCCAATATCAATAGTTTTCAAAGCCTGAGATGATGTGTCATTCTTCAATAATTCTTCAAGTTCTGTATTTCAAGTTTGAAGTGAGACTTAGTTTTCTTCGATGATTCTAACTTAGCTAATGAAGCTTCAAGAATATTCACCTTTTTGACTCAACTATTCATAATTCATTTGTAGCCTTCCATTCCATTCCCTTCTTCTTGGTCTCTTCATAAAACTATGCAAGTCAATGTCAGCTTTCTTTAAAATCTCCTTAAAATAACTCTTCTATGGATCCCTGTAGTTTAACTCAGCCCTCAAGTCATTATTCTTAGCAGCTACCTTCAAATAGAAATTCACCAAGAAAAAGGTACTATGCTTGGATGACACAAATCATCTCATAACTAACATTCAATGATTAAAGCAAGGAGTTCTCCATATGACCATAGAAACTTAAAAAATATGGTAGATCCGAGATCAAAAATTGCCAACTAAATCTTTTTTAGCAGAAGCAGGTCTAAACTAACATCAATTACAACACATCCTTTCTCATCCCAACACAAAAGTCAACACTACTTTTGCCGGGTCCCATGTCCTGGATGAGAAAAGTGGAGGGTTGCTTTAAATATTGGACAACCAGTATAAAATTTGTCGAAAAACCATGAAATGAATCCATTAATACATTTGATGCCCCAATTATGGGAGTAGATGTATTGGATTCAACTTATGTTAAAAAAGGTAAAAGTAGACTTAAAAAGACTTGGTTAAGAAGCATAAAAAATAGCCTTATTTTATTAAAATTAAACGAGAATTTGACATTTAATATGACAATGCAGAAAAAGGCCGACG
This sequence comes from Cymbidium sinense, assembly GCA_021442155.1. NCBI lineage: Eukaryota > Viridiplantae > Streptophyta > Magnoliopsida > Asparagales > Orchidaceae > Cymbidium > Cymbidium sinense. Next base: position 86,035,249 of record CM038219.1, read on the forward strand.
CCACATAGTGAGATAAAGGCTTGTTGTTAATGCTATTGTTGATTCATATATCATTAACAATATCGTTGATGTATCCCAAGTCCTGAATAAGAAAAGTAGAGGGTTACTTTGGGTTGTCAATGGCTAGAGTAAAAGTTATCGAAAAATCATGACATGAATCATTTAATCATTGTGTCAATGCTAGGGGATTCCTTGGAAGTGACAAGCTAAACAAGAGTTCTTATATTATGGATGGATGAAAGTAAAGAAGCTAGTCTAGAAAACTAGACTTAAAATAGTAACTTAAACTATAGGTACTCTTACATGTAAATTAATAGAATTAATAAATATTATAGTTCATAGAAAGATAAATATCTAATGCATTCAAAAAACTAAATGAGTTGAGAAAAATGGCAAGAAGAATAATAGTTTAGGTTTTAAACTTTGATATTCATGGAGGAGTATATTAGAAATAATACAGGTGTGGTTATAGAAAAGAAATTAAAAAATAATGCCGTAAAAATTAATAGAATTAAAGATAGAATTATGGCTTTCAAGATTATTATTCACGCTAAGATTATTAACGTTATAGGTGTTTATACTCATGTAGATTGGATGCATGTTCAAAAGAAAAAATTGGAATGACAGAGAATAATTAATACAAAAGATATCTCTTGAAGAAAGAATATTTATTTGAAGAGATTTAAATAGACATGTTAGTTGAGTGATATAAAATTTTAAAATTATTTATAGCGGCTATGGGTTTAGAGTGACTAATAAAAAAAATATAACTATATTAGATTTTACTTTAACTTAAGATTTTATAATTGCCAAGACTTCATTTAAGAAAAAGAGGACAATATTATCACTTATAAGAATTTGTCAAATAAAAAGTAGATTGATTATTGTTTATAAGAAGAATAGATCGTTAAACTATAAAGATTATAAGATCATTCTGAGTGAAAGTTTAAGTACCCAGTATTGACTACTTGTTTTAAATTTTAAGTTGAACAATTGTAAGATGAAAAAATATTATACTAGATTAGATGGAGTTACTTAAATATCGTTAATAAAAAAATATTTAAAAATAAGCTACAAGATCTTAAGATCTGAGATGTTCATGAGAAAGCTAATGTTATGTAATAAAAAATAACAAATGATATTAAACAAGTTGCAAAAAATATATTTGGAGAATCAAGAGGAAAAGTTCTTATTAGTAAAAATAGATGATCATAGAGTCAAAATGTATAAGAAAAGATCAGAAATAAAAATTAATTTAGATATAAAAGCTCAGAGAATTGGAAAAGATATAAAGTAAGCCATAGAGATTATAAGAAAATCATATGTAATGTAGAGAATTTAGCATTTAGTAATTTATATAATAGATTGAATATTAAAGAAAGCGAAAGAAGTAGATATAAGTTAGTCAAGCAAAAAGATAGGATAAACAAAATTTTAATTCAAGTGAAGTGCATTAAGGATGAAAATCAAGAAGTATTTTTTTTTGGAAGAAGATATTCAACATAAGTAGATGAGATATTTTGAAATATTTTTTAAGGAATATTATGAAAATACAATTGACTTTAGTGACCTAAGTATCCTAAATAAAAATAGAGAATTTATTTTTATCGTCATATTAGTAAATTCAAAGTTGGAGAGGTATTAAAGAAAATGAAGTGCAGTAAAGTAGTAAGACCTAATGATATTGCAATAGAAGTGAGAAAATTTTAGGAGACTAAGGAATATCATGGCTTACTAAACTTTGAATATTATTTCAAAGACAAAAGATGCTAGATGAGTGGAGATGCTTTTTTGGTTCCTACTTTTAAGAATAAAAGTAATGCACAAGAGTGTGTAAATTATAGAGAAGTTAAGTTAATATAGCATATTCAAAATGTTTGTGCGTGAATAATTTGGATAGTTATATACAAAATTTCTTAATTTTGATAACATTAAATCCATATTGAATGGAACTTTGTGCATATTCTTGACTTTGTTTGGAATAAATCTAGTGATTTTAATTTCCTGATGATACTGTAACACTGAGTGAAGGAGAAGTTAATGTTTCATATATTAAAATTGTGGGAGAGAGTAATTGAGCGTAGATTACGATGTGATACAAAAATTTCTCAGAACCAATTTGGATTTATGCTAGGTAGGTCTACTATGGATGTTATATATTTGTTGAGAGGTTTGATGGAGAAGTATACAGAGAGTAAGGAGGATCTACATATGATAGTTGTTAATTTAGAAAAAGTAAATGATCAAAATCCAAGATAAGTGCTTTGGAGGGTTCTAGAAAAGTAGGAAGTTAATATTGCTTATATTCAAGTTATTAAGGATATGTATAATGGAGCTATCAATTGTGTTCAAACATCAGGAAGATTGACCAAGTATTTTCCTATTTCAGTTGAATTACCTCAAGGATCGGCTTTAAGCCCATATCTTTTTGTTTTAGTTATGGATGCTCTTACTAGACATTTATAAGGGGATATACCTTAGTGTATGCTTTTCACTAATGATATTCTTCTTGTTGATAAGACTAAAGAGGGAGTTCAAGAAATACTAGTGATGGAGTTGTGACATGGGTGATCAAGTCATTAAAGAGAGTGAATGTTTTAGAAATCTTAGGCCTATTGTTCAAAGTAATGGTGATATAGGGGATGTGATTAGTAGAATTAGAATTGGATGGTTGAAGTGGAGGAATGCATCAAGCCTACTTGAAGTGGAGTGAATGTTTTAAAGAAAAAATTTTACAAGATTGTAGTGAGACCTGCGATACTTTATGGCGCATAATATTGGCAAATAAAAGAGAAGCATAATATTAAGTGTTATAGAGATAAGGATGCTCAGGTGGATGAGTGGCTTTACACATAGAGATAAAATGCAAAACAAATAAATACATGAAAAGGTCTAAGTAGCTCCAATGCTAGACAAGATTAGACAGAGTTGCCTTATATGATTTGGTCAAATAAAACGACAATCGCCCAATGATCTAATTGGGAGAGTAGATTTATTAGATTTGACCTATGTAAAGGAAGATAGATGTAGACCCAAAAAGACTTGATAAAGGATTGTAATAAATTACCTTATTTTATTAGAATAAATGAGAATGACATTTAATAGGACACAATGGACAAAAAGGATTCATGTAGCTGACCCTACGTAGTAGGATAAAGGCTTCTTATTGTTGTTGTTGATTCAAATTTCCTAAAAGGATGTGAATGCATAACTTCTTCTCTACCTTTTTTTTTGGCTCTACTCGCTTGGGAACTAGCTTTCAAGAACAATCTCACTAATCAATAAACTAGATTGTGACAAATGTAGTTTCTCCACTAGCAACATCTAAGAATGAACTCAGCTCAACAATAATCCCTTCCTTTTCTTTCACACAAACAACTATTTGTTGTTTCTTCTTCCTCAAAAGTTTTCTCTAGAATATCATCTAAATGAGTTCTATCTATTACAAAGAAACATTTACACAAAGTTTGAGAATAAGTTGCCAATATATTTATGAACTCAGCTACAAGTGACAATGTCACTCCCCGACGATGTCACTCTCCTCAACAAAGCCTGCACAATAAGATCAAATATAGACTCTTTGCGAGGTAACCTAGGTGCATAAAGTTGTGGAGTGAGAACTTGGTGACTTCAACAAATTGACTAATTTTTTGAGAAGTCACATCTCTCCTTAAAAAATGATATCACCATTCAAATTATATATATCTAACCTAATATCAGTAGCTACTTCATTTGAAATAGCATCCATGACATTAGAAAGAGCCATAAATGTTTTCATCAAATAGCCCAAGTGAATTTTCTTATATTTATAAAAAAAATGAAGCTCAATAATTATTTTGGTTGTCTTAAACTTTTCAAGTTTCAAGTCAACTTATCAGGTAGGTACTATCTCTTTTAACACTTCAAAGTCTTTTGATGAAGGTATTATGATTTCCATGGGCATGGATTTAGAAGTCAACACTTCAATAGAATATCTTACATCAATTTGATCTCCAAAAATAGTACCATAATCTACATCTTTTGAATCAGTAACAATGTTCCCATATTCATCACTGACTTTCCATGAATTGGAGAATCAACAACTTGGTCAACTTTATAAGTTTGTAGCAAGCTAAAAATAGCGATAAAGTCACTAAAAATTTTATTTTTTATTTCTATCCAAGATGAATCAATCAAAGAGATTGTGACTAATATCCTTTTCTAGAAATAATTTAGCAAGCTAAAAATAGCGACAAAGTCACTAAACAATTTATTTTTTATTTCCATCCAAGATGAATCAATCAAAGAGACTGTGACTAATATCATTTCCTAGAAGAGATTTATTTGAGACGTAAACTTACTCATCATAACAACCTCCTTGCTAGAAAACTTAATCGCCAAATCCAGACTTTCATAAAGAAGAAGAAGACAATCATTTTTGAAGTAAAAAGATTTGATGAACTCACTACAAGCATATTAAACTGACCAAGGCCATCATGTGTTTGCCAAGATCATCATGAGCTTTTAAGGTTCAATGTGAAATAGCTAAAGCCATCCTAAACTTGCCAATATCGACGTGATCTCATCAACTTTACTAAGAACTCACTAAGATCAAAATATAATCACCCGATATAACTTGGCCTAATGATCAATTAAGCCTAGTCACCTCTATATCAAAAGCAATCTACCCAACAAAAAAAACAACTCACCAATATCTAATCATGTTGGTCATTGACTTCACTTATTTATGGCTTTAATTGAAGAATTGATACACATTGTCATGTATTTTGGCTACATATTTCATATCTTCTTACAACAACGTTAGGTCTTGCTATGTACTTTTTCTTTTACTTATATATAGCTTAAATCTAACATTATTTATACACCAAATCCTAGCCCAAACTTATAAAAAGGGGATTAGGGTGAAAGCCTGACACATCAAATACTCAAGTCTATATATTCCACAATTTAGTCAAATCTTAGAGTTTCTATCTCTAGTTATTTTCTTTTTGCTTTGTGCTACTTGTTAGTAAAATTATGATATTTCTACGGATAATTTTGAATTCAACAACAAAAATAAAGGTTTTCCTAATAACAAAATAATTTAGATCCAACCGAATATCATGAAAGAATCAACAAACGTGTCATAAAATGCCACTAAACCTAGGCAGATAAAATGAAGAGGATCCAAACGGGATTGATTTATTTAATAATATCTTCTTACTGTTAATGGTGGATGGCCTTGATCTAATAGCAGCAGTTTATTCTTACTAGGCTGCAGCTTTTGACATCACCTTTCATCTTTATCTCTTTTGTGTGAATTTTTTAATTTGCCAGCTGTTGAATTAGCAATTGATTCTTGTAACATGAAGAATTTCCTAATCTTCTAATGATCTTAGCCATGGCTTGACCATCCAACATTAAATAACAAAAAATAAAAGGTTGAAATGAGAAATTTTACCTGAATGGTTCTGCCTTGTTGAATAGGGATAGCCTCGACATGAACTAGCTCGCCAAGGCGGGCGGCTTTGATATGGTTAGTAGAGAGCTGGATACCAGCGACGCGCTGGAAGCCGGAGGCTATATACGCCCCCAAGCTCGCCATGCCCTCCGCTATCATGGCTGTGACGCCGCCGTGCAGAACCTTGAACGGCTGATTGATTCACCGATTTCCGAAGTGTAAGAAGAAAAGCGATAGAATATTTCGTAAACACAAATACAAAGACAGAGAATTAATGCCTGGCAACAAGATTCAGTAATAGTGAGGTGGCCGGTGAGCCTTTCCGGTGAGAGAAGATCGTACTCGAAACCCACGGCGTGGAGAGGGCGGTCAAGCGATGCCGTCTTGGAAAGCTGAGACATTCCAGCCATCCTCTCTAGCTCTTGGTAACGGTTGAGCGAAGCAGACGAACTGGAAGTGGAGGGGGTGAATTGATGGAGTATCCTCAAGATGAAGAACAGTTGAAATAGCCAATATACTATTTTCTTCGATAGCTCAACGTTTTGTCGAGGATCGAATGAATTGGGGCTGAGGTTGCGTGTAAAAAGCTCGATGTTCGATCTTGTTGAATTGAAGGTCGTGAATAGCAGTTGGGTTTTACTTTAAGCACGTTCGTTTAATAAAAAAAAAAAAAAAAAAAAACAAGATCGTGGATCTCTATCGTTGTGCGTATCAGGGGCGTAATGTAGTGGAGTCGTCAGTCGAGTTGAGCGAACTAAATTTATTTAATTTAACTGAAGCTCGAGCTCGATTCGATTACTTAACTTGAGCTCGATTCATTAGAAAAAATTGAAGCTGAAACTTATTTTTCAGGCTCGAGCTCAATTTTTTTTTTTGCTCGAGGTAAAAAGCTCAAGTATAAAAGTCATATTTTTTTTAATTTTTTGCCTATATTGTTAATTATCGATATTTAAAAACTAATTTAATATCATTGCGAGGGGTTCTGGGCGTAGGGGTCAATGGACTGCATAAATCTTAGAATATGTAAACTAACATTGTGGCATAGGGGTCAATGGATATTGGACTGCATTGTACTCACATTTCTATAATTAAAAATTAATTCTATTATTACATTTGCAGATAGCATGTGAACAACACATTTAAATATAATGTTAAACATATTATATGTTATTGCATATTTGCAATTACTTTATATGTAGATAGCATATCATTTCCTTGATCATTGAATGTAAACAACTAAATATAGATTAATATTACACAAAAAATAAGAAAAATATCAATTTTTACTTGATCAATACAGTATTATAAAAATCAAGCACGATAAACACCTCATAAGGCTCATATAAATTTACTTTGATAGTATCATACAACTTTCTAATTTCAATGCAACTGCCTTCTAGTATTACACAGAAAATAAGAAAAGTTATAATTTGTAGTTGAATAGTAAATCATTACATCATAATAAACTAAAATTCTAACAACACTGTGTTTTATACAAAAAAAAAAAGCAAACAAAAAAATGAGTTTTCAGTAGGAAAGAGTGATAGATGATATATCTGATAAGAATTGCAATATCGAAAGTCATTTCCTTCTTGAAGCATCCTCAGGACCTTATCTAGTACCACCACCCAAGGCAGAGCTTAAGGCATAAACAATCACATAATCACAATACAATAACATGAGTTGTTAAGAGCAGTAAATTCATTCCAAAAAAGTTACAAGTAAAGAGCAAAGTAAGGAAAGTTGTAAAAAATTCTCAGGCTTAGGCTCAGCCAACCCAAAATCATCTAAAGGAGCAACAAAATATGTAAGCATCCAAACTTCAATAGAAGGGTTACAATCACATATAGTGCTACCAACCAAAGAGAGAAGGGAGAAAATATCAAAGCCATCACAACAACTTACCTCGGGTCCTCGAATAAGGCATTCATCCAAAGAACATTTACTTGCAAAGCTCCTATTCCTACCACCAAAATATAATATAAACAGCTACCAACAAAGTCAAGTAGCCAAGTATGACCTAATAACCAAAGGCTCAAATACAACTATCCCTCCTCAAGCAACAACAACAGAGAAAGTAACCATAACTAGGTTAGAACAACAACCAAAGCAAAAAAGGCATAAAAGAGAGCAGCCAAACGTAAATGGAGGATAACCGGAGAAACATAAAAGGCCTAAAAGACCTAAGAAAAACTATGGACTGTAGTCACTACACCAACAATATGGAATAGCAGCTGCGCAACACTACTACAGCCTGTAGCCAACGGCCAACCCAACTGCACCAGCAAGATTTTTTTTTTTTTTTGTAAATTGTAAATACAGTAGGAACGACAACTAGATTACACCAAGCCACCAACCAACCATTTTAGACAGGTATAGTATAAAGCCACAAAGCCAATGAACCAACCAAAATATATATATATAGAAAGGTTCACCTAGCTAATCGAAGGCCAAAACAAATAAAAGTTTCAGAAAAGGCTCAGCTCCCAACCCAAATTCATCTCAAGGAGCAACAAAATATGTGAGCATCCAAACTTCAATAGAATAGTTCACCTAGCCAACCGAAGGCCAAAATAGATAAATCCTCCTCCAACAATAATTAGGAAAGTAAATAGTTATAGGATCGACAGAGTACAGACTCTCCTCCATCAACAACCAGGAAAATAGACATAGCCACCTAGCCAACCAAATTGCCAAGAAAACATCATATACAGCCGGCCAACAAATCCACCCAGCTAGCCAACAACAATAATAGACAGTCTCTCCTCCAAAAGCAATCAGGAATGCTTCAATTTCAATAGGAGCAGCAACCAAGTTACCTCCACAAAGTAGAAAACTTCAATGCACCACACCATAAGGGCTGTTTGGTTGCGTGCATTTGGAGTGCACTGCATTTTAAATGTACGTATTTTAACTTTTTGGATGTTTGGTTGCAAGTAAAGTAAATTTCCAATGTAATGTAATGTATTCCAAATATATTAGAAAGGCCATTTTCAGTGTATTTAGAATTCACCGATTTGGGCGAATTCCAAATACACCGGCCAATATAAAGTGATGTGGTGGCCGCCGACCGCCACCACCAGCTCACCACCACTGCCGCCATTGTCGCCCCTTGCCACCCCTCACCGTCGCCGCATCGCCACCCGCCACCAACCGCCTCCGCCACTTGCCGCGCCACTGGACATCAAAACCTTCATATTCTTTACATTACATTTTTTCAACCAAACAGAAAAATATAAAGTCATGAATTTGTAAAACTCTCAACCAAACAACTATAAAGTAATCCTTTTACATTGAATTTATTTTACACTGCATTCCTTTTACACTGCATTCCAAATGCAGGCAACTAAACAGCCCCATAATTGCAACAAAAAATACTTCACAATTCACATAACTAACTAAGTTCAATTGAATGGTTAAAATCACACATAGTGCTACCGGCCTAAGAGATGAGGGTAGAAAACATCAAAGCCATCATAGCCAACTTACCTCGGGTCCTCAAATAAGTTATTAAGTCAAATAATAATTACCTTTAGAGCTCCAATTCCAGCAACCATAAATTATATTAACAATTGGCAACAAAACCACATAGCCAATCAAAAGCCCAAATATCATAAATCCTCTTCCAACAATAATTAAGGATATAAGTAGAACCAAGCCGAAACAACGACCACAAAAATAAGGGCAAAGAAGACAGTAATCAAAGAAAAGAGGAAAATCGCAAAAGAGAAAAATACCAAAATAGAACCACACTACAACAAGTGTTATATTAATAGTTGGCAACAAAACCACATAGCCAACCAAAGGCCTAAATATCATAAAGACATAAACCCTCTTCCAACAACAATCAAGAATGTAAGTAGAACCAGGCCGGAACAGCAACCACAAAAAAGGGCAAAGAAGATGGTAGTCAAAGAAAGAGGAAAATAACATAAGAGGAAAACACCAAAATATAACCACACTACAACAACAAAATATAAAACCAAAAGGGATGTCAACAAAGCTAGTCCAAACTTCCAAAGAAAAAAAATAGGAAAACACTAAAAGAGAAGGTTTCAATGTAAAGTTTTTTTGAATAAAATAAATCAATAAATAACTCATATTCTCCTTTCAACACTCCTTCAAGTGATAGGAAGAGGAATCTCCATCTCTTCATCCTCTTCTTCTTCCTACAAATAAAAATAATAATATTACATGATAGAATTTAGTTAAATGGCAGGAGTAAAAATAAATAAATATGTATATAAAACACATTACCTTTACTCTACCTTTCAAGCCATAATGACAACGAACCCAATTTGAACCACATATGAGTGCTTGAATAGTTTCCACACCAAGTTTAGATCGGTAATCACAATTCTTTTACGAGCACTAAATGTTGATTCTGAAGCTACAGTGGTTATCAGTATAGATAATATGTCAACAGCCATCTTAGATAGTATACGGTATTTTGTCTGATTGCTTTTCCACCATCCAATGACATCAAAACTTTTGCCTTCAGCACAAATCTCTAAACCATCATCTAACTATTTATCCAAATTAGATTTTGTTAGTATTTTACTTGCTTTTGCTGTAACATAAGTAGTAAAATCATGTCATCCACTAAATTTTTTTGTATCAATTGCTTGAGTAGCCAAATTAACATAATCCCACTAATCCTTCTGGACATCCCAACCCCCAAGTTGCCACTATCACCTTCAGGTTCAAAACAAACTGCATATTCTTCAAATAATTCATACAATGAACTGCGTATAAATGCCATATTTCTCATGCATTCATCTCCTGCATAAATCTTAGAATATGCAAACTCAATCACCATGAATTTCATTCTTGGATCTATAATAGCACCAAAGGCCATAAGTAGGTTACATTCACCCCAGTATTTGTCAAACTTTTCTTGCATTCTTTTAGTCATTTCCACAATGAAAAAATCAGTCGAAAGTGAACCCTCATCTAAAACTTTTTTAATTGTACAGATTTGAGAGAGGGATAAATTGGTTGTAGAGTACTCACAGCCAGAGATGATATTAGTAGCTTCATAAAAAAAAAAAGCCCAATACATCACAAACTTCTTCAATTTTCTCCCATTCTTCATATGTAGGACAATTAATATATGCAACTTCTCTTTCACCATAAGAAAAGAAAGCTTCTTTTAATTTCAATGCAACTGTCAACATAGAGTAAGTAGAGTTCCAATAAGTCGGACAATCCATCACAAGTTTTCTAGAAGGTAATTATAATTGTTGCATAATATCAGCAAATTTTGGTAATCTTTCTTCTGATGCATTAATAAAACTAACTGAATCTCTAATTTTATCAACAACATATTCAATGCTTTTTATCCCATCTTTCACCATTAAATTTAGAATATGAGCACAACAACGTACATGAAACAATGGCCCACCAAAAAATTTCTTTTTTATTCTAAAACTATCCTTCAGTAACTTAATGGCCCTGTCATTATTAGCTGCATTATCAACTTATATGATAAAAAATTTATTTTCAAGATCCCAATCTGAAAGTGCCTTATAGAATGTATCCATAATTTCAGTTGCAGTGTGTGGAGGAGCTAAATGCAAAAAACTTAATACATATTTTTGGAACCTCCAATAAGAATCAACATAATGTGCTGCACAATCATGTAAGATATCCTCTAATTTTTTGACTTCCATATGTCTATGGTAAAGTTAATTCTATTTATATTTTTCAATAAATTTCTAAGCTTTTTTTTTCTCTTTTTCATACACCAACATAACATCATTTCGTGTTGTAGCTCTAGGATACCTTGTGAAATAAGGAGACATCGACTTTAAAATAAGATTAAACCCAAATTCCTCAACAATTGAAAAAGGCTTGTCATTGATCAAAATATAATATGGAATCATCTCTCTAACTTTCTTATGATCATATCTTAATGTAGTTAAAGCACCACCATCTCAACTGTTTGGAGCTTTCCACTTTCATTATCAGTTGACGAAAAAGATAACAATTTTTGTTTCTTTAGAGTATGAATTCTAGCAACACAATGCTCTAGATGTCTTTTAAATTGGGTGGTAGCACCTGTATTTCCTAGAGCAAGCTTTTTCTTGCAATGCATACATTCCCCCTTCCTCTGACCATCTGAAAGAATTACTTCTTTAAACTCTTCCCAAATCTTTGATGTCTTCTTTTTTTCTTTCTTCCTAATACATTTTCATTTTCATTTTCAACATCAATCTCTTCATTAACATTATTAACATTCTCCCCATCACCATCATCCTTATTATCATTATCATCATCACAATGCTTATTTGTAATCTCAAAGTCAGTAATACTAATAAGATTTTGTTGGTCATCCAAATGAAATTGAGTATGCTCCTCAAAATTTTCATTCCCAACATCAGTAGAGTCATTAACATTAACTTCAATAACTCTTTCTATTGAAACTAAAATATTTCATAAAGTAAAATAAAATTAGCATCTCCCCTAATAATAAATATTTAGAAAACCAAGATAGGGAAAATATAATCACACAAAAAACTATAGTAATAACATAAAAACCTTCAACAAATCACATACCCTTCAATAAATGATTGAAAATTATGCTCTCCTGAATCAATGAAAGCCAATATGAATGAAATATAACCATAAAAATACCAAGTATAATCATGCTTGAATGCTCATACCTTCACCAACAAACCACAAGAATTTCGTGCAAGAAAAATTGGAAATATAGTAGGAGTGTAAATCATATTTATAAATCCCAAACCCAAGTTTTCACATCAAAAGAGCAATAGTCTTTGCATATTAATACTTGTTATTCCACTTTTTTGAAGGACATTCAAAACATTCTAAATGCATGAAACATATGGTCACCATAAATAATACATCAAATTCCATTGGAAAGTAAGAATAATTTGCTTAAGACAAGTATAGGCTTAACTTCAAAAAATTTTGTGCATGAAAAATAGTTCATGAAAAATTAATCATAAATAAAGGAAGCATCACTCAAAGTTTTAATTTGGCACTTTGGCTACAATATTAACACATTTTCATTAGTCGATTGAATAGGTGGTATGCCATATGATAAATAGGAGAATTAAAAAAGTTTCAAGTCTACTTTCAAGAAGAGAGTGAAAAAAAAAATTAAAAACTTGTGGTCTTGCTTTGGCTAACTTGAAATCCTGAAGGACAAATTAAATAAGCTTAATATGCTAGCGTTGCTTTGAAATCAGCTTAAGGGCTAAGCTCTATCAAAGTGGTCAATGCAAATATAACAACCCTAAACATAATGCAATCCCTTGACATCTTTATACATCATGCAACAATCAACAATAAGCCAATAACAGTAAAAAAATATATTCAAGAAGATAGGTTAAGTGACTAAATTCAACAATGTTAAGTATCAATGCCCATTAGGGGTGTAATTAAAGCAACAACTCAATACCCAGTCTAAAAGGTATTTCCCATAGGCCATAGCTATTACAATTGAAAAAAAGGCTAAACAATATGAAATTAACCCATATAAGCCTTCGGCCCTCCATCATCCACCAGATCACCACAATTAAAATATAAGCACATTACTTCAACAATAAAATCAAGTTTTCCTCTATTGAAATTGAATAGATGCAGTCAGGAAAGATTTCAAAATTTAATCAACCAATGCATATATATAATATGAAATGCATAAAACCACTTGCCCTCAATTTCACAGTTTCACAGGTAAAAATCCATTTATCGGCAACTTTTCATTTTTTTTTGAAAAAATTATGAAGAAATCAACTTAACACATAAAAGAAAACTTCAATCAGATGCAAAGTTACCAAACTGATTCGGTTTAGGGTTTAACCCTAAACAAAACCAAATATCGCTGCTGTTAAAAGCGAACGTCATACCAACAACCAACAGGCAACAAGTAACAACCGTAAACTTCGAAGTCCAAACCATATTCATACAATCATATGATTCATACCAATCTGATTTATCATAAAGAGAAAACATAATATTATCAATAATTTATGCAAGGAAGAAATAAAGAATAAGCCAAAGATACCAAATTGAACAGCCAAAATTTGCTTATCAAGATTCCAGACTCTCGAGTCTCGTCTCTCCGTCTTGAGCAAGATTTCCTCTATCACCGGTGCGTTGGTGGCGAGTCAGACAATCCAAGTGGAGCACAAAGAAGAAAGGAGGAGTTTGGCTATCAGGAATCTCTTTTACCAGTTTATGGAGGACAGTTGCAATGCAAGAACAATGGAGAGGGAAAGCCCGGAAAGCCGCTGCACGTCCACTTCCCATTTTAGGGCTTAACACCGAACCGAACAGGGAGTCGAGGAGTCAAGGAGACAGGGAGAAGTCGAGGAGACTGGAGATTGGAATAGGAATGGGTGAAAATGAAATAGCGTATAAACCCTAAACGAGTAGACTGTTGAGCTTTCGAGTCAAGCTAGGGAAAACTCGAACTTGCACTCAAATAATATACGAGTTCGAATCGCTGCTCGAGCTGAAGCTCGAAACTTAATAAGCCCAACTCGTGAGTTCGATAACGAGTCGAGTTTGAGTTGGCTCACGAGTCAGCTCGGCTCACTTATACCCCTAGTGTGTATTACCTTTATGGCTCAACAGTGCCAAAAAAATAATAATAAATTATAATTAAGATTTTGTATTACATCAAACTTTAATGAATATATATATATATATATATATATATATATATATATATATATATATATATATATACACACACACACACACACACACACACACACACACACACACAGATATATATACACTCAAATTGATAGCATTTACATATCTTCAATATTTACAAATATAGTATCCTAATTGACATTGTTAATGTCCAGTGACATTCGATTACTACTTGGATGCAAACAAGAATAAGGTCTCAACATCGAGGATGAGGAGAATGGGAAATCTCCTATGAGGGGTGAGTCGGGAAATGAAAATTTTGGGAGAGGATACAGTGAGGGACAAGGATGGCGGTGGTTGGTTAATGGCAGAAGGATTAAATGTGGAAGACTGGGAATTGATGATGGCAACACAAAGGATATCAGTGTTATAATTTCCCATAGAAGGGGATTAAGAAAAGCGGCATCAACAATGTCATATGTGTCTCCCTTACAATCACTATCCTCGCCCTCACTAACAATCATTGTCCATACTCACGCAAGCAAAGATCTGTTGTCAGTGAAGCCTTTGGGGCAGCGATGATAAGGGATAGGAGGATGTGGGGAGATGGCAACCAGATCGACTAAGGTGGGGTGGGTTGTGATGTAGCATTTTTAGGGATTTAACATGAGAATGTTATTTTATTTATTTTAATATTTTAGGCATAATATATGTAAATAATGAACTTTGGCGTTAGATATGTAAACATTATAATTTTGAGTTCCATGTATGTAAATCTTTTATATATATATATATATATATATATATATATATTCAATATTTAGTGGTTTAATTAACTCAACAGGAATTAAATTAGATAACATGTTAAATAATTTTATAATGATTTAAATGATGAAAATATTAATGCAATGTCGATATCTTTATCAATGTAATATATAATATTCTAGTTTAGAACACTTTACTCTTAAATAATTTGAATATAATTTTAAATTAAAATACTTAGACATAATATTTTAATTATTTAATATATTTAATTTTAATTTAGCGAGTCGATCATAATTAAAAAGCTAAAAATTGATTAGCATTACAATTGGTTGGTTCCTCAAAAACAAATCCAATTCACTGGTTCTTAGTTCAACTATAGCCCTTGTTGGTTCTGTATAGAAATGATTTTAGGCTTAAACTGAATTTGCTAAAGGATTGATTCACAATCCAACATATCAAGCTACTTGGTTTGTTCCGGTTTTTAAAATCATGGTTCAAATAAGGTTGAAATCATATTCAAGAAAAATTCAAATCCTTTTTGATCTTGCTTGTATCACATTTTAACATATATAAATAGGATTTAAACCATGTTCAAATATGGAACATTTGACTTTCTATACTTCATTAAATAAAAATTAGAAAACTGTGCTCGTTGTTAGCTTTGTTAGTGGAATATAATTGAAAATCTATTCTAGACCAAAATACTCTATCTTATGATCATGAACTACTTATTTAAAATCCATTGGAAAATAACTTTAGTTTAAAGAAGATAAGATCAATGTTATAATTATATTCAAAAATGTGTTAAATCTTATTTGAACCTTGTTTTAACACCATTTGAATCCTATTGGAACATGATTCTAACAAGGTTTAAATAAGATTTACTTATAGTACATACACTTGAATGCATTCCAACATCTTTAATAGAGTAGATTATAAGGAAGATACAATAAAATGCAATCACAATAACTATTAGTGTAAGATAATCAATTAGTTATGATACATTAGAGAGTTATTATTATGATAATGTTGGATATAAAATAGTTAGAAAAGAATTAGACCAATAGTCATAGAACATCATAATAATAAGCATTACATTAGTTTACAACTAATTAATGACATTACTTCCATCATGGTGAAGTGCTATCATGGAGAGAAGAATGTCACAACGGATGAGGAGAAAGCGATGTTTCAATATTCTTGCACTAACCAAAGTGGGAGAGAGATGAAGATCTTCCATTCACTAAAGTGTGAGAAGTTTAAAGTTCTACTCACCCAAGTAGAATAGTAGCGAGAGATCACCAAATCTCTCATACAGGCAACCACCTAGATCCAATCAAAGAATTTTCACTCCAAATTTCACACAAAAGTCTAAAATTATTTATTATGTCAGAATAGGTGTTAAAATACGTACAATACTCTAAAAGATGAGTCCCTTGGAGAGAAAACTACTTAAAAATTGAGAAAAAAATTAGAATAATCATTTCACAGCATCGTGGTGCCATAATCCAATGTCGAGGGGCAATATCCCAACGCCAGCTTCTCAGTCTCCAAACACTAAAGCCTAAAGAGTGCAGCGCCGAGGCACTAGATCAACACTATTGAAATTGAACACATAAATTCACATATTTTCTATCATGACTCAAAAGCAACACTTACACATTATTAAATACACTTATAACTACATAAATCCACACATAAAGTCTACCAAAAGTCCTCTTGAGTTCAAGTTTTAGTTTGGGAACTTGTGATAGTTCATATTCTCATGCCTCAAAGAACTCTTCTCTGAAGAGTTAAGATTCTGAAGGTCTTCAAGAAGTTCGAGGGTGACGTGCTGCAGTTCTTCTAAATTCATCCATGTATCCTCACTTGGTGGTTTATCTTTCCACCTAACTAAGAATCTCTGGCTAGTAGTATCATCGTGGGTGTCTCCGCTGTGATGATGTTCTCCATCTTAAAGAATGTCAGTTGTATAGGTACCTGCAAATAATTTCTACCTCTTCCTATAAAAGTATCATTCTACAAATTTGGAGGTTGTGAAACTCCTTTAAAGGATATTAGATTTTTTACATTGAAAATAGAGCTAATAAATATGCGAGGGGGCAATTCAAGAACATAAGCATTAGTATCAATATTTCTAATAATTTTAAATGGTCCATATGCTTTTACTTGTAGTTTTTTATATTTTATGAAAGAAAATCTCTAAGGAGATATAAGAACCAATACATAATCACCTACCTCATATTTCTTAAAAATTTTACCTTTATTCTTTTGTTCAGCATACTTAGCATTTTGTATTTATAATTGTTTCTTTGTCTTCATGAAGACTATAAAAATCACATAAAAATATATATATATGCTAAATGAAAAGAATGCATGAGTAGGTGTATTAGCTAAGGGGTTGTTTGGGATCAATTTTGTTTCCTATTTTTTATTTTTATTTTAATGCTATTTTTGAAACAAGTTAGTTTAGAGTATTTTTTATATGTTTTTATTTTTTATTTTAAAATACAAGTAACATTATTTTTAAAAATACTCAAAATATCTTTTAGATGTTTTGAATATTTTTAAAAATAATAATTACAATCAAACATGTTTTATTTTAAAAGAAAACATAAATAAAACAAAATAAAAACATAAAATAGAAAATAAACAACAAAAGTGATCCCAAATTGTCCCTAAGTCAATAGGTATTTTTAGGTTATATCTATAAATTATCTTGAATGGTGATTTGTGGGTTGTTCCAAAAATTGAACTATTTGTATGCAAATTTTGAAGTTGGTAATGTTAAATCCCAGCTTCTTAATTTTCTTTTAACTAAACACCTTAGTAAAATTTCATAATGTCCTTTAAGTACTTCCATCTATCCATCTATTTGTAGATGAAATGTAGAGGAGAACATTAATTATGTTCACATTAGTTTTCATAAGAATTTTCAAAAATAGAATATAAATTTAACTTTTTTATCAAAAAGTATAGTAGATGGGACTCCGTGCAACCTAACAATTTCTTTAAACAATAATTTTGTTATGTGAGATGCAACATTCAATTTTGAATAAGATATGAAATGTGCATCTTAGAAATTGATCTACTGCGATGAAGATACTATGATGTTCACTACATATTCTAAGTAAACCTAATATGAAATCTATGGATATGTCTTCCTATAGTCTAGAAAGAATAGGTAAAGATAAGTATTGACATGCCCTTTATTTGATAGTTTAAGCTTAACAACAACTGTAACATTAGGTTATAATTCGTTCAACATCCTTTCATAGGGATGACCAATAAATCCTTTGTTCAACTAGTATTTGGGTCTTTAATTTCCCAAAATATCATGTGATATCTCTTGAATATAATTCAGAGATAAGAAATTCCCTTAGGAATGTTTTAGAAATACATAATAGTTTACCTTTATAAAGATACACATCTAGAATGATAAATGAACTATCAAATATGAAAGGCTTAGATTTGTGTTCTAAATATATCATATGAAAATTAGGATAAATTTTGTAATCTTCCTTTGAAGTTATAAATCTAGGAATTTGAAATTCAAAGGATGAAACCATTAAAGATACTCTAGATAGAGCATCTGCTAGTTTATTTTCTATCTCAAGTTTATGTTTAAGCACAAAAGAAAAATCTTGAAGGTATTTGAC
Source organism: Cymbidium sinense (assembly GCA_021442155.1). Lineage (NCBI taxonomy): Eukaryota > Viridiplantae > Streptophyta > Magnoliopsida > Asparagales > Orchidaceae > Cymbidium > Cymbidium sinense. The sequence continues at coordinate 86,053,741 of CM038219.1, forward strand.
CTACTTAGCTTGTCTATGATTTAGCTTTTAGGAGTTAATAAAATTTAAAGCTTAATGATTAGTAATTATAATAAACTCTTTATATAATAGATATTGCTTCTAATACCCTTGATCATAAGTGAAATATTTTTTCTTAGCATGATTTAATTTCTCATTGAAGAATGGAATGAGATAGTTTTCTTGACTTAATATTCTACCTATTCTAATACGTGATGCATCACAAGTCACTTTAACGATTTTATAGAAGTTAAGAAGTCTTAAGACAGCTGAGAAAGTCATAAGATTTTTAATTTGCTGCAAGGCTCTTTCAACTTCTATGGTCTACATAAATTTATCTTTGACTTTTCTATCAATACACATCCTCCAAGTTCTCTTTTTTAGGAGTTAAAAGAGCAGGTACAACATAAGGACTATGATTTTGTTGGATACAACCCTTCTTTTGGAGTTCATCTACTTATCATTTGAACTCTACATGCTTTATTGGATTCATCCTATAATGGAGTAAATTAGGCATTTGTGAACTATCAATCAGATCTATAACATGTTGTATATCCCTTAATGGTGGTAGCTCATTAAGTAAGTCATTATGGATTAAATCATTGAATTCAGATAACAGATCTAAAACTACAACAGGTATGTGATGACCCTTAATATTAATAGGGATTTCTTGAAGGTGTAAGATAAATATAGAAGTAGGGTCATTGAACTCTATAGCTAAGCATTTAAACCCTAATGCTGTAATTTGAATTCTAAGAGATTCACATGTATTAAGATGTATATTAGAAGTATCATTTCGATAGCTAGATGGTGATGTTGCTATTAACCAGAGTTTCACATCCGTTCCTTGGTTGGTTTTGGGTTGTAGTTCTTATTTAAGTTTGTGAGAAGGTGTAGAAAGAATTTTATGTGGGGATGTAATTGGCCTCTTTTTGGCAGGCTTTACAAGGAATAACTTGATTATTTTCTCATTATGTTTGAATACATAAGTGTTTTCTTGCTTATAATGAATTACATTCAAGTTGTAAAGCCAATGCCTTCTTAATAGGACATGAGTTATTTCCATTTGAAGAGCATCACATCAAATTTCATCGTTATAGTTATCTATTTTAATATGAACAAGACATTTGTTTAGATAAGCAGGGATGTATGATTTACCCAACTAACTTAGAATGATTTTGGGCGAGGTTCAATTATAAAATTGGCTCTAGTTAGCATGGGTTGCACTACCTCCATCTATTATTAGTTTACACCTCTTCTCTTTACATAGAACATACATCAAGAAAATATTCCCCCTTCTCTAATCTTCTTCTTCTCTAAAAGAAGTCATATACCTTATAATAAATATCATATTATTTGTATTTAGAACTACTTCTTCATCAGATAGTGGTGTATCATCATGCATCTCTTTAACATCCTCTTCTTCTTCTTCTAAATTCTCTAATTCATCAAGGAATATGCTTTTTGCTCTACATTGACTTTACATATGACCTTTCTTATGATATTTAAAGCAAACTATTTTAGAAATAATTTCATTAGGGTTTACTTTAGAGGCATTGTTAAATATAGAAGAATTAAGTCTAATCTTAAGATTTTGAGATTGAGATGTAAGCAAATATTTAGCCTTCATTTTAGATGTGGTTATGACTTTTTTATGCTTTTCTAGGAGTAAAGCATGATGGAAAACGTCCTCTAAGGTCTGGGGATCATGAAGCTCTACTTCATTCCTAAGATCTCTTTTTAAATCAATGACAAATTTATTAGCTATTTGCCACTCTTGATTAATGCATTGAGTTCTAGAAATTAAGTCCTCAAATATTTTAATATATTCCACAACTGACATAGTACCTTACTTAAGAGTAGTCAATTATTTGTGGTCTTTTATCATGATTTCTAAGACAATATTTCACTTTTATGAATTCTTTCATTTCTATCAATGTCATGGGATTTTTACTATATCTCTCTTCTTTAGCTGAAATGTTATTCAACAGATCTTTGCATGACCTACTAATTTTATTTTAACAAATGTTATTCATTGGTAATCATCCATATGATATCAATCAAAGAAGCCATCAATTTGGATTAACAAATCTTAAAATTTATTGATTTTGATTTTTATGTAAGGTTAGTATATAGGTTAGGCTATTTAGTGAACTCTCCCTTACTCAAGTTGTCACTCATGTATGATGGCTTGTGGTGAAGTTAAGTAGAGGAAAGGCTATGTTTTATAAGTGGAAACAATTAGTTGATTGTAACACAAACATTCATAGAATTGCCTACCACATATATCTAGCATTGATTTTCAAGAAAAATCACTAATTCTATAAATAAAATTACACAAAATCCAAAGTATAGAACTAACCTTGCTTGGGTTTGATATAGATTATTTGTGAGTACTTTCGCCACGCCTCTAATTTTGGGAAGCATGATCATGGAGAGATGGATGTCATAGTGAATGGAGAAAGAGATCACCCAATATTCTTTCACTCACCAAAGTGGGAGAGAGATGATCACTCACCAAAGTGGAAGTAAAGTTCTACTCACCAAAGTAGAATGGTAGTGAGAGATCACCGAATCTCATAGATGGTTGGACACTAAGCTCTAACCAAAAAGTTTTTACTCCACATTTCACACAAAAGTCTAAAGTTTTCATTATGTTAGAATAGATGTTTAAATTAATACAATACTCCAAGAGATGCATCCCTTGGTGAGAAAATTATCAAAAAATTGAAAAAAAAATTAGAGCAGATGTTTTGCAGTGCCATGGCGCCATGAACCAGTGTTGTGGTGTAATAGAAAAATCAGTGCCATTGTGCCATAGTCCAGCACTGAGGTGCCATATCCCAGTGCCAAGGCACTAGCTTCTCGGTCCCTAAATACTAAAACCAATAGAGTGCAATGCTAAGGAGACAGAAAAGTAATACTAAGGTGCTAGATCCACACCTATAAAATTGAACACATTAACTCATATATTTTCAACCACAACTCTAATATAACACTTACACATGATTAAATACACCTATAACTATATAATACAACACATGAAACATAAATCCACACATAAAGTCTACTAATAGTCCTCTTAAGTTCAAGCTTTGGTTTAGGACCTTGTGATAGGTCCTTTCCTCCTTTGATGTGCTACATCACATCAAATATAAGAAATTATAATTTTCTTATAATAAATAATAGGAAAATTAAAAATTATAAAAATTTACATACATAACACATAATTCTTATACATTTACATATCCAACACCTAAAGTTTGATATTTACAAATATAGCACCTTATTAATGCTTGAAAGTGCATCACACTTTAAAAAATTAAAAAGGTGCTATTTTGATTTAATATTAAAGATTTGGGTGCTATATATTTACATATTAAATTTTAGGTGTTTATATATATATATATATATATATATATATATATATATATATATATATATATATATATATATATATATATATATATATATATATATATATGTATGTAAATGCCTTGAAAACTATTATGAATATGGTGGATAGTTTTCATAACAAGTAACTTAATTAAGGTTTCTCACTCCACATCAATTTGTACCTATTTTGTATTGCATCCTTCTTCCCCATTGAAAACCTATGTTTCTTTGGATGACCACTGGCTTACTTCACCAATTAGGGTAAAATGAGAACTTTATTTAGTTCACATGAAATTTTTTAAAAAAATTTATTTTGAAATAAATATATTTTTAACATATGGAAATAATCATGCTTTTTTATATATATAAAACTTTGAGCATAAGTTATAATACATAATAAAACAATCCTAAGCTATAACCAACTTTATGTTAGCATGTGAGATCATTTTTTTAATAAGGTTGACCAAATTTATTATTGTTCCTTATCTTAATCTATAAGTAATCATTTTTTCTTAAAATCTTTCTTATAATCTCTCTTAAATTAGTGTTGTAAATTAACCAAGTTGAGATAAATATAAAGTTATTTGAGCTTGGGCATGTTTAAACTTATTCAAGCTTAGGTCGAGCTTAATTCAAGTTTTATTGACAATATTCAAGCTCATGCCATGTAAGTTCATTCTTATTCAAGGTTAATTTGAGCTTAGTTCATTTTATAAATGCCAAGTTTTTTAAACAAGTAGCTCATTTAGCCTTGTATACATAAGCTTATTAAGCATTATCAAAAATTTAAATGAGCAGCACATTTAGCCTTATTAAGATGAGGTTGTTGAATTTTAAAAAATAAAATTTTATTTTTCAAAAATTTAATCATTAAGCTTTAAATTTTTTAAAATATTTAAATAATTTATTAATTTTTTTTAAAAAGCTTATTTAAGCAAAGATTTCATAGTGCCTAGAAGATACAGGCTCACACAATTAGTCTTAATAACAAAGTTGTTTCTCTTTCAAACTATGCAAAGTGTATTACATCACACTTGCAACATATTTGAAATTGAACATACTTTGAGATAAAAAAGAGAGAAAGAGATTTCTTTTTTATCTATTGCATCCAACTAACTTTATCTAGGCAATATAAACTAAATATAAATATTATTTTAAAATAATATATTAATAATTTGAATTAAATTAATAATATATAAACTTCAAATTAAAATTTTACATATTTTTGAACTTTTTAATTTTATTTGAATATGAATTTGAGCATAAACTAACTTAAAATAAGGCCTAAGTTTTATATTAAATGTTAAAATTTAATTGTAAACTTAATTAAAAATTTTAAACTTAAAAAGATTATCATATCCAAATTTGAATTAAATATCTAGCATGGTAGCATAAATAATAGACATAAAATATTTTCATAAATAATATGTGTTTGTTAAATACTAAAGCTTGATATCAAGTATTATTTTAAGCTTTTTTTATCAAATTTTATATATACACTTTTGAGCTTCTTAAAACTTAATAGTCTTAATCAAGAGCTTTAAATAATAATGTTCATAATCATAAATAAGTCAAGCAACAAATTATTTATGATTACTTATTTAATAATTAATTATATATAAAAGTGTTCAAACTTGTTCAATTGGGAAATTAAATGATCATGAATGAAATTTAATTGACTAAACAACATAGCTTGTTGAATGTTAGATTTATTTGCAAGTTTGTATTAAGTTGATTCATTTTGACCTTAAGTTGATTAAACTTAAAAAAATTTAAACCCTAAATTTTCTCTTTCCAGCCTAAAGAATAGAAACCTAAAAGATCAATGGTGAATCTTTGGTTTAAATGGTTCAACTATTGAACCAAATGACCTAAATTTTTTCAAAAACCATGACCATAACCTTAAGACATTCTCACATAGCGAAGATAGGTAGTGGGAACCATTTGCTCAACCCGTATAAAAATCTAAAAACCTTATTATTGGCCAACAAAATTAAGCCTTATGGAATTTTATTTAGCCAAGTCTAACCTTCCTAAGGATGTTAGATTCATCGAAGCCTTTATTGTACTCTAACCTTGGGTTAAAGGGGTATGATCAAACCTTTTATCCCTTGGTCAAAATGGGTTGGCCATAATACCTTTCTAATCTTACAATGCTAAGTTAAACCCTAATTTGAACCAAACAACACTAAGGTTGTCATTGGCTTTAAGTGTTTTTAATGCTCTATAGAGCTTTTTAGATGCATACTTAACCAAAATTTAAACTCTTTGGAGTATGGTCAAACATAACTTGGACATTGACTCAAATAACCAACTCATAGTCCTCTTGAACTAAAATAATCTAAATTAAATCCAATTGACCCAAAAATTTGGCATGGCTATGTTCTTTGGCTAGCTTCCCTAAAAAACTAATGATAGTTAGGCTAACCTAGGTGGGTTAAACTCTTTGTCATAAAGTACAATTAGTTCTAATTCATCAACCTAAGTTAAATCAAGCCAACTCATTCTATATAAGGCCTTAAATATTCTTCTTTGCCTCCCTATGGTATGTCATATTTTGCCTGCTAGTTAGCCCCAGCTCAACCAATCATTCCATGGTAAGTTGAGGATCACAAGAATGTTGAAAACATCTAACTAAATTCTTGAACCATGGTAGCATGATTTAACCATTTAAGGCATTTGCCCTTACCCCATTTGATGTGCATAATTATTTACCAACTGCATATACAACAATGCTAGAATTCTATTCTAATGCACAAAGTCTTCATAATAAAAATCCATTCAATCCTTAAAAATTGGTGTATGAACTTGCTTCCCTTAGCTTCACCAAAGTGAGAGAAAGAGTTCTCAAGCATCCCTCTCACTCCAAATCCTCCTAATTTATGAAACATTAAACTCTAGTAATATTATGGTGCATGTTGGTTTCCAAGAAAATCAATGATGAGGCAATCAACTAGATCTTCAAAAAAGCTACATCTCTTCCAAACAAAGCTTCCATGGATAGCTTTAGTTAAGATTAGTGCCTAAACCTTAGAAAATTGTAAGGATTATAATCCTTTGTGAAATGAGCTTCTATCTTATTGCAAATTATGACCATAAAAGAAAATCCTGTAATCATTGATGGTATAAGTTTAGTTCCACACCATGGTTCAATCATTATCAACAACAAGAGGTAGACCAATCTACATTGTTGGTTGGTTTATACTAGCCCATGTCAAGCCGAGGCTAAGATTTAAACACTTTGATCTTTCATTCTTTGGAGATCTCTTAATGAAAAATTTAGAGGTTATGTAGACAATCCATATGAAATCTTAACTCAAATATTTTATGAAAATCCAATTTTTTTAAACCATTCTAAATAAGTATGACTTAAAAGGATTTCAAAATCAAATGCATAATTTCATGATAAGATGAAACAAAATAAAGACATTCATGCCTATGTGTTCATGAAATATAGGATTCTTGTTTATCTTAGACTAAAAAAAATTATTATAGCTTATAAAGAAGCCTTTATGAGACATTTTTAACTCAAAACCATCTCTCATTAACCAAAACCTCTTTCAAACTTTCTTCTTTTTGGCAAGGGTACCATCATTCTGTTCACCATCGAAACTCAAGAAACACCATGCAAGAATAATAATAATTTATTAAAATAACAAATAATAAAAATATTGGTTATATATATATATATATATATATATATATATATATATATATATATATATATATATATATATATATATATATATATAGCTCAAGCATAATTTCAATATTTACCATGACAAAATGAGCATATTTCTCTCAAGCCTCTCTTTAATACTTAGAAATTACTTTTAGCTTTATGAGAAATAAATTTCTAGGGATTCTCTAAGATGGAGTGAGGACAAAAGTGTCTCTTGCTTATTTCAAAACTTTAACATAAAATATGTTGGTTGCCCTAGGGATTTTATATTTATAACTTTAAATAATAAGATAATTTAAAATTATTTTATTTTATTTTTTTGGCACAAAATCACTCTAAAATCATATATCTATTGTTTATAAAAGAATTTTAAATGGATAATAACCATCATTAAAACTTACATTAAATGTCCTTATGGGGAAAATTTATAACACCACATAGATTTTAGAAATTTCTTATTTAGGTAATTGAATACTCATTAAGGAATAAACATATTATCTTGAAAGATAAACATGTTATCTTATAATGGATTCAATTATTTAATAAGGACTCCTAAGGCTAATGGGTCTTTTAATATTTCAAAGATTTTTCCTTTGAACAACATGGAAAAGTAGGACAAGGTTTAGTTTATACTAGGTTCATAGTTCCTTATAATGGCAATCCCCTATAGTTAATTATATCCTAGGAATGAAAATCTCTCCTTGGGAATACTCTCGATTAAAAAAAATAGACTTTTATTTCTATGGATTTCAAAGCTTGTCTTAAATGGGTGTTTAATTTAAAATTTCAAGAGGGAACACTTCAAAGGGGAAGAGTTCTTTTCAGAGGCCAATCGAGATTGAGTAGAAAATGCTTATAGATACTAGGATGCCCAGTAAGCATTTTAATTAACCTATTATTAGGCTTTATATTTTGATATCAAATTTAATAAAATTATGAATTAGTATTTTATTCGAAATGTAGGATTTAAATTATAGCAACACAAGAGCACAAAATGTCTAGTGGCTGAAGACTTATTCTAATAGGATGCTTTAGACCCTAAGCTTACAAATACTTATAACATAAGTCAGAGGCTCGACTTAATGTAAATTTTTTGGAACTATTGATTTTATTCCTACTAGAGAAAAATAAACCTACCTCTTACTCTTCTGGACGTATAACCCACTTGGAAGGGTTGCCAGCTAACATAACCTAAGTGATTTTGAAAAACATGAGTCCAGTCTTATGTATGCAAGATGGTTGAGACATTTAGAAAGGAAGCTAAGAGTCTAACTAACTCCCTAATCCTAAGATAATATTTGACATGTTATGCATCTAATAATACAATAAAAATTTTCTTTTATATATTTTAACTCATAATTTATTTTAAAGACTCTGGGTATGCAATTTTATGCCTACAATGAGATGTAGTTAGAAATGGCCGTGGGCCAAATCAAAATAAGAAGGCACACTTTCCCAAGAAGGGTGGTCATCCTCAAAGGTCAGATGCCCCTTATTTTCAATAGGTGAAGCACCCAATTCAAGAAGAATGGACAATATGCTCTTATGGTTCGTAAAAACTAATTATTTATTATTTCTTTTAAGTTATACCTAGGGCTTAAATTTAAATGAGGTTATGAATTTTTATTTTATGTTTGAGTTCTTTAAATTTAGTGGGGTAGAAAATTTATTTTTCCTAAGAGTCTAACGTGCCAGACATTTCATCGTAGAAAACATCATAGAAAACATCATAGAAAGAAACCTATAAAAACATGTATTTCTATTGCACACCCTAAAATAAATCAAGCCATATTAAATTAGTAAAATAGGCCAGTGAGACTGGGTATCATTGTACACCCTAAAAGAAAAAGAAAATAAGTAGTCAAGCTCTGCTCTTATACAACTCAACTTAGAACTAAAAGTTTGATCTATGGGGGTCTTCTTCCAAGATCATCACCTTCTTTAGGGACCTCCACGAGCTTCATAGGGGACCACCAACTGGTAAAGTCAGCTTATGCTATTCCTAGACCCTATAGATCTTAACCTAATTTTAGGCTCAAATTACATTTTAAATTTTAAAATAAATTCTAATTTCCATAAAATAGATATAAGAAAATACATACAACACACTAATAGTTTATATTTTAAACATAGGAGATTAACATTAGTTCTTTGCCAAACTCACTTATTTTATTGAGTTAAGCTTAGGGACTTAAATAGCACCTGCAAGCAAATAACATTTATTTTATTTTTATTACAACTGTCCCTTTAAGCATAACCACCTCTAAAAAATAACAATAGCCTAAAAAGAATGCCCTAACATCTAAACTAATAGGCAAATAATTTTAGCCATCCAGTCTAAAATGTCACACCATAAAATAAAAAAAGCACCACATCATTCCACATCATAGAATATCACAAATCATTAGCCTAACCTAAGTCTAGGGTCGATGACCTAATAATCTAGTGTGTAAGAAAGGGGTTTATAGGAGTATGTTTGCACTAGGCTTTTATTTAAGTTCATGCTTTGGTTTAGTTTAAAATTAATTCTTTTACATTCCATAATTTTGATTCATAAGTATGTGCCATTATTAAACCAGAGGTTCGAGGTATCAAGACCTCCTTCGGACTAGTAGCCTTATGACCTCGGGTGTTTAGATTATATACCATATAATAACTTGTCATGAAAAGTTCTATTTTCATTTGGTTTCCTTTATTTTACTTTAGAATTTGTTCAATTTACCATTAGGGAGTTTCAATTTAAGTGATTCAGGAATTTATTTTAATTTTTAGGTTTATTTTTGTGTTAAGATGGAATTTAAGTTTTAAAGATTAAAGAATAAAAACTCCAGTTTGGGTGGAACTCATTCTATCCATCATCTTAAATCCTAATAGAAAGAGATTTTTATCCAAAGATAAAAAAAATTAATCTAAAGGTCCATCTAAGAACCTAAGTTTCTTAATTAACCTATTTTAAATTCATTTGAATGGTTTATTTTAAGTTAGGTTTGAGTTGATTAATGTTCTTCTTTTCTTTTGAAATATGGTAGGATTTATTCTTATTTATTTTTTTATGTGATTAAACTTTCTTAGTTTGATTTATGATCTTTAGATTTATGACCTTAAATTAAGATTTAAAGTGTTTCTTTAAACCTTAACTAAGAGTTTAATCATATATCATGATTAAACTTAATTTGATATTAACTTTAAGTTTCTTTTGATTTCAAGTGATTACATTCGCTTATGTTTTATGTTATTTATTTTTTATATTGTATATGATGTATATAATTTCATGACTTAGATTTTTGATTAAATATTCATTTAATCTCATATGTTAGAATTATTTAAGCTATTTGATTGGAATTTAATTGATTTCATTCATTTGTTTCATTAATGTTTATGTTTATTTGCTTGAATAACTTAGTTAATTTAAGTTAATCTTTAATTCAAATTTAGTTTAGAAGTTTTGGTTTCATCATTCATCATTTAAGTAATCCATTATACTTCAATTCAATAACTTCGAAGAATTTATTAACTTGTGCACTTTCGATTCATCATTTAGTTTGGTTTTAACAAAATATTATATGTTAAAATTATATTATTGAATTAAATTTATTAAGGTAAAGTTTTGCTTATGAATCATAACCTAAAAAAAAGACTTAGTGAATAAATTACTTAAGGCACCAAACCTAATTTAGGCCATTTTAAACTTTTAGGTTATTTAGATTTAGTTGATTTGATTAATCATTTTCATTCTTATATGATATTATATTATTAGTTAATGTTAAGTGAATTTAGAGTAATTTTAATGTTAATAAATCTCTTATTTAGATATGAAATTTTGAGGTTGATTAACTTTAATTTTGATTGATTAATTGATTTACCATCAATTTATCAATTTAATGATTTAAAATTTGATCAATTTTGTATCCTTAATTATTTCATAAATCTTAAATGCATAACTATTTAGATTGCTTAACTTCAAAGAGTTAGAAATTTTTTAAGTGTTATGATGCTAAAATATTTTAGATTAATTCCATAATATTTTATAATTTCTATAATTTCTTAATTAATTATTTGATTTAAATTTATCTAGAGATTGGAAATTCTAGAAATTATGATCTAGAGACCATTTGACTTTAAAATTCTTATGATAAGTGGGGTTCCATGCTAATTTATTCTCCTTAAAATTTCATCTTAATCAGATATAAATTTTAGGTCTAATTAAGGTTTCAAGTATTTCAATAAACATAAATTAAGCCTAAATTAGTTAAAATTAATTAGGGGTATTAATTTCTTTAATTCCTCTCTGGAAGATGAATCCATAAAGAATTTATTTAAAATTTTTAGAGTTTTAGTTGATTTATTATGATTTTTCAAAGTTCAAATCAATTAATTGAATTAATTAATTAAATTAATTATTTAATTAAGGTCATTTTAAGGATTATGAGATTTAAGTAAAGTTTTATATTTTCTAAAGATCTAATAATGTAAATTATGATGTTTAAACTGATTTAATAATTTTTCTCAATTTTCTTAATTTAACATTAATTTATTATATTAGTTTAGTGGTTTAGGATTGAAAATTTCATATCTTTTGATTCTATCATTAAGAAATTCCTAAAGTTTTATCTAAGGTGTGTTTTAACCTTAATTTTATCCCCTCAAAGTTTCAAATTGATTTGATTAATTGTTTGAGTTTAATTTAAGTTTTATTATTTCTAATTAAACTCAAATTAAGCTAAAAGTACCTACCAATTTTTTTGGATTTTAGATTTATTAGATTTCTCTCACTAAGATGAATCTATAGAACCTTTATTTACACTTTTTGGTTGAATATGTAATTTTCTATGAATTCTTTAAATTTTTAAAAATTTTCTTTTATAATTTTAAACTGAGAAAATCAAAATTTCTTACTTAAGCCTACTTAGTGCCACGTGACACTGACACATCATCACTTTACATGCGGCGCGATGCCACTAAGTGAGTTGGATCCATGTTGATCAGATTGTCAAGATTTAACTCCCATTTTCTTAAGGGGTTTAAATCAAATGGTGTGGCTAGATCTTAGCCGTTTGTTCCAAATATAAGGAATAAATGGTGAGGATTTCATCCTCTTCCTCCCATTAGAGAAGCAAGAGCCGTTGGCTATCTAGAGTTAATTTCTAGAGATCTAAGTGGTGGGTATGCAGGATTTCAATTGTAAAATGATCATGGATTGATTTGCAATTAATTTATATGGATTGATCTCATTTGAAATCAAATTTGTTTCATAAAGTACCAAACTAAGCTAAAGGGGAGGTTAGTTTTGATGAATACATCATTGACGTCGATCCTCAAGGGTGGAAATACTTCAAGCACGTTCGTTGGGGTGTGGTGAACCTTAGGGAGAAAAAAATTGAGTTACCACCTCACCAATCATTGTGGAGGCCAAGCTCCACTTGTTTGCAAGTTTGGTTGAAATTTGGCTTGTTACAATGTGGGAATCAAGGAAAGGGTTTGGTTCTCCTTCATTTCACCTCAAAAATGTGTGTGTGATGCTAGATTGCTAAGAGATAGTCTCTCTCTTTCTTTTCATGTTTGGCTGAGAACTTTCTATGGGAAGGAGATTAAATAAAATATTTTCATGGTGATTGTTATCCTTAGAGGCTAGCTCCAAGAGGTGGTTAACTGGTTAGGGTTGAGCCCAAATCAATTTAGATAAGGAGTTGAGAAGATATGGAGGAAGTGCAATGGGAATTGGCTTATTATGAGTGTACTTTGAACTCTTTTCCTTTTAATTAACTCCTTTCATCCCTAAGTTTACTCTAACTTTATTTGGACTAAAGTTTGATTAGTTTTGATCATGTTAGTGGTAAGCTTCAAGTTAATTTGATTGCATTTAGTTGTGTTTGATGATTGAGCATAGTTTAATGCCAATTAAATTCAAATTAATTTGAGTGATTTGATTTTATATTTCTTTTGATTAATTGAGTTTCTCTATTTGTCAATTGTACAATAGATAATTTGGAGTTCAATTGAACTATGCCATGTGAAGGTTTGGTATGGTTTAAGCTAGGTTTGACCCTTTGGACCTAAATAGGTCAGATTGAATCTCCTAGCCCAAATGGCCTGTTCAAGATTTAAATTTAAGTTTAATTGTGTTTAATTGACTATTTGTAATGATTATGATCAATCAATTTCATTTGATTTTGGTTTTGATTTTGATTTTGACCCAATTGACCCAAATTGGGCTTAATTGATTAAAATGAGTTCTCTTGGGTTAAATGACCAAAATTATCAAATTAAACTTAACGATTAGTTGGATTATGTTTAATTTTTAGATTATTTTGGACATTTAATTTGAATTGCTTTCAATTTAATTTGGGTTTGGGTTCAATAAGGTTCATTTAGATCCATTAGATCAAATAATCTAATTAACCCAATTAATATCTTATTAAATTTAGATATATTTAGATCCATATTTAAACAAGTTTATTTGATGATTTTGAGCCTTTGGAATGATTTAATTTGGTTAAATTTTAGTGAGTTGACATTTAACTTGGTGGGGCCCACATAATTCAATCATAAGTCAAATGGCATGATTAGCCATCTTGAACCTCATTTGAATTTATTTTTAGGTTCATTTATATTTATGTATTGATTTTATGATTTTTATTTGATTTGATTTTATTTGAATTTCTTTGGGTTTAAGTTATTTTGAGGTTAAGTAGGTTAATTAGGTTGATCATCCCAATTCCCTTGGTTCAAGCTCAATTAGATTTTAGATTTCAGTTAAAATATATTTGATTTAATTATTTATTGAATTTGAGTTTGGCTTTTATTTTAGATTTATGGTTAGTTTGATTTGTTAGTTAATTTTCATTTAGTTTACACACCTAATCACTAAGTGTAGTGTCCTAAGTGCCTAATTAGGAGATCCTTAATCTAATATTAGGTATGCTAATTATTAGGATTAAAAATGATGTTAAACCTCATCTAAAAATGAGGTCAATAATCCTTTATAGAGATCCACAAACTTTTATAGAGGCTGATGAAAGAAATTTATGAATGCCTTTTAAGCTTTGAGAGTCTCGTTACGAATGATTTCTATTACTTGAGGTTTTAATTTGAGGAGAGTGATGAAATTATTTATGATTCCTTTAATGATTTTATAGGGTTTAAATAAAGTTTGTTGAGATCCATTATAATTTTAAATCATATTTATTTTTTATGAAGTTTAATAAACTATATTTTTTAAAACCATTTAATGTAGTAAGATAGTTATAAAATAATGAGTAAGCTAATATTTTTCTAAAGCTAATCTTTCAGTTAAAATTATTTAATTCTTGATAGATCTCACTTATGACTTTTTCATGGGTTTCATGAAGTTTTTAGATGTGTGGCATTTACATTTGAAAGGCACACAATCTAATAAACTTAGTTGGTCCAATGGTTTTCATGTGAATCATCTTAATTGTGTACATGTTACCTATAATCAATTAACTCAAAGAAGATAATTTGTTAGTTCAATAGTTCATTAATTTACTGTGATCATCAAAATCATGCCATGGGCTCATTTATTAACAATATTCTATATTTTAGTGATGATAAATGTACTTTAAAGTCATGAACCCTCCGCCTAAATGTAAGCATAAATAAATTTCTTAAAGCAAAATCTTCTAACAAGCATTATCATAACATGAAGTCAAAATTTGTACAAGTCTCTTATAATTTGTCTTTTTTAATAGGTAACAAACTTGAATTATAAGATAATAAGAATGTGTTGGAATATGTTGGTTTATAAATTAAGAAAAAATGATTGAGATAGCTAATGCACTAAAATGATTGGTATTCATTAAGAGAAAAATATATTCATATACTATTCTAATCTTGCACATATTTTTATGCTACCCCTTACATAGTGCATCATAGAGTTTCTCCTTAAGCCTTTCAATATAAGACATTCAATTCTCCCCTCCTTTGTTACATTAAAATAAAGGATAGTGATACAAACTGCTATAAAACATAGGTTTCAAACTAAATAATAAAATAAAATAGGAACTATGTAAAACTCCTCAAAGTTGGAAGTATCATCATCATATTCCTTAATGTCAAAGATACCTTCAAATTGAGGATTTTCACTAGTCAACCAGTGATCAATCATTCAATCTTATCTTATAATTAATTGATCCACCATTTTTATAAGATGTTAGGAGATAGATTTAGTATTTAAAATTGATAATAAGCTTGATTAGATGACGATCACTCAAATTATGGGATCATTTATAAGAAGAATCTTGAAGATGCATTATTTAATGCATAATCTTATAACTATTGTCTTTTGCATTAATGGAAATTTGACTTAAAGTATAGTAAATGACTAAAGATAATGTAGAATTCTGTTTGCTTGACTTACTAGCTTTTTGAAGGATGGACTAACAATGAATACATTGAATGCATTTTCCTTCAAGAGATATAATTGGAAAAATCTCTAGAGGTAATTTTTACTTCAAAACTACAAATATGGGATTTAATATGCTTTATAGCTTCTAAGATCATGTTTTTGGAAAATTGTATGAGTGAAATATGAGCAAAATGGGTGGCACAATGGAGTAAGATACTTAAATTTAGAGGTATAAAATAAAGGAAAAACATTTCATTCTAGATCTATTTTTATGGAGAAATGTTCACCATGATGATGTTGTGATTTCTTAAGATGACTAGCCATGATTAAGTTAAGGTAAAAATATAAGATAAAAATAAATGGAGGAAGACTGTGCGTAGTAAAAGTAGATACCTTCGGACTTCTCCCTTCTTAATTTTCCTCTCTTCAATACTCTTGCCAAAAATTCCAAATGCATAAAATGACTATATTTGTAGTCAAATGATGAATGAAGGAAATTTATAAATGGGAATTGAAGAAAACTTGAATTAATTTGAATTTTAATAAAAGAAGGATTGGGTAATATGATAATATAGAACATGAAAACCCTATAAATGCTTTTGAATACTTTTAAATGTCTTTGGGTACCTGAAAAAGTTAGTCAAGGCTAACATTCAAAGTTCTCACAATTTCTTAGTCAAAAAAGATGTGGGACATAGAATGCCATAATAAATTAAAATTGGTACTTATGTGCTTTAACTAGGTTAGCAGATGTTTACAAAACTATATGGTTATCCACAAAGTCATGAGTGGTTGTTAACCATTGCGGGTGTCCATTAAGGGAAATTTTTTTATTTTGAAGAAATAAATTGTTAATGTGCTAAGTTTCTAATAATGATTATGTAAATTAAGATCTAACATGATCAAGCATCTTCCTAAGTTACAAAATATGTCTTTGGTCAATGATTTGTATTCTAATTCTCTGCACTGATAAATTCGATATAGATATATATCTCCTCGATGCACATGATCTCTAATGAAATATTGTTATATTTATATATGTTTCATTCTAGAATAATAAATGTTATCTTTAGTTAAATGTATGATAATAGTATTGTGACATTGTACTATGATTCTATGATATGATCATAATTGAAACCATAGTCTCTATATTGTTGATTAATCTAGTGAATTGTGCTAAATATGATGTTGCTTGTAGGTTGGTACATTGGGTGACCAATTTGATAGATTAGAAAATTTGTATGATGATTAATAAAGTGAAGAAGGTTGTGGCTATATTTAGTTTGGTGTGGAACTCAAGATTTCGACCTAACTGTGGTCGGCTAGCTCAAGAAAGATTACAAACTAAAATTTAATGCTCCAACTTAACAAATTTAATACTCTCTCCAAAAAATTCCACATGATTTGAAATAAAATGTAAAATGTAGGTGATGGAGTCTTATATTATTTTAAAAAAAATTATAAAATTTTATTGAGCATAGACAATGATTTTGGATTTTCTTCCAACCCTGATATAATGAAACACTCTTTAGGCAATAGGCTATTTGGTGAATTGGGATTGTTACAAATTGGTTTTACAATGTAGAAAAAACCTAAGAAAACATTAGTAGATGAAATTTTATAGTGTATAGTGTAATTTAATAGATTTTAAAATTTTTTAGAATCTTAAGCCTACCAATCCTTAAGTATAACTATACTAGTTCAACTTTTACATAATTTTGTCGAACCCTTCCAAGTGGAAATTCAATGCACTTTTATGTGGAAATTGAGAGAGGACCACTATATTGAGATTGAAGACAAAAAAAGCACAACATAGAAACATAATTAACATTGAAAACACTAACTTATATCATGAACCCATTAAAGGATCACCAAATTTCATTAATGATTTGATGATCACCAAGCCCCCAAACCTTTGGATTTCTTCCAAATTCCTTTCATTCAAAAGTCACTAAAGTCTTCATTAAAAATCACACAAGTGTTATTAAACATTACACAATAATTTTATTGACCAAAAGAAATGAGGTAAAATCTATGGTAGGTTAGGTAACTCTTGTTGCTAAAAGATAATATGTTAGGGAAAAAAAATCTATTATCTCTTCCATTAACTCTCACTCAAAATTTGCTCACAAAGTGTGCAACTTCATTGTTAATGGTAGATGAGATGTTGATAGTTTGTCTAGTATTTATACTCTTAATTTAGTTAATAAAATTTTTCAAATTTTGATTGAGGAGGATTATAAAGATCCAATCCTTTTCAAATTATTTTTTCCAGGTAATTTGTTATAAATTATGATGGAGAATTTAAAAAAGAGAGAAATTTGAATTTTATATAATGAAGTAAAAATTGAACACAAGTTTTCACCCTAAGACATCTCAGTAGAATGGAGTAGCAAAATGTAAGAGTAAAACACTTATATAAGCCGGTAGATCCATGTTTAGTGAGTATATGCTACCTAACAATTTCTGGGTTGAGGTTAACATTAAACCCAAATTGAATAAAACCCCATATGATCTTCTCAATGGTGATTTCACTAATCTTTCTCACCAACATATTTTTGGGTGTAAACATTTTGTGTCGAATAATAAGAAAAATAATTAGGTGAATTTGGTTAAAATTTTGATGAGGCAATCTTTTTAGGTTTCACCTTAGTAGAAAAAGCTTATAGAATTTTCAATAAAAGACCCTATTAGTAGAGGAGTCAATACACATTCTTTTTTTTATGAATCGAATGTCCCCTCCTATCCTATAGATTCTTTAGATGAGGATGACTTAGTATCCAAAACTGAAAATATAGGTTTGGAAGACAATGAGAATTCTAGGAGTGATTATCTAAAGAGTGGATACATGCTTCTAGTCATCATCGTGAGTTAATTATAGGAGACCCATCTATATGAGTTAAGACTAGAAAAAGCCTTAGAGAAGAGATTAGCTATATAACCTTCAAATCCATGTTCGAACCCAGTACTGAAGAAAAAAAAATGTTTGATGAATTCTAGATTAATGTAATGAAAGAGAAATTAAATCAATTTGCTAGAAATGATATTTCAAAATTAGTACCAAAATCCTCATCTCAAAGTATGATTGGAACTAAGTGGGTATTAAAAATATATTAAATTACTCAATATTTATTGTTAGGAATAAAGTAAAGCTAGTGTACCCCAAACGAATAAGATGAATAAGGATGGACCACCTGGTAAGGCAATGTTAAAATAAACTGAAGCCCACAAGGGAATAGCCACTCATTCTCCTTAAGCACAGTGAGTTAGGTAGAACTTGGAGCATACAACATAGCATCAAGTTATGAAATACTCGCCCATTGTTGGAAGGTGATAAAATAAAAGTGTAGATGGTCAGTGTTTAGCGATGAGTCCTCAACTTGTGGGTAAATATGGATGGCTAGTTGATCGCGACTAGCCGTTGATATCACTACTTGCTCAAGCATACTTTCCTTAAGTCTGGATGATCTCCAAGTCATACTCAACCTATCTTAACTATACTTAACATATATAATATCCCACTTTAAAAAAGTATAAAATGGGAACAGGGAGGGCTCACTCCTCTTCAAGGGGTTTTCTCTTTTCTTTAGACTCATAGCCTTTGTACCAGATTCGGAGAAGAAATAAAATTCATTTGTTATGTTTTCTTTATTCTTGTTTATATTATTTTGCCTAGCCTTGTTTCCATGTGTCTTAAGAGGTTCTTTCTCAACCCACAGACAAATTTGGATTTAGCATCCTCTTAGGTGCGGTGAGCATGGATAAGACCAAAACACTAGAATTCAGATACAAAGTGAAGTAGGACTTTTTGAATAAGATCACTCAACTGCCATGGAGTAGAATTCCCCATAATTTACCATTCAATAAGACTTGAAGGATATGGAAGATCAGATCACTCACCTCATGTATGCAACAATAAGGAAAAAGCATCATGAAGAATTGAGGGCTAGAGTGAATGAAGGAATCCACGAGGTGGACAACACATTGAACTCGTGAAGCTAAAAGGGAATTTTGTAAGATACCTAGCTTGGATGATGATTCTTATCATACAAGGGAAGAAGAAGATGCATAGAAGAAGCTTCCTAAACCAACTAATGCCTTCTCATGTAAAGTTGCGGAAGCCTATCCCTTGCACATGTTCAAAATTCCCCATAATATATCATATAAAGGTCAAACATACTTGGTGGACCACATAGCCTACTTTAAATCAATAAAATCACTGCTATATTTAGATGATGTGATGAAGTGTCATCTCCTCTTTACTATTTTTAAAGAATTGGCCATTAGAAGGTTATTATGCCTTCTATTGGGGGTCATGATCTCAATCTCTGAGTTCAAGAGAGAATATTTATGACATAATTTACTAATACATTGAATCTATTAAAAAGTTCTCAGGCACATTTGCAAATGAAGTAGGAGCATGATGACTCACTAAGGAAGTTTGTCACCCATTTCAATCAAAAGATGTTAGAAATTAAAAATTTGAAACCAACAGTCACCAAAGTGGCACTCACTCTAGGTCTGAGGGAGGGGTTCTTCAGATACACCCTCGAGCTTCAATATCCAAAAGCACTCACCAAACTATTAAAGTTAGAGAATAACCATGTGAAAGTGGAGGAGTACAATAAAGTCAGCCAATTGATGCAGCTAACTTGAGCCAATGACTTAGCAAGGAGGTCTCCTTCAAAGTGACTGCTTGGAGATAGGGTTTGGGCATGAAGGCTAGATAAAGAAGGCGACCAAAAGCATAAGCACCGGGGTGAGGTTTTAGAAACCCTACAACTTGTTATTGAGGAACCAACTATCTGCCACCATTCCAATGTCTCCTCTAAGGGTGTCAATAGCCAAGTTAGTGGAGGACATCTAGAATAAAGAATATTTCAAGTGACCACCACTGATGAAACTCAATGGAGTTTATGACCAATCAATGTACTTGTTGACATCTTTTTTGAAGGATGTTAGCATCATTTCTGAAACTAATAATTAGGATACTTAATCCTAGATTAAGAGTCTCTTAATTAAGCACTTAGAACACTACACCTAGTGACCTTGTGCATCCTCCTTGGGTTTGATTTAACCTAATGGGTTTAGGTGTACTCAACCTAAATTTCAAACATAAGTTAAATCAAACACATTTCGCTTGAAACATGGCTTCATTTGAGCTTAAAATAAGGTGATTAAACTAATTATCCTATTTAAACTCAAAATTTATTAAATTCAAAAGAAATTCAAATTTAATCAAAACAAATCTAAATTTACCAAAATCAATTTAAATCAAATCAAATGAAAGAAATCAAATCCAAATCAAGGTGAAATAGTGGTCAATTCTTTTGCCATGAGTTTAACTTATGTGGGTCCCATCAAGTCAAGTGTCAACCCACCAAAAATTTGACCACATAAAGTTATTCCAAATGATTTAAATGATGATATATTCATGTTTAACATGAATTTAAAAGAATATAAATCCAATGACTCCTTCATTAGAGTAAATAGATCATTTGACCTAAATGATTCTAAATAGACCCTATTAGGTTCGAACTCAAATCAAACCAAAACCAACTCAATTTGATTATCCAAAATCACTTAGAAATGATAATAAAATATAATTCAATCCACCATTGGGTCTAGTTTGACCAATTTGGTTATTTGACCTAAATGAACCTAACTTAACCCATTAAGTCCAAGTTGGGTTAAATGGGTCAAAATTGAAATCAACTTGAAATTAAATGAAATTAATCACTCCAAATCATCTCACATATGTAATTAAACATGATTGGAGTCCAAACATCATTTATTTGAGTCAAAATGGGCCATTTGAATCAATCAAATTTAACTTAACCCATTTTAGTCAAAATTGGTCAAGTTGACCAAAATCCAATTAAACACTCATGTGGCATAGGTTAGTTGAATTCTCAATTATCCAATGGCGAATCAATGATGATTTAAACTTAAACCTAAAACAAATCAACCAAGAGAAACTTGATTAAGATTGAATCAAATCTAAATGGCATAATTAAACATCAAATGAACTTAATCTTGAATCAAACCCATTAAAACCCATCTAAACTCATTCAAACCTATCCTAAGATGGGTTAGGGGTAATTGACATGAAGTTTAAATAATTAAACTAATCCCAGCTAAAATATAAAATGAAATAATATACCATGGAAAGCCAACGGATCATGAAGCAAAATCCAACTTCCCTAATCCCTCATTCTCTTTGTCCATCCACCTCAACAACTTTAGACAGGTGTGAGATAACTGATCATCCTTAGAGCTAGCCTCCAAGGACACCAATCATCAACTTTGTTGACTAAGAGGAAGGATGAAAACCATAAGAGGCTCTCAGCCTCTAATGGAAAACTAAGTGACACCTCATTTCATGCTAGTTTGAGATTTCCATCTCCTTCCACGAGTGAAACAAAGTCGAGGGCACCTATACCCCAATCCCCTCACCATTAGGAGGCTGGAGAATGACCATGCTCACTAGAATCCATCTATGCCGTGGTCTATAGGCCAATCCAAAAGGAGAGAATGCAATTCCTCCTTCCCACACTCTCACCACATTGCTCCAAAGCTATTCAAATCAATCCCACCGCTGGAGATTGCCACCTATGAGATACGTCATTTTAATGTGGGAACCATGTGGATTAATGGCACGATGCCATGTGGAAAGCGGTGCCTTGTGGCGCTGATGTGTTTAAATAGAAAAATTAGGTTTTTCAAATTTAAAAATTGTAAAAAAACAAAAAATTTTAAAAAAATCATAATAAATAAAATACTAAGCTAAAAAGTCCAAATAAAAGCTCTATGGATTTATCTCAATGAGAGGAATTTATTAAAATTAAAATACTAAGCTAAAAAAATCCAAATAAAAGCCCTAATTAGTTTTGGGTTTAAATGAACATTTTCAAACCTAAATTAATCCTAATGATTTAAAACTTTTAGGAACTAAGATAGATTTTAAAATGTACCTCAGAGAAAATTATCATTATTTATTTTAAAATAAATTAGGAGATAATGAATTTTCAATCTCAAAACTTAATTTTAATGAAAGAAATAAATATTAATTAAAAAGTTATGGAAATAACTTAAATCATCATAATACACCCTAATGAAATTAAATACACCATTGAAACTCTCTGAAACTTAATAATACAGAAAATGACCAAATTTATCAATTAATTGAATTAATTAATTCAAATAATCAACTTGAACTTAAAAAAATTATAGTAAATCAATCGAAATTTAAAAAATTATGAATAAACCCTCTATGAAAACATCTTCTAGAGAGAAATTTAAAAAAAATTAAAATCCCTAAGTGATTTTCTCGAAGTTAAGCTTAATTTAGGTTGAATTAATTAGAACTTTAATTTAACCAAAAACTACACCTTTGATCATGGTAAAATTTTAGGGAATTCAAATAGGCAAGGAACCCCACTTGCCATAAAAAGTTCATACCCAATTGACATCTCGATTGGGAATTATTGAATTTCCAAGTCTCTAGGTCAATATAAGTTAAATAATAAATCAACAAAATTATAGAATTATATAAAGTTAATGAAATAAGTTTAAAACATTATAAAACATATCATAGCACTGAAGAAAACTTCTTAATAATCTGAAAGTAAAGGGACTTAATTAAACATAAAGTAAGGCCTAATATTAAGGATAAAAAAACATATGAAATCCAATTTAACTTCAAAACTAATGATTCAATAATTAATCATAAACTCACTAATAAACTAAAATGTAAAATTTATGAATGTCTAAACTTATGAACCTATTAAGGTCATTTAACAAGGATGAATTGAATTAATTAAACTTATGAACCTATTAAAAGAACAAAGCAAATATAAATTCAAATAAACTTATTGAAGATGAATTGATTAAATTTAAATGACATTAAGAATTAAAATGACTTATGATGGGTTAAAATACAAGAGCATCTATTCTTAGAATTCTTACATAAAAATAGTAAGTACACTAAATCAAATGATGAGAAGAACCGTCCTAAAATAATAAAATCATAACATGCAAATTTTAATGAAATCATAATACATGAATGTTAATACAATCATAACTTTAAATAAACCATTTAAACTCATTAACAAATATAAAAATATTAATGAAATAAATAAATTGAAATAAAATAAATCAAGATAAAACTTAAGCATACCAATCGAAACATAAAAGAAACATTAGTCAACAAATTAAGTTAATCTAAAACCAAAATTAAATGGATGAGGAAATAAAATGAAAGCTAAATTAAAGTAAATTACAATAATATAAATATTAATACAACAAATAAAGCTAATAAATAATACAAATCAAATAAATTAAATGAATCTAATAAAATGAAGTAAATAAAATCAAATTATAAAACTCAAAACTCTAACAACAAATGAATTAAATTCAAATTAAATTATAATAATATAAATATAGTTTAATTAAAAGAAATAAAATTAAATTAAAATGTGATCAATTAAATAAAAGAAAGAATAAATGGATGAAGAAAAAAATTTAAAATAAAAATTAAGACACTCATTAAATTAACCTTAAATTAAATCAAATGATCTAAATAAATTAAAAAAAAAAGAAAAAAGTAATTAAGATACTTAGGATCTTAGTTAGACCTTTGGAATGAATCCTCACTTTAGAGTGAAGATTTCATTCTATTAGGACTTAAAATGTTGAATAGAATGGGTTTCACCCAAATGAAATTTATTATATTCTTCATTCTTGAAAACTTAATTTTACCTTAATATAAAATGCACCTAAAATGAAAATAAAATCTCAAATCATTAAATCACTTAAATTGAAATCACCCATGGTAAATATAACCAATTCGAAAACTTAAAGAAGTTAAAAGAATAAAAATAATAATTTTTATAATTAGCAACATATGGTATATTGCCTGGATACTCGAGGTCACCAGGCTACTGATCCAAAGGAGGTTTTGATACCTTGAATATCTGGTATAACATCGACACATACCTATGAAGTGAAATTATGAAAATTAAAATGTATTAAAATCAAATTAAATTAAAAATTAGAAACTTAAATTGAAACTCGAATCAAAGAAGGCCTAGAAAGTCATGCCATATAAACCAATTTCCTCACACTAGATTATTAGGTCATAGACCCTAGACTTAGGTTTGGTCAAAATGTTATGTTATGTGATATACTATGATATTATTTAATGTGATGTGATGTATTTTTCTTAGAATTAGGTTAGGATTTATGGGGTCTAGGAATAGCAGGAGCTGACCCTACTAGCAGATAGGTGTAGAGGTCCCCTATGAAGCCCAATGGAGGTCCCTAAGAAAGAGCTGATCCTGGAAAGAAGAACCCCGTAGATTTAAACTTGTAGTTCTAGGTCAGACTGTATAAGGGCAGAGCTCGACTGCCCATTTTCTCTTTCTTGCGGGGTGTACAATAGTACTTGATCGCATTGGCCTGTTCTTTAATTTAAATTGGCTTGATTTACTTGGACACGCAATAGAATCAACCTGCTTTTGAAGATTTTGTTATGTGCTGTGTTTTCTATGATGAATGATTGGACGATTAGGCTCTTAGAAAATTTAAATTTTCTATGCAACTTAACTTAAACAAAAATAAAGAAACTCAAAACTTCACATTAATTAAAGTCCTAAGAGTAACTTAAAATCAACTAGGAATGATTAGCTTTTCTGAACCATGCTAACATATTATTCTCATTTTGTGAATTGGGCACTTCACCCATTGCACATAAGAGGCATTTGACCTTTGAGGATGACTACCTTCTTGGGAAAGTCTATCTTCTCTTCTTGATTTGGCCCATAACCACTTGTAATTACATGCCATTTAGTCACTAAATGCATACCCCAAGACATTAATTGAATCATGAGTCAAAATGTTTAAAAGCTAAAAAATATGCATTAGTTAAGTGCTTATCATACCCTACATGATCTTAGGGATTAGGGAGCGAGTCTAAGTTCTTAGATTCTTTCTTAAAATAAAATAGCCTAACCATATTGCATACATGATACTTGGCATCGTAGATTTAAAATGCACTTAGGTGGTGTTAGCTGGCAGCCCTTTTAAGGGGTTATAAGTCCATAAGAGTCAAGGATAGATTTCCTTTTTCAAGTAAGAGAGAGCCAATAATTCCCAAAAGTGAAACTAGGTTGAGCCTTTTACTTATGTCAGAAGTAATTTTAGACTTAGAATTTGAAGCATCCTATTAGAGTAAGTCTTTAACCCTGGGAATTTCTATAGTCTTGTGCTACTAGAATCTAAGTGTTAGATTTCTAACAAAATGTCAACTCAAAATTATTTTTAAATTAAAAAATTTAAATTCCAATGATAAGATATTTGAAATGTCTATTGGGCATCCTAGTATCAATAGGCATTTCCTACCTCATTCTGATTGGCTTCCAAAAATAAGTCTTTCCACTTTGCAACGTTTCCAATTAAAATTTCAAATTATCATTTCCTTTAGAAACCAACTTACGAATCAATAGAAATAATAGCTTATTTATTTAATCGAGAGTATTCTTAGGAAGGGATCATTTGTTACTAAGATATAATTAACTATAAGGGCTTGCCCTTATAAGGAACCATGAACTCAATTTAAAATAAACTCTATTCTATTTCTCATGTAGTTCAAGAGAAAACTCTCTAGTACATTAAATACCAATTAGCCTTAAGAGTCTTTTATTAAATGATTAAATCATTATAGGATAATATGTTTACTTCTTGAGATAATATTTTTACTTCTTAATGATGCATTTGATCATTCAAATAAGAAATTCTTAAATTCTATGCGGTATCACAAATTTTCACCACAGTACTCCTCATACCATCACGACCACGAGTATGACATTGAGGAGTGCCGCCACCTAAGGAGTCTAATTGGCGAACTCATCACTATGAAAAATCTTAAGGAGTTTACCTAGAGGAAGGATAAGAAAGTCATAAAAAATGCTAGTGAGGCCATCCCCACACATATAGTCCACATAGCTGAGGTCATGCTTACTATCTTTAGAGGCGATGGGGAATCCTCAATGATGGAAAGCCTAAAAAGATTGTTGCTATATGTGGAGCTAAACCCAACTGCCTTACTGTAAGCATTGTCTACTTCTATATTCTTAATGAGTTTCTCGAAGAAAGATAAACTTGTCACTAGTAACCCATACAATGATGCAGTCATCATTATCGCACTAGTCGCTAAGTATTAAGTTGGGAGTATTCTGATTGACATGGGGATTCTAATTAATATCATTTTAAAATTTTCCTTTGATAGGCTGGTGATTTCTAATTCTATACTCACCCTTATAGGGGGGGCTGTTGTATGGTTTTTTAGGAGAATAAATGGAAACTAAAGGGATGATCACTCTTCTTATGACTTAGGGAGAAGATAAGAAATAATTCATGGACATGGCTTACTTTATCATAGTGGAGGCTTCTACCACCTACAATGTCATCTTTGGCCAACCTCTACTCAATACATTCAAAGTAATAGTGTCAACTTGAAATTATAGACATTAAATTCCCCATTGGAGGTGAGGAGGTCACCATCAGAAAGAATTTCATTGAAGGCTGTTGGTGGGTCTGGTAAAGAAGATGAAGCCTTTCAGTTAAAAGTTATGATAATTGGGATTGAAGTTCTCAAGAAGATAGAGAATCGCACCATGTAGAGCATAGAGCAAGTTCTAAGGGTTAGCATAGTCTTTTTCCCCAAGAATAAAGAAGAACTCATCAAAATGCTCTTGAATAATCTTGATGTACTTTCTTGGACTATTGTGGAGATTCTGAGCATCAACATTAATGTTGCTTAACATCACTTAATGTCCACAAGTATGCACCACCCATGAAGCAGAGGAAAAGACAACCACCTTACTTTCTAAACCCATCAAAGAAGAGGTTTCCATGCTGCTTAAGATGAATTTCATTAGTGAAGTACAATACCTAGAGTGAGTGTCAAATGTTATTATGGTCCAAAAATCCAACAAAAATTGAAGAATGTGTGTTGATTTCACCTATTTGAACTCTACATGCCGAAAGGATGGATACCCCTTATCGAGTATACACAAACTCGTTGACTCGATAGTTAGATATTTGGTGATAAGCTTTCTTGATACATTCTTTGGATATCATCAAATATAGATGTGCCCCACTGAATCATAGAAGATGATTTTCATTATTGGAAAAGAACTATACTGTTATAGAGTTATGCCTTTCAGGCTTAATAATACAAGGGTGACTTACCAGAGGCTAGTAGATTGAGTACTTCAAGATTGAAAAAGGAATAATGTGGAATTATATTTCAAAGACTTGTTGATCAAAAAGGAAATCGTCTGTTTAACACATTTAAGATATCAAGAAAATATTTGCCACTTTGAAAAGCCAAAATGCATCTTAATGTTTTGAAATGCATTTTTAGTGCAGGATCAGGAAAATATTTGGGATTCCTCATTACCCCTAAAGAATCAAGGTGAACCTCAATAATGTAAAGGATTTACTCGAGAAGCCATCACTAAGAATGGTGAAGAAGGTGCAATGACTCATAGGGGTGAGTAGAGCTAAAAAGGTTCATTTCCAAGGCTAAGGAGTGTTGTTCACCATTCTTCAATGTTCTAAAGGGAGCAAAAAGATTTGAGTGAACCCAAAATGTAAAAAAGCTTTTTGTGAACTAAAGACTGTACTTGCAACACCTCTTCTATTATAGAGCCTGAAGGAAGGCAAGACCCTACTATTGTACTTAAAATATGAGAATGCTATTTTCATTTAAAAAATAATAATACAATAAAACAAATGTTTACCTAAAGAATCATGTTGCTATAATCTTGACATCAAGGTGTTGTCATATCTTTTAAGAAGGATAACCACCCATAATAGTTGCTACTTAAATAACACAACACCAATCCCCACGCCTAGGCTCTTTTTAAAAGCAAGAAAAGTTACCCTTCTCACCCTAGCAGTGATAACCTCTTAGAGGAAGAGGGGGAACTATTGGAAGGATGAAAAACTTCCTAAGAGGTGGGAACGATTACCCAAACACCTCTTCTTCTTTTCCTTAACCTGAGATTTTAGAGTTCTTGAGAACTCCCTCTCCCTCTTCTTTCTCTTCCAAATACTCTCAAATGCTCTCTTCTCTCTACAACACCTTTGCCACTGTACAAAGGCGTGTTCTTCTTGCATGTGAAAAAAAGCAAAGTTCGGCTATCACTGCCTTGAGGTAAAAGTTCTTGAAAAGTTCTTTAATGTAGTTTCCTCTCCCAAAAGAAAATTATAAAAATTCTTATAGTTTTCCACTGTTGATCTTGAATCTAGTGAGAAATGAAAAGTATCCCTCCCTTGTTCTTAGTTCCGGAGTAAGAATTCAATTTTATTACAAAGCATTTTGTCCAAGAATCTCAAGAATTTTAAGTTTTAAGGCCTCCACCATTGAACTTGGTTCTTGTGTAGATGAAAACCCTCATTCTATTGATCTTGAATCCAGAACAATGGAGAAGAGTGCTTCTTGCACTAAAATATTATAAAATCTAGCATTGCTAAAGTGTTATGCCACCAAATTTTTATAAAAATTATTAAATTTTCTACAAATTTGGTTCAAGAAAGAGAGTTCCCGCTCCATGGTGCCATGGAACCAAGTCCTAGCACTGATGTGCTAAGTTCTCAGGTTAATGTCTTACTTACATCGTTGTACTTTAGCACCTCAATGCTACCCTCTCAGGTTACACCTCTTTAGCTCAGCAATGTAGTGCTATTTTTCCAGCACCAATGTGCTAATTCTTGAAGTCCATTCTACCATTGAGCTTGATTTCAGTGTGAAACAAAATCCTTCCTCCATTGTTCTTGGATCCAAAATAATGGAGAATGGTGTTTTTCACTAAAAAATTATGAAACATAGCATTACTAAGGTGTTATGCTATCAAAATTTTAAATTTTCTTAAAAATATTAAATCTTAAGCACTTATGAAACTACGTGATGGCACTGATATTCCAGCATCAAGGTGTTGAGTTCTCAAAAAAATTAAACTTTGACACTCATTTGACAGCGCTATGGAACTGATATTATAGTGCCGAGGTGCTGGGCTCTCTAAAAATGAAGCCTTAAACACTTAATTGATATTGCCAAAGAGCTAATACTATAGTGTTGAGGTGTTGATCTCTCTAATATTAAACCTAAGTCATATCGATAGTGCCGCAATACTAGCAATGTAGTGCCGAAGTGCTAAGTTCTTAGTTTTGGAACTCATATTCTCAACTAATGGTGCCAATGTGTTGGTTTGACAAACACAAAGCACATAAATGAAGATATTTTTATTAATAACAAAAATTTAATATAATAAGTTTTTACAATAAAAAAGAAGAAAAAATGAAAAGATGAAATTATAAATAACAAAAAGAAAGAGGAAAATAATAATCACAGTCATTGCCATCCTCCCCTCCTCCTCTTCTTCTTCTAGGTCTGGTGGGATGCTCACATAAGGTTGATAATGAGGCATCACAAAAAAAGAAGCCTAATCTAGACTTACATGAAAGCTGCAGTTTTCAAACATGTGAAGTGGTGTTAAACTCAGTCATGTATAAAAACTGCTATTGCTGCTAACCTATGTGGTGGACAAATTTCCTGTATAGTTCTTACTACAGCTGACTCGTTTCACCAACCCTTTTTCTTAAATCAGAGACTTGTCTTCCAATTTCTTAAAATTGCTTGTTTAAGGTCTTAGAAGATTTGGGTCTAGACTGAGGAGCGTGCGAGCTTTCTCCCACCTCATCCTTTAATTATCCTTTTAGTTAGGGGAGACCCTTGAATTAAGACTTCCATATCTTACTCCCCTTGCGCACCCATCATAACACACAAAATAAATTAAAGAAGGGTGATCATACCCTAGAATAGTATTATCTTTAAGCATATTATAAATAAAATTATAAATACTTCTCTCTATATCCAAAGTGCCTATTTGAATTACAAAATTTAAAATGGCTCTATCCCCAATCATATCACTGATATTACTAGTGGGCATTAACTTGGAAGAAATGGAATAGTGTCAAGCTTTGGCCTCAATAGTAAGGCCGACGATAAGAAAATTGATAATCTTTTCCTTCTATCTTTTCACTAGACATTATAATTTCTAATAGTGAGAAAACTAAGAATTTTAGCAAAATTAGAATAATCATTATAATTGAAGAGATACTGATCATACACTACATCTTGAAAATTGTAATATACATTAATAGTAGTACTATTGAAACTTATTTTCCCATGAACAAAAACTTGATTATTCTGGTGCTCCTTCGTGCTTGTAAAGAACTCCCGCACCATGGGGATGATGCAAGATACATTGTCGCATGCCAGCTTCTCCTAGCCTTGATCATTGATGATTATCTTTACACTCCTACCCGGATTGGAGAAACTCCTTTATGGAATGAGATGTTTGTAGATGAGGGCATGCTGATGCCGCTCCTCCTCCTCTACACTAACGAACCTATTAGTGTTTCTAACATTTTCCCTCCTCTTGTTCTTGTTGACATATTTTACTAGCATATTTTCTATCTTAAAATGAATAAGAGCTAAAGAGAGGAAGGGAGCAAGGATTTCCAAAAAGGAACCATGGCTTCAGAATGAAAAATTCATAGCATAAAGGTAATATTTATAGGCTGGACCCAACACTACACAGATATCATAAGTGTCGGCCTCGATTGAGATTTAGAACCAACACTGTAATGCTCTACATGCGGCACCTATGCGCTAGTCACCCAATCAAAATTTTTACTGTGTCAGTAAAAAAGAATAGTTATTATTATTATTATTTATCATTAATTATGTAACTGACCATAACGAAAAAGCATGTCAGACATTGACGCTCTGATATAGTGTTGCAATACTGGTCGTAAAGCTTGTCTTTTTCATTAAAAGCACTTGTTTGTCTGCTAGCTTGTATGAACCGACCTTTGACTGGCATTGTGGTGCTACATCATCAATGCCTAGGCCCCAATTAACTAGTCAACCTAATCAAGTTATTCCAATCTCATGCCATCTTAAGCACTGCAGTGCTGACATTATATCACTGAGGCACTGATCACTCGGGTTTTTAAGACACAAATTCCTGCCTTATAATGCTACGGTGATAATTACTCAACACCAAGACACTACTATGATAGCGCCTAGGCACCAATTTTCTAGTGTCGAGGTGATGTTCCTTTAGAACCTCAAATTAATATTCACCATGCAAACATATCAATATGGCATTTCCCAAGGAATATAAGCATAATTTACTTGTTTACCATGCAAACACACCTATATAGCTAGCTTTCCAATGGATGTAAGCCAAGCCCTATGTTCGCCATGCAAACTACCCTATAAATAATGGCCTTCCAAGGGAAGTAAGTCCAACCCATATGTTCGCCATGTGAACACAACTCTATAAAATTGGCATTCCAAAGGGATTTAAGTCCAACCCTTATGTTCACCATGCAAACACCTTGATGACATTCCAATAAATGTAAGCCCTACATATGCCTGCAATGTAGACATCATTAAATTATTAGATAAAATCATAAATTTAATTTACTCTTAATTCACTAAATAATCCCTACACTAAAAAAACTCTAGTCTACTCAGGATATCTTAAACGAGGCAACTCATGGATGCTAATCGGAGTCCCTGAATATTACGGCCAGCCCTCTAATATTAGTAGACAAGAATAATGTAGTCCAGAGATGATAGAACTATGGAATCTTGATCGAGACTATCCTTCTATTTATTTTATATAGTCATCCACACCACACCATGAGACACCAATTTTATATTAAAAATTGATATTATTTCAAACCATAATCAAAAGTGCTTTCATAATGTGGTAAGAGGGATAATTAACTATGAATGCTTGCATTCATAAGAAGTATAACCCAAATCTAAATAAACCTTACAATAATGTTAAGAAAAATCTAGTTGAATATATATCAATCTGTCTCATCAAAAATCATACTCCTACTCATAAACCCAGATGTTTTTTTTGAGGGATCAGATTTCTAAAAACTTCACTGGGATTACTTCTCTCTCCATCTCTGGTTGGAAAAATAAAAATATACAGTGTCATCATAGACTTAAATATCAGGTAATAATTTTTTTTTGAAGTTTAGATAATGACCAAGTTTGAAACCTCCAATGATAAACTTCACAAACATGATGACTGTTAAGCTAGGAGAGCAGTCCACCATTAGATTCTCTTAGGCCGTAATCAATGGTGGTTTTGCTGGAGCTACTCCCTAGTTCAAAATAATTTTTTAGGTTGTCTAGTTTCTACGTGTTGTACCTACAAATGAACCTATCATTAAGGGCATTGAAATGCCAAAAGCTTTCAAAAAAGGAAGGAGGCTGAATGTGATCATTCCTAATGAGTCAAAGCCTAAAGCTAACCTCAAAAAGAAGTTCTATTTTTGATAGGCTATCAAAGGTAATGCCAACTATGCCTGCTAAAGATAAGACAACCATTAAGCCTAAGCTGAAGTCTATCATCATCATTCCACTTAGCGGTGCATTAGAGGAGCCTACTATTCCATAAGGTACTACTTTTACTCTGGGAAGTAATGACCACAAGCATCTTCCTTGGGCACCAAAATGTCAAGGAGAGCTCAAAGAAAGCACAATACTAGTCATAGAGCTTCTGGATTGCCGGTTCATCCTGAATAGTTGTATGAACCGCTTGTGAAAATAAATATACCCAACAATAATAATTTTGATTCGCTGATGGGTCAAGAGGAATAGTTATATAGGAGCTATCAACAAGTCTTTTTGGGATGAAAATACACATCCCATATCGCATAATCAACCACAAAAGAGGAGACCGTCTCCTCCAAAATCTATAAAGTTTTGAAGATTGTTGAAAAATAGAAACCATTAGAAAATAATTAAGAAGTTGATGAGCCAAGTCGCCAATCCAACATGTTCCTACTCTAAGAGAGGTGGGAACATTAAAAAACTATCATGACCATCTTGAGTAGAACTCAAGGCCTAGGGGTTTGATGTTTGCAGAACACCGACAATGAGTCCTCCATTATGAAAGTACTAAGTGGCTAGTTGTTGAAAGATCCTAAAAACCACCATAAAAAAGAAATACATTTCATCTGGTGAACACCAGGGTGTGACATTTAGGATGCATTCCTAGAGATCCACCACTAAAAAGCTCTCAATTAACTTTTGTGCCTAAAGAGTCCCAAGTCATCAAAGACGAGATGACTTAATATGAGCCAGCCTAACCAGATGACTAAGGAACTAAATCTCTTATAATCAACTAAAAATGCTAGTCGAGTCAAGCAGCAGATGATGAGGCAGATGATCAACTCTTATAGAAAGATATGAATTTTCCAATCAATGAAGAGTAATAAATCCCAGACTTTTAAAATAATGAAGACATTGCCTATATGGAAGTCAAAGTTGTTCGCATGGTCAATACACAATTATGAGATAGAAATGTGGCACTCAAACAACAAAATGAAGAAGAATACCAGGAGAACCCAAATCATCAACAACTCAGAGGTAAAGCTCAAGTAGAAGTTGGAGTAACAGAAGAGTTAACCAATGTTGTAGTCAAGTTACAATAAAAAATGGGTTCTCAACTCTAAAGAAGTGACCAACAAATCAATTAGCTTAATAATTGCCTCAATGAAATGAATAGGCTCAAGAAAGAGCTATTTGTTCAACTTAACCTCATAACAACTATAATGTAGCAAGTGCCTCCAAGAAATCCTCCCAAGATAA
Organism: Cymbidium sinense; assembly: GCA_021442155.1. Lineage (NCBI taxonomy): Eukaryota > Viridiplantae > Streptophyta > Magnoliopsida > Asparagales > Orchidaceae > Cymbidium > Cymbidium sinense. The sequence continues at coordinate 86,087,935 of CM038219.1, forward strand.
TCAATCCAATAGCTAAAATTGGGAGCATGCAAAATGCTACACCCAACTTACCGACAACATCATTAGAAAGGCAAGAAGTCCCAGGAGAAGCTACATTAAATGCCCAACAAGAAGCTGGTGTTATCACTAAATCTCAAGTGGTAGGTCTCATCAGCCAAAAAGTCAAAGCAGTCATCTCTTTAGAAAATCTTAACAGCTAGTTGGAAAAGGCTGACCATACTCAACTAAATATTACAAAGTATAGTATCCTAAAGGGTATGTTGTGCAAAATTTAATACCTTTTTAGGTACAAAAATCCACTATAGCACTTGGCCTAATTTAAAGCCACTTGTGAAAATACTAGAAGGAATGATGCCTTATTGCTATGATAATTTGTTAGCAGTCTTACCAATATGACCTTTAAGTAGTTTGCTAAGTTACCCAATGACTCAGTAAAAATCTTCACTGAGTTGGAAATACTCTTTATCAAGAGATTTGAAGGTGCAACCAAGAAAGTAACAAAAGTATATATCACCTTAGAAAAGAGAAGGAAAGATGAAAGTTTTATAAAATACATTACTATTTGGAGAATTTTAAGCATGAAATGTGATCAATAGCTTATAGAAAAGCATGCAGTAGAACTTCGTAGGGGAAATATTGATGATCAAATGGATCCATATCTATCTATGGCCATGATTAATACATTCCAAGAATTATTAGATCACATAACCAAGTTTGAAAGGCTACCCATATAAAAAGAGCTTAATATCAGTTATAATAATAATCCCTTTGAGAAAAGAAAATAAACAAAATTGCATGATGTAAAGAAGATTGTTGTGAATACAATATTCACATTCATAGTTGACAAGAAAAGAAATAGAGGTATGATAACCTTGCAACCAGCGACAACCTCATGACATGTAGCAAAGCTGATAGAAGATAAGAAAAAAGGGGTAACCCTCTAAGAGAAGATGGCTAAGCAGTACTCATTCAATAAAAAAAAATTTTCTACTAAGGATTTTAAGCATGCCCTAAAATTGGGATTAAATTGAAGTTCACCTTAGTGCATCATCAAGAGAGTAATGATCAAGTAGAGGTAGCTAACAAGAAGATCCATAAGCTAATCAAGAAGAAGGTGAAAAGAGAAAAGGCTAAATGGGTGAACACAGTACCCACCATACTCTAGGCCCTCAAAACTACTCCCACCAATGTAATGAGGTCATTGCCCTTCACCCTATCCCATAGAATGAAATTTATTTGCCAGTTGAGTATGAGTTGCATAGCCAAAGAGTTTTAAATATGGAGAAACTGTGAGGCAGTGTTAGAAAGTAGCAAAGAATGAACTTATAAGTGATAGAAGGCACACTAAATATATTTGAAGAGTGAAGGATTGAAGCATCACTGAGACAAAATGAAATAAAGAGGCAAATGGAAAGATACTACAATCACCATGTAAATGAAAGTACTTCAAAAGTGGTGATCTGATCTTGAAGAAAGTAGATGCCACTGTTCATTAAAATGCTTAAGACAAACTCACCCATAATTGGGATAAATCATTCATAATCAAGGAATAATCAGCCCCTGCACCTACTATTTACAGTCTTACTTAGGTGAAGACATACCAAGAACTTAGGGAATAAGGGATTTGAAAAGAATTATCCTTGATGAGAGGTTTTCAGAGTTGTATTCACCAATGATCCCTATGTCCTTTGCTAACTTTTAATGATAAAGTCTTTGATAATTTCAAATAAAAATTTTAACATGTGCTTCAATGTCTAAATGACATGCAGGTCAATTATGGACACCAAAAAAATAAAGAACTACAGTCAGGGAGCTACTCGTAGACTGAATTCCCTTGCATGCCTTTTTTTGGTTCACATTCATAACAAACTTTGCGTGACATCTTCAATCTGAGTGGTGGAATCTAGTTTCCAGTCGAGTGATGACTCACATCTTTAAGAGATAAAAGAATAAATGATGTTTCATAAGGTTCAATCATATGAAGAAGTGTACCAACTCAAAGCATGACGAATTGAAGTATCATAAGGTCCCAATCAAGTGCTAAATGAACTATGTTCATGAACTTGGAGAAAGAGTTTCAAGAGGGCTTGATGTTTGATACATGAAGACTATTATGGAGACTTTATAAATGTGTTTTTATGTAATAATTTGTATTAGATTATGTGTTTTATTATGTTTAAGTGTTTTATGTGTGTTGTAATTGAAATGATGTAAGTTCATGTGTTAATATATGTAGGTGTCAGTTAGGTACTTAGGCATTGGTCTTCTGGAGCCATGTCATTATATTTTGAGATATTTAATTTTTATGGATAGTGAGGATAGCTCCTAGGTACTGCATTCTGATAGGTTCAGTTTTAAGCAATTTTTAAAATTTGTTAAGGAGTTATTTCGAAGGGACACTCCCTTTGGTGACTAGTAACTTGTGTTAAAACATTTTAATTATTGAATTAAGTGGTTTTTGATTTTTTTTTTGAAAGAATTGAGTGAAGACACTCATTGGTTGGAGCTTGGTGGCCGACCAAGAAAGGAATTTGGTGATTTACTTTTAAACATTACTTTTGGTGAGTAGTGCTATTACTTTATTTGTTCTCTTTCATATGTTGTGCTTTCTTTTCAACCTCTTATATTTTTGGGTTCTTAGTATTGTGTTCTAGTATAAAAAATTTAATCCATAATTTTTTTTATCCAACTTTCGCACTAAATCACATTTTTAGAGTTTAAACGACATAAAGTTCAAAATTGTGTGCTGCGAGAACTCATTTTTTGTGTGACCAATATGGAGAAATATTCTAGAAACATTATCAATACTTATTTAAAATTTAAAAAACTTTCCATATTATAATTGAATTCCTTCTACTATAATCTCTTTTTTATTTTATGTAATTTGGATATCTTATAAAAGAGATCAAATTGAAGAAAGTTGGGGTTCTAGGTTTGAGACTATTTTTTGTTCATTTTTTGGCCAACTACTTCCCCTTTGAAATCTCTATTTCCACTTAAAATTAAACTCCACCTTCTTAGGAGAGCCTCAATCTACACCATCATTTTAGTATCAGAGCTCAAGAAAATTGGTGGATAGAAATTAAGGTGGACATGTTAAGGGAGCAAAAGCTTGGCAAAGGTGCATATAAAGGGTAATGAGAAATCACTCCTTGTATTTGCATTTGACCATTAAGCTTTATCATAAAATTAATTACAAAGTGCTGTTGATCTCATTTTTGAATGAAGTTAACTCATCTCTTTAGCACATAGGATTTCAATTCTAAACTAAGGATCTTCCCACTTAGACATTTAGGATACCTCTTTAGTGCTTAAGTAAACTTAATTAAATCTAAATTGATTAAAATTAATTCTAAACCAAAATCAAGCATAATTGAATTAAAATTGAAATTCAACTAAGCCCAAATTAGGATAATTGAGGTGGTTGATCTAATTAACTCACTTAAGCTCAAAATCACTTAAATCCAAGAATAATCATAAAACTAAAATAAATTAAAATTAAATCAAACTATGAGAAAAATTTATGATACTACATAGAATTTAAGAATTTCTTATTTGGATGACCAAATGCATCATTAAAGAGTAAACATATTATCTTAGAAAATATGTTATTTTATAATGGATTCGATCATTTAATAAAAGACCCCTAAGGCTAATGTGTATTTAATGTATGAGAGAGTTCTTCCCTAAACTACATGGGAAGTAAAACACGATTTATTTTAAATTTGGTTCATGGTTCCCCATAAGGGCAAGCCCTTATTGTTAATTACATTTTAGGAATGGAGGACCTCTTCCCAAGAATACTGTCGATTAAAGAAATAAGTTATTATTTTAATGAATTTTTAAGCTGGTTTCCAAAGGAAATGATATATTAGAATTTCAATTAAGAGCAATCCAAAGTGTAAAGAGTTATTTTTGGGAGCCAAACGAGAATAAGTGGGAAATTCTATTGATACTGGGATGCCTAGTAGGCATTTCAACTATCCTACCATTAGGCTTTAAAATTTAGAATTTAATTTAGATTTTGAGTTGACATTTTGATAGAAATATAGGACTTAGATTTTAGCAGCATAGGATTGCAAAAATTCCTTGAGCCGAAGACTTACTCCAAGGAGGATACTTCTGATCCTAAGTCTAGAAGTGCTTCTAACATAAGTCAGATGCTTGATCTAGTTCCATTTTTCAGAATTATCAACTATTCCTCACATTTAAGAGAATAAACATTTCTCTGACTCTTTTGGGCTTATATCTCGCTTGAAAGGGCTGCCAGCTAACACCACCTAAACACATTTTAAACCATGATGCCAAGTCTCATGTATGCAAGATGACTAGGCTGTTATTTTTTTAAGAAAGAATCTAAGAACCTAGACTCACTCCCTAATCTCTAAAATCTTGTAGGGTTGATATGCACTAACTTATACAAATTTTCTAGCTTTTAAATGTTTTGACTCATGATTCTTTTAAAGATTTGGGGTATGCATTTTATGTTTAAATGCCATGCAGTTAGAAGTGGTCATGGGCCAAATCAATAAGAGAAGGTAGGCTTTTCCAAAAAGGTGGTAATCCTTATAGGTCAGATGCTCTTATTTTTGACTTATAATTCATTTAAGGCTTTGGGATATGTATTTTATGCCTAAATTCCATGCAATTAGAAGTGGTCATGGGCCAAATCAATAAGAGAAGGTAAACTTCCCTAAAAAGGTGGCCATCGTCAAAGGTTAGATGCTCCTTATGTGCAATAGGTGAAGTGCCCAATTTAAGAGTTTAGAATAATATGTCAGCATGGTTACAAAAGCAAATTATTTCTAGTTGATTTTTAGGTTATTCCTAAGGCTTTAATTTATATGAAGTTTTATATATTTTATTTTTTTTGTTTGAGTTGATTCGATTTAAATTGGGTAAAAAATTAGTTTTTCTAAGAGCCTAATTGTCTAGGCATCCATTACACAAAACACATCACAAAAAAAAACTTTAAAAGTAGGTTAAATCTATTACGCACCAAAAATAAATTAAGCTAATTTTAAATTAAAGAAAGACCAATGCAGCTGGGTACTGCTGTACATCCCAGAAGAAAGAGAAAATGGGCAAGCATTGCCCTTATATAACTAGGCATAGAATTACAAGTTTAGTTTATGGGTCTTCTTTCCAGGATCATCTCCTTTTTCAAGGACCTCCATTGAGCTTCACAAGGGACCTTTACACCCATGTACTATTAGGGTAAGCTCTTGTTAATCCTAGACCCCATAGATCTTAACCAAATTCTATGCTCAAGTTTACCTTTCAAATTAAAAAAAATAAATCATAAGCTCTGCAAAATAGATGTCAGGAAAATACAAATAGCACACAATAGTTATATTTTACAAATATACAAGCTTAACATTAGTTGCTTGCCAAGCCCACCTATCCTATTGGGCTATGTTTAAGGAAATAAGCATACTATTAAGAAAATAGCATCAATATTTTGTTTGTGACAACAGTCCTTTTTAGCATAGTCCCTTGTAGAAGACAATGTTAATTCTAAAAATAACATCATACCATCTAGACTAATGACAATCAATCTTAGCCATGCATTCTAAAATAGAACACCACAAAATAATGAAAAGGAATTTCACATCACATCACCATAAAATATCATAGAATAAGCTAACCTAAGTCTAGGGTTCGTGACCAAATGATCTAGTGTGTAAAGAATGGAGGTTTGCATGGCAAGACATTGTTAGGCCTTTTTTAGTTTCAAGTTTCAATTTGAGTTTCTAATTTTGAATTATATTTGATTTTTAGACTTTTAATTATCATAATTTAGCTTCATAGGTCCATGTCATTGTTATACCAGAGATTCGAGGTATCAAGATCTCCTTTGGACTAATAACCCAATCACTTTGGGTGTCTAAACTATATATCATATGATGCTGATTATAAAGATTTTTGTTTTAATTCTTGTTTACTTATTTTAATTTTAAAATAGGTTTAATTTACCACGAGTAGATTCACTTTAAGTGATTTCATGATTTTGTAATTTCGTTTTATATTTTAAGTGCATTCTATGTTAAGGTGAGAATAAGTTATAAAGAATGAAGAGTACAATAAGTTCTTTTTTGGGTGGAACCCATTCTATTAAACATCAAAAATCCTAATAGAATTAAACCTTAATCTTAAGATGAAGATTCATTCTATAGGTCTAACTAATATCCTAATTATCTTAATTAATTCTTTTTAGATTTATTTAGGTGATATGATTTGAATTAAGTCTATAGTTTTAATCCATTTGAAATCTAGTTCTTCTTTTAATTTCTTTTTTATTTGATTTATTTTTCATTCCTTTTTTTAATGTTCATATTTGATTTTTATTTTTGTTTAATTTGTTCATTATGTCAACTATACATATTTAAGTTAATGTGTTTCATTTGTTTCCATTTTGTACATTAGCATTGTTATGTTTTAGTTTAGGTTAAACTTATATGTTTGATTTCATTTAACTTTATGTTTTATCTTTCATCTTTATGTTTCATTAAGTTGTATTCATTTTATTTGTTTATTTTATTTTATTTTAGGATGATTTGTTTACTTATTATATTTAGATTTGTTTCTCATATTTGTTTTCCAAGTTAATGTCATTTGTTCATTTTGTTGATGCTTATTAAGTAAAGTTACATTCAATCTTGAGTTTAATATTATTCAATTTACCCATTTGTATAATTTGTAGCATCTTGAATTGATTATTCAAATTTTATTATTTTGATCTCTCTTATCTTAATTTATTCATTTCATTGATTTTTGTATTGCTTATTAATGAACTTAGATTATGATAGTTGATTCCAATTTATGATTTCATACATTATGGAATAGTTCAATTCATTTCAATTAACTAAAAAATAATGATAATTATGTTATTTAAAAAAGTTATTTTTATCCTTTGGTATAATTTGATTACTTTTATTCACCATGACCTAAGAAGTTTAAGGAAGGGTTGTTATTTTTTGTTATGTGAATTAAACTTACCCTAGGTTACTTTAACTTTTATGTCATTTTAAGTTCAATTAAACTTAATCTTTCACATTTACATTTGTAGCCATTTTTATTTAAATTTTATTTTCTATGATTTTATAGATTTTATAGCATTTTTCTTTAATTTTTAAATTAGGAAAACCCATAATTTCTCTTTAACTGTGTTGGATCCACATGGATTTGACATGGTATCGCTTTACATGCGGTGTTGTGGTATTCATCTATGCGGGATCCACATGGATCCTACGTTAAAATAGTAGCACACGTGATATTCTTATGGGCTATCCAATTTGATCAATCATAGATTTTCTCAAGGGATTTAATCAAATGATCTGCTTAAATCTTGATCGTTTGCTCCTTCTATTAGGAACAGACTATGAAGATTATATCTCCTTCAATGGAGATAAATGTTGTAAGCCATCCATTGATTTGAGGTGATTTTTGGTGATCCAACCATTAAAATTGCTTGATTTCAATTTCAAAGCCATTAGTGAATGAAATAGGAGGGATCTATATGCTTTGATTTGCCTTGAGATCAAACTTGTTTCAAAAATCCCCAAAATTGAAAGCTTAAGAGGTGGCTTTAATCGCATACCTCAATTTCGGCGATCTCCGGTGGTGGGTGTTGACCTCATTTTTAGATGAGATTAACATCACTTTTGAAATTAATAATTAGGACACCTAATATTATATTAAGAGCCTCGTAACTAAGTGCTTAGGACACTACATCTAGGGACCTAATGCATTTTCCTTGGGTTTGATCTATCATAATGGGTTTAGGTAGACTAAACCCAAATTTCAAATTTGGATTAAATAAAAAAATACAAATAAATCAAAATAAATTCAAATTAAATCTAATGAATGAATCCAAATCCAAATTAAAGTCAAATCTAGTCAACCTTTCAAACATAGGTTCGAGTTATGTGGGTCCCACCAAGTCAAAGGTCAACCCACCATAATTTGACTAAATGAAATCATTCCAAATGATCCAAATGATAAAATAAATAGGTTTAATCACGAATCTAAAAAAAATTTAAATTTATTTAGGCTTTACCTAAGTCAATTAGACCACTTAGTCTAAATGAACCTAAATGGGAACTCAAATCAAATTGAAATCAACTAAATTTGATTGCTCAAAATCATTTAGAAATGAATATTAAACATAATCCAACCCATCATTTGGTCCAATTTGGTCAAATTGATCATTTGACCCAAATGAAATCAAACTTAACCCATTAAAACCCACTTTGGGCCAAATGGGTTCAAATTAAAATAAAATTACAATCATATGAAATTAATTACTCCAAATCATGTCACACATGTAATCTAGCATGATTGGAGTACAAAAAAAATATAATTGAGTCAAATGGGTCATTTGAACCCAATTGAAATCAAGGTTAACCCATTTAAGCCTAAATGGGCTGAAATGAAATTAAATCCACAATTGAATTCAAACCCTAAATTAATTAATTAAATCAAAACTTAATAAAACAATAATTAAAGTTGATTGAACCCAAAATTAAATGAATCAAATCAAAATCAAAACACTTAAAATTCAAATGCTTGAGTTGGGTTCCAATGTCCAATCCAATTCAAATGGGTTAGGATTTAATCACAAACTCACATTGGGATTGATTTGGACAGCCACACATTAGCCTAAGGGTTGTGGCGGTGATGCCAAAAAGACATAAATGAAACCAAAAGGAGATGAGTTGAGGTTTTGACCAAGTAAAGATGCTTGGTGGATTCCTCCTCTCATTATCCAAAATCTCTTGGATTTTATCCAAGTAACCTTTACCCACCTCTTGGAGGTTGGTTCCAAGGCTTGTAATCAATTGACTAGCCCTCAAGCAAAGGGGGGATTGCCTTCTTCCAAGAAGGATAACAAGAGAGGGCAATGGAGAAAGCCATGGAGGCCATGCTCTTGTCCAAGAGAGGAAAGGGGGAAGAGACGACTTCCTCTCATAAAACCTCTTATCCAAATATACTCAGAATGCCAAGTGAGAAAAATTTACCCTCTTGCCAAACTTCCTGCCGTCGGTGGCCGGAATCCGGCCACCTTGAACCTTAAATACATGGCTCTTGACCACGTATAAAAAAAGAGGAAAGAGACCATCTTCTCCCCTTTTTTTCATTTCAAATCATTTACAAGATGAAGAAAAGGAGAATTAGAGCATTTCCTTGACCCCTCGCTGTCGACAACCTAAGATTTGGCCAAATTCGACGACTACCATTTGAACTGTAATGGAAAAATGAAAGGGGGAGTGCTTCACCTCAAATTGAACATTCCAACACGTTCTAGAGGTTGAGGAGACCTCAATTGAAACCTCACCAAGGCTCATCACTACTGGCGAGCTAGAGAATGGTCAAACTAGATGGAAAATAGCTGCACATTGGTCTCCAAGGAATTTGGCAAGGAGGCAAGCCACTAAATTATGTCCATGGCTTCATTCCATTAAGGCAAAGGTGTTTGAGTCGATCCCACTATCAGAGATCACCAGAGTTGAGGTATGCCTCACAATTGACCTATATAGAAAATTTTATTGGTCATTTGTGAAGGGAATTCAATCCCCATGAGGATTAGATCATTTAGATCGATTGCAAATCTATCATTGATTATTTTGCAAACAAAATCACATTGAATTCTACCTCAGATCAATGAAAATCTATTGGATTCGATGGATGGCATCTATCTCTCATTGAGAAGCTCGTGAAATTATCTCTGTCATCCATTCTTTCTATTTTGATTAGACGGTGGATATCTAGCCACACAATTTGATTTTATCCCTATAAGAAATCATTGAATGAATCGGGACCATTCGATCGAAGATTGGATGGTTGAGATTCATCTCGTATGGTGCCGCTTTTGACGTAGCCGCCATGTGGCCTAGTGGTGTCGTGCCACGTGGAAATGGCACCACCATTTAAAATGGTAATTCCCATTTTAAAAAATTAAAAAAATTTAAAAAATGCCTTAAACTTCAAAAAATCATTGAATTTTAAATATAAATTACAAAAATGCAAAAATGAAATTAATCACAAACTATTAATCCAACTAAAATGAAACTTTGAAGAACTAAAATTGAGGTTAAAATGCACCTTAGAAAAAATATTCATGAATTATTGTAAAGTAATTCAAGAGATATCAAATTTCAAACTCCAAACTTTAATTTTAATAAAATAAATTAAAATTAAATGAAATAAATTATGAAAATGGATCTTTAAATCAACATAGCAAACATAAATGAACTTAAATACACTAATGAAACCCATTGAAATTTAATAAATCATAAAATGACCTAATTTGGTAATTAAGTTAATTAATTAATTTAAATAATTAAAGAGAACTTAGAAAAATCATAATAAATCAACCAAGTTTCCAAACATTATGAATGAACTCTCTAGGGATGCATTTTTCAGAGAGGAATTAAAGAAAAAAAAATCCTCAAATAATCCTCATTAAATTAAGCTTAATTTAGATTTTAATAAAATAATTAAAACCTTAATTACACCCAAGTTATACATGTGATTAAAATAAAGCTTTGGAAATATGAAATTTGCATAAAACCCTACTTGCCAAAAAGTTTCAAACCTAATTGACCTTTTTAGTGGAATTGTTGAATTTCCAAATTTCTAGGTCAATATAAGTTAAATAACCAAAGAAAACAAATCATAAATCACAAAATTCATAAAGTAACTAGAAATAATTTTCATTAACATCAAAACTTTGAAGGATAATTCTCTAACATTCTAAACCAAAGAATTTGATCACTTTCATACTTACGGGTTAATAAAACTAATAATTAATATTAAATTTAATCAAACCTTAAGGTTAATAAACTCATAATCAAATAATCAATAAAATCTTAATCCATAATCAATATAACTTAAGAATGGATTAAAACATTAACCTAAGTATCTTAGGTTAACATAATTCAAACTAAATGATCATAAATTCAATAATAATAAAACATAATTTAATAAACATAAACATAATTTAAACTAAATATTAATGAAAATAAATAATCAAATCTAATGAAATAATCCAATAAAATGAAATAAAACAAATGCAAATTAAAAACTCAATTAAATCAAGATGATTTAATCAAATCAAAGAAATAAAATGAAGAATCAAATTTCAAAAGAATTAAAATTACAAAACTTTGATACAAACTTAACTTAAAACCCAAATCATCTAAATGAATCTAAAATGATTAATTAAGATACTTAAGGATCATAGTTAGGCTTTTGGGATGGATCTTCATTTTAGGATGAAGCTTTCAATCCATTAGGGTTTAGGATGTTGAATGGAATGGGTCTCACCCAAATGTGAAATCTATTATACCCGTTATTCTTGAAAACCTAAACTTCACTTTAACAAAGTAAAACTGAACTTGAAAATGAAAATAAAAATCATTAAATCATTTAAATTGAAATCATCCAAAGGTAAATCAAACAAACTTTAAAATCCAAATTATAACTTGAACTAAAAAGGCTTAATAATGTCTTGCCACACAAGCCTATTTCCTTTACACACTAGATCATTAGGTCATGAACCCTAGACTTAGTTAGGTCATTTTTGTGATTTTCTATGATACTCTATGCTATGATGCGATGTGCTTTTCATGTCTTTGGGGTGTATTATTTTAGACTGCATGTCTAGGATTATTTGTCCATTAGATTAGATGATAGGATGTTCTTATTTGAACTAACATTATCTTCTATATGGGGCTATGATAGAAATGACTGCTATCATAAATAAATTAAAAATGCCATTTTCTTGTAGGTATGCTTTAAGTCCTTACACAAAGCCTAATAGGATAGATGGGCTTGGCAAGCAACTAATGCTAAGCCCGTATATTTGTGAAATATAATTATTGTATGCTATTTGTATTTTTTAACATCTATTTTGTAGGGCTTAGGATTTATTCAAAATTTGAAATGTAAATTTGAACTTAAAATTAGGTTAGGATCTATGGGGTCTAGGATTAGCAAGAGCTAACCCTACTAGCTGATAGTTGCAGTAGTTCCCTAAGAAGACCAATGGAGGTCCTTGAAGAAGTAGATGATCTTGAAATGAAGACCCATAGATCTAAACTTGTAGTTCTAAGTCGAGTTGCATAAGGGTAGAGCTCGGCTACCTATTTACTCTATCTTTTGGGGTGTACAGCTATACCCAGCTGCATTGGCCTTTCTTTAAATAAAAATTAGCTTGATTTATTTTGGGTGTGCAATAGAATCAATCTACTTTTTTAGGATTCTTTCTATGTTGTGCTTTCTATGATGGATGCCTGGATGTAGGCTCATAGGAAAAATTAAATTTTCTACCAAACTTACATCTAATCAGGTTACACAAAAAAAAGAAATCTCATTTAAAACTAAAACCCTAGGGATAACTAAAAATCAATTATAAACACTTAGCTCTTGAAGATCATACAATCGTATTGTTCTCAACTATTGAATTGGGCATTTCACCCATTGCACATAAGGGCCATCTGACTTGTGAGGATGACTGTCTTCTTGGGGAAGTCTACCTTCCTTTTAATTGATTTGGCCCATAAACAATTTTAATTTTTTCCATTTAAGCATAAACATGTATACCCCAAGACCTCAAAAGAATATATAAAATCTAAAAAAGGTGCATTAGTTAAATGCATTTCATGCTCTACATGATATTAGAGATTAGGGAGTGAGTCGAGGTTTTTAGATTCTTTCTTAAAAATACAACAACATAGCCATCTTGCATACATGAGACTTGGCATCATGAATTTAAAATGTGCTTAGGTGTTGTTAGCTGGCAGCCCTTCCAAGTGGGTTGTAAGTCCAAAATAGTCAGAGATAGGTTTGTTCCCTCAAGTAAGAGGAATGATTGATAATTCCCAAAATAAAATTAAATCGAGCATCTGACTTGTGTCAGAAGCACCTGTAGACTTAGGATATGAAGCATCCTCCTCGGAGTAAGTCTTTGACTCTAGGCATTTCTACAATCTTGTGCTGCTATAATCTAAGTCCTAGGTTTCTAAGAAAATGTAAACTTAAAATCTAAATTAAATTTCAAAATTTAAAGCCAACTGGTAAAATAGTTGAATTACCTACTAGGCATCCAATTTCAACAGGCATTTCCTACTTAATCCTGTTTGGCTCCAAAAAATAGGTCTTTCCACCTTGGATTATTCTCAATTGAAATTCCAACATATCGTTTCCTTTGGAAACCATCTTAAAATTTCATAGAAATAATAACTTATTTTCTTTAATTGAGAGTATTCTTAGGAAGAGGTCCTCCATTCCTAATATGTAAATAACTATAGGGGTTTATCCTTATAGGGAACCATGAACCCAGTTTAAAATTAACCCTGCTATACTTTCCATGTAGTTTAGGGGAAATCTCTCTAGTATATGAAACACCCATTAGTTTTAGGAGTCCTTTATTAAATGACGAATCCATTATATGAAGACATGTTTATCTTTTGAGATAATATGTTTATTCCTTAATGATGCATTTGACCATCCAAATAAGAAATTCTTAAACTCTATGTGGTGTCATAAATTTTTCTCATAGTGAGGTTGACTCCAATAGCTTTGGAATGATGCGACGAGGCTGTGGGAAAGAGGAATTGGGTCCTATCCTCATGGATTGCTCTATAGACCAAGCTCAGCCTATTTCCCTTCGACTTTGGTCATTCTCTGGCCTCCTAGAAGTGAGGGAATTGGGGAAAGTTTGCGATCAACTTCGTATGAGCTGGGGAAGTTAACAGAATAGTCAATTTAACTCAATATGATCTTTATCTCTTTTTTTTTCATTCAAGACCGAGGGCCTCTTATGCCTTTTTCCTTCTTCTTGGTTAGCCATGTTTACTTACTATCATTGGAGGCTAGCTCCAATGATCATCAGCTATTTAATAGTTGTCTAGAGGTGATGAGGTCGAAAGCAAAGAAGATGAGGGGAGAAGTTAGATTTGGCTTCATGCCCTCTTTGCTTGCCATGGCATATTCCATCTTTTTGGATTTTAGATAGGATTGGTTTAGTTTCCTAAGCTTGTCAATTTCTCTTAACCAATCTTAAGATGGGTTTGGATGAGTTTAGGTGGATATGAATGGGTTTAGTTCAAGCTTGGGTTCATTTGGTGGTTAATTATGGCATTAGATTCAATTTAATTTCAAATGCTTTATTCACATTTCTTTTCATTGATTAATTTTAGATTTGAGTTTAAATCATCATTGATTGTCTATTAGATAATTAAGAATCCAATTAACCCATACCACATGAGGATTTAATTAAATTCCAAGGCAACTTGACCCATTTTACCTTAAATGGGTTAAGTTGAATTTGATTGAGTGAAATGACCAAGTTTGATCCAATTAGATTGTGTTTGGACTCAAAGAATGTTTAAGCACATGTGTAAGGTGACTTAGAATGATTTATTTTAGTCAGTTTGAAGTTAATTTCAATTTTGACCCATTTGGCTCAAATTGGGCTTAATAGGCTAAGTTTGGGTTCATTTAGGTCAAATGACCAAATTGGTCAAATTGGACCCAATGATGGGTTGAATTATGTTTGATTATCATTTCTAAATAAATTTAGACAATTAATTTGGTTTATTTTTATTCAATTTGAATTTAAATCCAATATGGTCCACTTAAGCTCATTTAGGTCAAATGACTTATTTAGCCTAATTAAGGCCTTATTGGATTTATATTCTCTTAAATTCATGTTTAAATATGAATATTATGTCATTTAAACCATTTGGAATAATTTTATTTGATCAAAATTTAGTGGGTTGACCTTTGACTTGGTGGAACCCACATAAAGTTAAACCTATGTTAAAAGAGTTGATCAATTTTTTACCTTATTTAAGATTTTGATTTATTCATCCTTTAATTTGATTACATGGTTTTTATTTGATTTTAATTTGCATTTCTTTTAGTTTGGTTTGAATTTCTTTAAATTTAAATGGCTTTAAGGTTAAATAGAATAATTAGATTAATTACCATATTCACTTTGATTTAAATTCAAGTGTCTTTAAATTTTAATTTCTTTAGGCTTGTATTTGAATTTGGTATAGGTTTATCCAATATTGTGAGTTAGATTAAATCCTAGAAAGGTACATTAGGCCACTAAGTGAAGTGTCATAAGTATATAATTAAGAAATTTCTAATTTAGGATTAGGTATCTTAATTATTAGTTTTGGAAGTAATGTAAACCTCATCCAAAAATGAGATGAACAAATGGACCCCCAATATGTGTAGTGGATTGTCTAGAGTATACTATACATATTGGTATTGATCGAACAAGTCAAGACTACAAGCATAAGCTTGAAGAAGTTTTATTTTTGGTTTTGAGTTTACTTTTTTTTATTTGATTATGAAAAATAGACATAAATATGCCTAAATTTATTTTAGTTTGAAATGATTCATTCCTTAAAACTTAGTTTCACTAAATGCTAATAAGAATAAAAATGTCATTAGGAGTAGACCTAAAGAAAGACCTAATCCTAACATAGTTATGGTAGCCAGAGAAGATGCCTTCAAGAGACTTATTCATCTCTTGATTATCATAGATTTGAATTCTATAGGTTTTCAATAGCTAAACTAAGAACAAAGTTCAAGGACTTATATCTTCTTACATAAACTAACCAAGGGGATAGCCTTAATGACTAACCAACCTAAGGAAGGGATCTGTAAGTAGATCCTAAAATTTTATTTTCCTAGAAAAGTTGCCTACTATGGGACTTAATCTCATCTAGTTAACTATTAATAAGGAGCCTTTAATGGTTTATGTCTTCTTGAATAGTTATAATATAGAAGAGGGGTCTTACTGACTTATTCCTAAACCTCAAGATTTTGGCTTTAGGAAAGGAGTTTTCATGACTTCGTCCTAACCTAGGTAGCTTATAGGGATGGGGTCTTCAATGAGTTATTCCATTCCAACATTTCTTCCATTTGAAACTAGAATAGGGGTCATAAGGACTTAAATCCTAGTCTAGTGAAATTTAGCTAATAGGAAGGGGCTTTCAATAACTTAATTCCAACCTGAATTGCTTAAGTGAGGGAAAGGGGTCTTAGTGAATTAACCTATTCTTTAAGTTTTGAATAATAGAGTAGGGGTCTTAGTGATTTTATCCTAATATAAATAGTTTATATAACAGAGAAGGGGTCATGATGACTTTATCCTAACCTTGTCATTTAACAGGATGCCTTCTATGAGACTTACACTTATGTGATTAGCTATTAAGATGGAGCCTTTAGTGGCTTAATCCAACTTAGATACCTAAGAAAGAGGAAATGATTCTTAATAACTTAATACAATCCTCAATATTTTGGTTAATAAAAGAGGGGTCTTCATGACTTATTCCTAAATTAAATAACTAGTTTGATAAGCAAGGTGTCTTTGTGACTTTGTTCTCATATGAGGTGGGGCTCATAAAGTCAACACAATTTCCATACAATCATTGAACATCGATGGCCAATATTATCTAAGTCTTTTGATTCTCAATTTCATTTTGGGCCTAGATTGGTGAGCACCACACAATCCAAAATGTACCTTAGTCATGATCTTCTGGGATTCTTATTTGTCTAAATAACACAACCAGATTTGCTTGAATGACCTATGATATAATACATTATTAATTAATGCAAAAGACAAGGGATGTTTCCTTATTTGATTTGCTAGTGACTTGTCTTCAGAAAGTCTCCCCTTACTTAGGTAGTCAATGAATGAGTGCCTCCAGTCACATTCTTCTTGAACTTCAGCAAGTGTGGCTATCCTTTGTATTTTTAATTCTTTGTTCATGTAATATAAATATATAGGAGATAAAACCTATTGATTTTGAACTTCCATAGAGATAGATTCTTTTTCTAGGCATATGATTTCTTTGGCAAGTTTAGCCAAAGCATCTGCAATAGAATTATCTCTACAAGATTTCCTATATAGAGTTACATATGGGATTTCCTCAAGTAGTTTCATCATGTATTGATAAAAAAATAAAGTGCTTTGGATGTAAAATATTATATATTCCACTCACTTGATTGATAACTAGTTGAGAATCTCCAAAATGTTTTATATTTTTGATATCCATAAGGATTGCTAGCTTTAATCTAGTTATAAGAGCTTCATATTTAGCTTCATTATTTATGCAAAGCTTGGCTAGATGATAAGACTATCACATCATTTTTTATCTAGGGTTATAAATATTAATCCAATCTTTGTCTTCCCTAGGATAGATAAATTTTATTCTTTATTTTTTTTTTGATGATGCTGCACCATCAAAATAAAGCTCCCAAGTGGCATTAGGTTCACCTTCTAATGTCATGATTGCTCATTTGGAAGATGATCATTTGAAGGGGAACTCTCGAGTATAGGATGTGCTACTAGAAAGTTAGCTATGACTTAACCTTTTACAGTAAGAAAGGGAATAAAGGTAATCTCAAATTGTAATAAAAGTATCGATCAATGTGCTATATGTCTAGGTAATGTCGGGCGGGTCATAAGATATCACAATGGATTTACTCTTGAAATCAAATTTATTTTATGAGAAAGCATGTAGTGTCTTGATTTTTACATGGAATAATTAAGGCCAATCAATGCTTTTCAATAGGTGGATAATTTATTTCTATCAAGATGAGTCTATAACTTAGATAATAGAGGTAATTTTCCTTCCCTTTTTCATTAACTTAGGCTAATAAAGCCCCAAGTGACTCATATAAAGCTGTAATATATAAGATCATTGGCTTCCTAGAATTGGAGCAGCCAAACTAGAAGGGTTCATTAAGTGTTATTTTAAACTTTCAAACACGTTATGTCAGTTTTCATCCTAAATAAATTTGGAATATTTCTTTGTTAATGTCATGAAATGTTGACAACTTCCTAATAAGTTTGATATGAACCTCCTTAAATATGCAAGCCTTCCATGGAATGATCTTAACTATGTAAGACTTCTAAGTAGCATCATTTATATAATAGCTTTTATCTTTTATAGATTGATCTCTATTCCATAGTGCCTCACTACAAACTATAAAGATTTTATCGAAGTCACTCCAAAAGCACAATTTAATGTGTTCATTTTTTGGTTATAGTAGCGCAATCATTCAAAAATGATCTACAAATCATGTAGATTATTACACTTGATGACTAGATCATCGATATAACATTCAACTTTATTGTGAGTTAAGTGGATGAATATTTTGTCTTGGCTCTTTGATATGTAGCCCCAACATATTTGAGATCAAATGGGATGATCGCGTAATAGAATATACATATTGGAGTTCTAAACGTTGTATGATCTTCATCCTTTAGAGACATATTAATTTGGTTGTATCTAGATGATCCATTCATAAATGAAAGGATCTCATGTGATGAGGCTATATCCACCATAGTTCTAGTATTGGCAACAGGAACTCATCCTTAGGACAAGGCTTATTCAAATCTCTAAAGTTAATGCAAATGCATATTTGGCCATTCTTTTTCTTAACGGGAACTATGCTGGTTAGCCAATCAGGATATTATTCTTCTCGTACAAAGCCAGCTTTAATCAATTTTTTAACTTCAGTAATCACTTACTGTTCAATTTCTAGGTACATTCACCTAAAAGCTTACTTTACTAGAATTATATCAGATTTAATCTCTAGTTTATCATGACAACATCTAAAGATAAACTTGGTATTTCATCATAAGTCCATGTAAATTAATCTTTATATTCAAAGAGTAAAGTGATCAACGCTTCAAAATCATCTAGACCTAGCAAAGAACTAGTAAAAGTTGGATTTGGGTCTTCATCAGTTCTTAGGTTAATCTTCTTTAACTCATCAGTAGTGGATTTTATTTCTTCTTATAATTCAAGGGGAGAATTTTGAAGTAAGCAATCATCAGATTCATTTATCGTTTCAAGGCATAATTCCTCTAATGAGTTAGAAGGAATTTTAAATAATTAATTTGATTTTAGATGATTGCTTCTCATCAAACAATGTTCCACATCATCTAAATGTCCAATGATACCAAACCTAATGCCAGCTTTGGAATTTATATTTTTTACTTTTAGTATTCCACAAGTGCTCCATCCATTGAGTTATTTTTTGGGCCAAGTATTTGTAATTAAATTATGTTACACATAATTTCTAACATAATGAGAATACCAATCAAAAGGAAGTTCTATTATTTCATTTGATAATGGATCTTCAAACTTTACATTTACTTATGAGCTTGAAGGTCCAGGTACAAAGTAAAATTTAGATACAACTTCCCCACCATCTTGATAAGTTAGGGGCCACTTTGACTTCTAATTGAGATACTTTATTTTGAATAAGAGGAGTTAAAGTTAGAGTGTCCAAAAATTTCTTTAATTTTTTAATTGTAAAATAATTTGGATCATCCTTTATTGCCTAGATATGTTCTTCATCACTATTTAATTCTAGTGTAATATTAAACTTTACTGGGCAATTTGCTTGGGATCTTCATCAGAACTGAATTTTAAATCAATTTGTATTATTGGAGGTTCTTTTTCTTTTTTTTATTTTCTTCCTCCTTTTCTTTCTTTTCTTTATTTTTATTTGTTGTTTTACTTGATGCCTCAATAATGTTGGATTATACAGAATCATGTATTGGCTTCTTAGGCATGTAGTAATATACATCTTCATATAGCTCAATTTTATGGATAGAGAATGGTTGTACATCAACTTTTATTGTGTACTCCACTCCATCCCTAGTGTATTTAATACACTGGTGGAGTGATGAAGGAACCATTCTATATTCATGAATCCAGAGTCTGCCTAAGAGGGCATTAAATGATGTTTCTGAGTCAATGATATGGAATTTGGCTTTAGTATTCAATCCTTCAATTTCTACTAATAGAGTGAATGAGGCTAAAGCTTACTTCCCAGTTTCATTAAATCCTCTCAATAATATCTTGTCTAAGATGAGTCTTTTAATATCAAATTTCAAGAATGATAATGTTCAAGAGTTCATGATATTGACTGAAGCAATTAGATCAACCAAAACTCTTATCAACCTGATGTTCTCCACTTTGATAGAAATGTAAAGGGGCTTGTTATGATCTGTGGTCCCTAAAAGTAGATCCTAATAAGAGAAGGTAACTTCAGAGATCTCTTTAAAGTTGCAAGCCTCATTTGAGGGAGTTGCTGCTAGCTGGGTAAGACATATCTCTTGGTCGAGTAATGTCTGTACTAATGATTCCCTCATTTCTTTTGATAGATGTTGACCTCACTTTTGAAGTTAGGATTGGTCACTCCCATCCTAGATCTAAGATACTTCTAGACACTTAGGTTTCTGCTAGGACACTTCTAGTAGTTAAGGGGACACCAAACCCAAGCCTAGAGACTTGTAGGGCATGGCCCTTAATTTAAAGCTTATATGAGGACAAGTCAGTTTCACTTACCCTAAGGCCTAAACTGACACTCATACCCATCAATTAATTTAAACCTAAACTAAATGATTGAAACCTTAACCCCAGGCCAATCAATTGACTTTGATTGAATTTGGTTTCCAATCCAAGCTCTGAGCCAAATTAACTTGAATTTTAACCCAAGTTAACCCATTTCAGTCTTATAACTCCATTCAAACCAATTTAAGCAAACCAAACTCAATTTAATTCTCTCAATCATTCTAATTATCCATTGGATCATTTCAAATGATTCCAACCTTTGCAATCAAGCCGATTAAATTAATTAGACTTAATTAGCCCAAGTTAGCCCATTTGACCTAAAAGGTTCAAATGAGCCAAAACCTAATTGATCCTAAATCAATTGTAGTCAAAGCCACCAATCAACTTTAAATTCATCATTGAATATATTCCAACCATTTGTAGCCTCAATTGGTCCAAATTGACTTGACCCAAGCTACTTAACCCAAAGTGACCTAAAAGGTCCAATTATACCAAATTTCAATCAAACTCCCATTGGATCAAACTAAGCTCTCACATATCTTTATTAATGATTGTAGGTAACTATGGAACACCCCACTACAATCAATTATACCTAACCAAGCCAATTTGGCTCCTTAACCCATGTTGACCTAAAGTACTAGAAAGGGCCAAATTAGACCAAATCATGTGGCAACCAATGACTCTCATCAACTAGAAATTGAATATTACTCAACCACTAATTGAAGCCAATTGAACCTAACCAAGCCAATTTGGCCACTTGTCCCAATTTGACTTAAAGGACCAAATTGAATTACATCAAATATTAAACCAAATTGGTTGAAACCAATACTTCTAATCAATCACCAAGTGGATATTGGACATGATCCAACCTTCAATTGGACCCAATTTGGTCAATCCAACACAATTGATCTACTTAGCCGAATTTGAACTATAGGGTCAAATTGAACCAAATCACTCCTTAATCTAAATTATTCAAACAAACTCTTCCTATCAATCGAACATGGATTTAACCCATTCAAGCCAATTTGACCAATTTGGTAAAATTGGTCAACTTGACCCATTTGATCCAAATTAAATTCTATGAACCAAATCCAAATTGAATCAAACCAATTACATTAACTCATTCCAAATGACCAATTAAACTTAACTAAACTCCCACTTTGACCCAATTTGGTCAAATTGGTTAGCTTAGCATAATTGAACCCATTTGACTTACATGACTCAAGTTGAGCCAAACCCAACCAAATCAAGTCTAAACACAACCAAATGTGGCATGAATCATCCTTGAGTTACAATGGGCTTGCCAAGTATGCCTAACCCATGGTGAACCTAGGTTGGGTCAATCTCATTGAACCAAGCCCTCCAAATGAAACAAAATCACCATTTGGAAGGGTTCTTCACCTCCCAATTTCATGGCAATCATCTTTGGCTCTTTCGGGACAAAGGACCATTGAACCAATCTAACCCAAGGCTGTTGGGTTTAGCCTTTGGCCAAGAGAGAGTGAGTTCTCCCTTGAGCAATCATTCATCCACCTAAGGAGGAGTGTGCAGTCCATGGCAACCCACTATACTCTCTCAGCCTCTCACACACATCCACCTCAGCAGTCCCATACACCTTCGACCACTTGCTCCAGCTGAACGATTGCCAAAGGCTGAGCCAATCTCAATCCTTGGTTCAATTGGAGAGTAGAGTATACTCCTCCCCATCCATTTGAACTCACCACACACATTCTCTAGAGTCTTCTAAGCAATCCCCAAGCTTTCCTTGAGCTTCCCATGCACCCCATCACTAGCGAGACCAAGCTCCACCCACACTCGAGAGCTCTGTTCATCCAACCTCACCAAATCCCACCAAAATCAAAATAACTTTCCCCACACCTTCGCCACACTTTGGCGAAAGAAAAAGAATCGATTCTTGATCGATTCAACCACTAAATGGCATCCCTATACCAACTCTTGTGACTTCCATGATGACGCTTGCTCCACAGGTCGAACAACGAGGAGGCAGCTCGAGGTCTTCTCAATAGGGCTTCATCTTTTCAAGTTGAAGCTATCTTTATTGATGGATTGCTAGTCTCTCTTCGGTGAGGTAAAAATCTGGCAACCATAAATTTGGCCACTATGTATTGGTCTTTTTCAAATTGAATTGTGATTTCATGCAATTTTCACTATAGGATCTTGATTTGGAGTCAATTTTGTCGTCAAATGAGCTTTGATAAGCTCTGATCGAGCTATGGAATGCAAGCAGTGTCCGTCTTCTGGCACGCGATGGACGATGGATCACCAGCCGTTCATTCTGCATGATTAGAAGGGATGATTATGATTAATTGCTCTAGAAATCTTGATTTAATCCTTTCATAATCATAGGATTAATCTTGACTGTCTGATTCAAGATCAGATGGCCAAGACAAAACTACGTCCATTCTCTCTGAGCTAGGAATCACGTCGAATGTTTTAATAACCAATATTGTAGTTCCACATGGAAAGCGTTGTTGCTTTAGCATCCATGTGGTGCTAATGGGTTAAAACGAGTTAAATATGTTTAAAATGTAATTAAATAGCTAGAACTTCAAAACAATCATAACTAATTGTAGAAAATCCAAAAAATGTAAATAAACACATTTTAAAAATCTTAGAGAGAGGATAATTTAATAAAAAAAATTCTTAATTAATATTTAATGAATAATTCTTGATTATGATTTGAAACTTAGTTTAATTACCTTAATTAAGGATAAATTATTTGGCTAATTAATTCAAATTTTACATGTTGATTCTACGGGATGTCCTCTACCTCCCATAATTTTCTTGGAATTATTTGTCATGTGGTTTAAGAAATTCTAATTTTTGAATCCTAATTTCCCTCTTTAAATGATTTAACAATTATTTAAATTAATGAACAGTAAAAATCAAGTAATTAAAATTAATTAATTAATAAAAATAAAGGGGATAACATGGGAATTCATTAGGACCTCCTCCTATTCTTTTCAAAATATATTCTCTTAAAGGTTTTAATTAATATGTTTAATAATTAAGGATAAAATTAAGAAAAATTAATAATGAAATGTGAATAAAGTCAACTTAAGTTACTCTAGTGTAACCCATTAATCCCTTTATGTGTTTAATAACAAAAAAGTTATAACAAAATTATGATTTTCCTATTGGTTTGGGAAAATCATAAGAGTATTTATCTTAAATATTTTTTATTTTTTAATTCTTAAACATGAGCCTAATTGCAGTAGATTTCTTTAGGTGCATTACAATTTTTTCAAAGCATATCATTGAAGGCTCAAGATTAGGTAGTTAGTAAAATTAAAAAAGCTTGGGAAGGGTGATCAAATTGATATAATTAATATTTGACTTAATTAATCCATAAAATATATCTAATTTACTTTCTTTAACATATTACATAACCAACATGGGATGTGTTGAATTCTAAGTATTATTTTCTTCACTTTAGGTTTCAACAACTTGAATATTAAAGTCAAATCCTAAAAAAACTTTGATTAGACTTAAGGGATGTTTACTTAACTTGATTGTTCTTAGGTTTTAATGAAATCAAGTACATTGTGGGTGGTATTGAATGACTTCATTTCAATTATAATAAATGTGCATGCCATGTGCTTCATGTATTTATGTTTTAAAGTGAAAAGAATATGATTGCATTTAAATTGCATGAGTTGGAAAAATGTTATCATATGGTGTGGTTATTATCATTAGTAAATCTCAAACTAATTTGAAGCTATATGTTAATTATGAATCTTAAATCAATGCTTATTATAAATAATTAATTATGTAAAAAAAATGAAATGATCATTTACTTACTTGTAATCAAAAGTTGACAATCTGAGGTTTTACTCCTAGGTTCATATTTATATATTCATGTATTTGAATTGACAAGTATATAGTCTGGATATCTCAGTAACACGAGGCTTTAACTAACCCCAAGGAGGTCTTAGATAATATCACTTTTTTGGTTTAACAATGACATGTACTTGCTTAAATTCCTTATACATATTTGCTTAAGCTTAAATATGAGATGAAATCTTTTTCTATTAAATAATGCATACATTCTATATATATATATATATATATATATATATACTAAATCAAACAATGAGGAGACTAAACAAAAGAAGGAAAGAATGTGGATGTTATTGACAATGGAAAAAGTAGTGGAGTATTATTCATGTGACATTGAATCAATCTCATTGGTCTTAAGATGCCTTGCATGTTTGGATAAGATTCATTAAGGCTATTCTAAACTTAGGCTAAAATAAAATTCATGAATGGTCTCTTTAAAATGTTAAAGAAATAATAATCTACCTTTACAAATAAACTTAGGTTGGGATGAATGATTCAAGTCTCTTTCTTCTCTTCATAATGATTAGATCTTAAGTAAGAAGTGATTAAAATAAAAATACATAAATTAAAACTCAAACAACTTACTATAAGACTTGAAGGAAACCACCCTTAATGGATAATTTAAATAATCCTAAACCTTAGAGAATCTTAATCCTAAAGCTCAAACAAGATATACCACACTAAGCTTTAGCACACACATTAGAATACTAAGTCACCAATCCCAGCAATAGGTTAAGCTGGTGTCTGTTGTGGTGACATATTTTAATTTGTGATGTAATATTGTAGACTGGATGTTAAGTTATTATTAGCCTAATGATGTTTTTTTCAAGGGATTGTGCTTGTGGGATTGTTGTAATAATAAATGAATATAAATTCTCTTGCTTATAGGTGATGTTTATGTCTCTAAGCATAATCCAATTAATACATGTGGGTTTGGTACCGAAGTGCAAGGTACTAAGTCTATATATGAAATATAATTGCTTAGTTTGTATGTTTATTTTAGCTAATAGCCATTTTGCACATGTAGTTAGATCTTATTTTTCATGAAGATGTAATTTTTATAATAGGATTAGGATTAATGTTATGGAGTTTACATGAGCAGTGGTTAGAAGGTAAAGTCTTGGGAGGCCCTATGAAGCTTGGAGAAAGCTAATCCAAGGAAAGAAAGAAGAACAAGTATTGAAGATCCCCATAGCATTTATCTCATTTGTAAAATTTAATTGTAATCCAGGCTGTATAAGGGTAGAGTTTAGCTACCCAACATTGTTTCTCTTTCGGGGTGTACGGCCATACCCGGCCGCACTAACATTTTATTCTTATATGAAAATCTAAATGTTTGATTATTATGTTTAGATTATGTAATAGAAATTGCATGATTTTCATAGGTTTCCTAAAGTGTGTATGTTTGATGAGTGGCTTAGATGCGGTAGGCTCTTTAAGATAAAATTAAATTTTCTAACCCCACTAAAAAAACTCATAACTAAATTCTAATGCAACTCACAACCTTATTTTAAAGCCTAGGTATATAAATAAAATAATAAAAGATTTCACAACTCCTTAGCCAAATGGTTGTATGCTATAACAACATGCATGTCATATTATTTCATTCTTGAATATAGAGGATCTCCAGTCTTGCATGATAGGGGACAAGCTTGACCTTTGAGAGTGGTCCCTAGTAGTGGACAACACCTCTTCTAATTGATTTAACTTATAACTAAATTTGATCATGCATGTAGACATAATTGTTCTAAGCCTTGGTTCAAGATAAATGTGTCAAAATGATCCAAAAACTTTGTAAATTTATAATATTAGTCGAAGTCGTGTTTGCATGCAAAACATTACCTAGTCTCTTAGGGAGTGAGTTTAGGGTTCTAGCTTCCTTCCTAATTAAGTAACAACCTAACTATCTTACATCTATATAAGACTATTCTACATGGTCTTAATGCATAGGAGGTGTTAGCTGACAGCCACTCTAGGCAGTTGTAAGTTCAAAAAAGTTATGATGTATTCATTATCTCTTGGGGAGGTGAACCATTATATCCCATTCTCCTTGATTAGACTTAGCTCATGCTTCTAGCCAGTGGTAAAGCATTTTAGACTTAGGTTCTGAGACAACTTGTTTCTCTTTTGCTGTGAGTATAAGTCATCAATTCTTAGGCATCTCCGTAATCTTGTGTTGTTGAGATATAAGTCTTAGCACTCTAATAAAATTTGAGCTTAAAAAAAATAAATTCTCTCCTTTAAAAATATAAAATCTCATCATAAGGTAGATTGGAGTGTTCACTAGATTTCCTAGTATCTTGGATGCTCCTCTACTTATCTTCTTGCGGAATCCATAAATTAGTCTTTTTATTTGAACTTTTCCTTGTTGATTTCTAATAACAACCAATTCTTTGATAGTTTAGCCTTGAAATCATTGTATACTTTTATTGACTACTTTAATCGAGAGTAATCTTAAGAAACTTTCATTTCTTAAGATGTAATTAGCTATGAGGGCCTGTTTCCATAGGGAATTAAAGAACCTGACATAAAATAAAACCTACTTTACTCTATCCATATAAAGTCACGGATTGATCTTTTGTATATACGAAGGCCCATCTACCATAGGAGTCCTTATTAGGTGATTGAGTCCATTATAAGGTGATGCCTCTATCTTCTAAGGTAGTACATCATACCTCAATGTCACACTCGATCACTTCAATAAGTACCTCCTAAGATCTACATCATGTCCTTGCAACTTCAAATTAAAACACCATAGATTTTTCTAGCAACTCTGTTGGGGATTATTGCTCTCTCTATCTTTAATAGTCAATCATTATCTCCAAGCATCGATAGTGGACTTATATTTTTGTGTAAGTCTAAGACTATCATTCTTTTCATTAGCCACCTCACCTATTTCATCATTGGGCAAGTGTGGCCAACATTTTTTAGGTTTTAGAACCTCACTCCAGTAGGTTCTAAGACCCCTATTGGACCTCCAATAGGCAAAAAAAAGTCAACCAAAGAAATTACCCAAGTTAAACAAACTAAAGTCAACTTTTTTAGAACCTCTTTCCATAAGCATGACAAAACAAGGTTCATTCCCCATCTCAAAATTCTATCAGTTCAATTTTAGTGAAGTTTAAATTAATCAAATTAAATAAAAAACATCTCTCCAAAAATTAAATATATTCTCTATATAAAATATATATATATATATATATATATATATATATATATATATATATATATATATATATATATATATATATATATATATATATATATATATATATATATATATATATATATATATATAACCCTCTCATAGTTTGTTGAGTTTCAATTCAAAGTCAAGTCAAAGAACAAAAGTCTCATCCTCTTCACCTCAAAAATCTTTCTTTCTATCAAGCCATCAGTCACCATATCTTCTAGAAAGCTTATCTTCTCTTTTGCCTCAGGTGTGGATTTGGTCATGAATCATGCCATACTCACCTCTATTCCAGTCATCAAGTTTGGCCTTGGATTTGAGCATTTCAAGATCACTTGCGATGGTACTGCCCTTAGTATAATGAGTAGGGAGGAGATGGATATCTTCAGTTAGAAACTAAGTTCCTATCATTGAAGAGAAAGGCCTTAGAGGTTCCCAAGCCATAAATACCACTTGTGCCTGCCACAGTCTCTGTTAGGACTAGTAACACCTCTACTACTGCCTCAGTCTTTAAGGGGAAGTCAATTTTAGCATTTGAGGTTGTTTCCCCTACCTTTAAGGTTGATATTAGCTCTCGTTATGTGCCCTTCACTAAAACTCAGCACCATAGTAAGAACATAAAGATTAAAAGGTATTATGAGTATATAGCCAAAGAGGTTGAGGAAGCCACCCATGTAGCTAAAGAAGAATCCATTCATAAAATCTCTCCCCTTCTTGGTGGTAGAAGGTTTCACCATCTCTTAGTTGTAGAAGGAGAGGAGGATGTTAGGAAGATAGCTGCATCACCCACATACCTTAGTGAATATGAGACTTCAGATAGAGATAGGAGGAGACCCTATCCTGGCCTTAGGTCTAAGCTTAGGCAAGTTGAGAGAGCACATGGATGATCTGAGTCTGCCACTCTGCATCACTTAAGATGAGTTATCCCTAAGAGTGTTTGGGATTAGATTCTAAGAGAGAAGGCCATTGAGGCCAAGATTGCTACTCAGGTGGGAAAAAGAGATAGGAGGACTTTTGCTAGGCAGTCGGTGGCCTTAGCATTGATCACCATGATCGGCAAGCTGATAGAGCTGATCATTCAGATTGGATAGTCCTTTTTGGTTCCAGCCACAAGAGGACATCTTTGGTAGAGAGGCAACCAGTGTTATCACCACCACACTGCTCCACTCACCAACCATCATCACTAGTTCATGTCCCACCATTCAAGGTTTCTACCAAGTACCATAAGTTAGCATTTAGAGAGAAGTCATCCCTCTTGGTGATATGACTACATCCTAAGGACTACACTCCATCCACCCTGCCAATTGATATAATGCTAAGCTTTCCTACTCAGCCTCTTGCCTCAATAATGGAGAGGAAGGAGTGGCGGCCCAAGTGTGTCGTAGTTGCTCCATTATCCCAAAAAGAGAAGGAGAAAGAAATGAGTTCTAAGTTGGCCCCTGTGGTTGTTGAACCGGTTATGGTTGACACTTCTTTCACTCAAAATATCCAGTGTATCACCTCTTTGGAGCACAATCCAACAGTGATTCATCGCCCAGTATATGTCCTAATAGTCCTGAGTAAAGTAGATGACCGATCTTTAGATAACTACTCAATGACTATCATGTCGTAGTGAGATAGATAGTTGGGGATGACCATTTTAATCAACAAGATGGTATGCTAGATTTTAATTATAATGAGGATGACCTACTAGATGATGTTGCAGAGGTCCATATGGTTGATACTCAAGGGTCCTTGCATAGGGAATAGCCTAGCCAAGAAGCTTAGGGCATTGTAGTTGATAAAGGTGAGGCATCAGACTCAACTCAATGCCTTATTTAACAAATCAAACTCAAGGATGACCAGATCAAAAGAATGGAGAGAAGAGTGGAGGAGTTGATGGCAGTAGTGTTAGTGTTGCAGAATCAAACAATTGTCCCTCAACTAATTCGTATGGAGGCTGACATACATGAATTGGTACACATCCTAGACGGTCCTGAGAACACTACTCTGATGGATGAGGATACCAGTAGCCTACATAAGAAGATAGCCATTCATGAGAAGGACATTAAGCAAATGGTAGAGCAACAAGTGAATGAGGCATTGGCGCAGGCCCATGAGAGCTTATCAGTTCCAAATGGTAGACCTTACTTAGTGGAATTTGATGTAGTTCAATATCCCAAAGGTTTGTTGCCACCATCCTTCAAGATATTTGATGACAGTGGGAACCCTAGGAAACATATAGTACACTTCAAGGCTAGTTTTTTTAATGCTAGGGGTAGCGATGCCCTACTTTTTAAGTAATTCATCAGTAGCCTTTTTAGAGTTGCCTTTGATTAGTACGCCAAACTATATAATAGTTCATCGAAGTTTTTTGTAGAATTAGAATAGATTTTCATCAAGTGATTTGTAGGAGCCCAATATAGTGTGATTATAGGGGACCTTATTATAAAAAAACAAAAACCCATTGAGTCCCTTATTTATTATAATCTCAAATGGAGAAAACTAAGTATGAAATTTGAACCATAACTATAAGAATAACATTTCATTAAAATACTTTTTAGGAATATTCATGGCCTGGTTGCTTTCATGCTTAAAGGCTTCACTATTAAGATATTTGAGAAACTAATTAGCAAGGAAACATATCTACAAGTGGAAGCCAAGCAGTTACCCTTCTTAGATCAATCATTCAAGCCCAAGCCTCAAAAGATATTTGAGAAGAAGCCAGGAGTCGTAGTGATAATGGATAAGGGGAAGCAGCCAATGAGAACACAGTTTGAGAGCTAGAGGTCAATAGCCTCCACTCCCACCTCCTTTTCCATTACTTTGGCCAACACAAAGGCCACCTGAGCTGCCTACATAGCAGTGGAATTAGTATTTGTTGCCTGGTAGTTACTATCCACCTACTCTTGTCGACAACCATAATAAGCTCTATTCATTCAAGAGGGAGGATGTTAGGCAAATATTTAAGAACCTTCTTAAGAAGCTTGACCTTCAGCTACCTGAGCTTAGAATGCTAGAGAAAGTGGGTAGGAGTGATGATCCTAACTACTACCCCTACCACTGCATGCTAGGCCACATCTTAGAGGATTTCTTTACATTCAAGAACTGACTTGAGCGTAGCTATAAGTTAGGACCCATAGTGATCCCAAAGAAATACTTAGTGGAACAACCCCTAGTTCTATTAAAGTAATCTCTAAGGAGAAATTTGATCCTCTCAAGGAAAAAGAACCTTGGGATATCTCCCTATCCCATACCTTTAAAAGTATCATCTCTAAAATTGATAAAATTTTTTTGTAGGTGCTTGACTAAGCTCACACCGTTAATACTAAAGATGGTTTGCCAATTATGAGGGATAACTCAGAGAGGGTAGAGGCCTAGCAGCAATAGCATCCACCACATGATTATGATAGTTTCATAGCACCATCACCATCCGAGTCCAATGTTCTCTCTTCCAACATTGCAGCACCACATCTACCAGCTTTACCACCACCACCAGGAGTGTTGTATCCATGGATGAGGGCACTAAGACACTCAAGTCACTTAGTTTGCTTTACTTTTATTATGTACCTCCCAAACTAAAGAAATCAATGAAGAAAAATAATTCCATCCACATCTTGTTTACTTTTGATGACCCAATGATTTTATTCCTATTGATAGCTCTCCAAGTCACAATAATGATAATTTAAATAATTATAATCAATTTCATTCCAATTCAGAAATAG
Organism: Cymbidium sinense; assembly: GCA_021442155.1. Classification (NCBI taxonomy): domain Eukaryota; kingdom Viridiplantae; phylum Streptophyta; class Magnoliopsida; order Asparagales; family Orchidaceae; genus Cymbidium; species Cymbidium sinense. Next base: position 86,119,089 of record CM038219.1, read on the forward strand.
ATTACCCTTGGGGTCATCACTTGAGATAGATTTGGAGTCATCTGACTCTGATGCTCCTTTAGGAGAAGCTGTAGGTATACCCGACAAGCATGTAGAACTTTCCATAAGCTCCTCATCATAAGAAGTCATTGAAGTTAACCTCCATAGTGGCAAAGTTCTACCTCCTAGGGTAGTACCTCAAGGTAAGGGTAAACAGTCATTGGTACCAATGAGCAGATAGCCACACCACAAGATGCTCTACACTTGGATATGCTTATGGAGGATTAGCCTAAAGTTGACAACAATATCATGACGCATCTTAGAAAGTTGCTAGCTAAGCTAAGCATATACAACACCCTATTTTATCCAAAAAATGAGGGATTCACTAATCAAAGCATTGCTATATGCTTAGCTCAGTTGGCTACTACTAATCCAATTGGAGAAGAGGCATGTTTTTTAGAAGAAGCCCTATGAGTCACCTTCTCAGATGAAGACCTACTACTAGGGACAATAAAGCACAACTATCTCTTCTATATTATAATGGATGTTAGTAAGTTTAGGCTATCTAGAGTGTTGGTTGATCCAGGTGCATCAATGAATATTATGAGTCTAAGAACCCTTTCCTAGTTGAGGATTGACATCTATAAACTTCAATCTAAAAAGATGATGTTGAAAAAGATTCAATGAACAAGGTGAGAGGGTCTTAGGTTCTATAATGTTGCCATTGTAGATAGATGATTAGAAGACTGACACTAAGTTTCATATAATAGATTCAGATACATCTTTCAATACTTTACTAGAGTAATCTTGGATTCATGAGAACAACATGGTTCCATCTTCATTACATCAGTGCATCAAGTCATCAGGGATGGGATTGAATATTATGTCAAAGGGGATCTCAAGCCATTTATAGTACACGAGGTTAGGATTTATGAGGATTCAACCTGTTATCTCTCTGAGAATTAAAATGTCTTCTCTCACAAACTTAATTAGAATGAAAAAGAAAAAGAAAGAAAAGAAAAATAAAGAAAAGGAAAAGAAAAATAAAAAGAAAAGAAACGGGAGCAAGAAGAAGACCATTAGGGAGAAAATAGAGCCTGAGATTAGATTCCACCCATAGGTGTCGTTGGTTCCTTGAGGTTCTCTTTTCTCAAACTTTAGGATTGGACAAACCTCTTTGGATCCATTCTGAGGTATCTTTTTGTGAAACTTTATGAGGGAAGTCCATGAGCACCTTAGCTCTAACCTCACTTTCTTCACAAGTAGTTAAGGGTTTGTTAGTTAAATAAGCTCCTAAAACATATACAAATGCTAAGCCTAAAAGGTTTTATTCAAGAGTAGTATTCTCAAGCCAAGAGGATGAATCATTCAAAGTCTTAGTAAAATTATCATCTAATTGGTACTCTCCTTGTGTTTTTAATTTAGTAAAAAAAAGTTTAATTCCACATGCATGGTCTAAGCATAGGTCAGAGTACTTTGAAAAGCAATGGAACAAAAAATGCAAGAACTTTCAATCAAGACCAGTACTAGGCTTCAACATAGTCGGATTAGTGGATGATGATGATTTCTGCTTAGTCATCAACAATCATTTAGAATATGATAGATTCTTCTTAAATCACATCCACTCATATAAAGATGTGTGTTTAAAACTTTAGATGATCTAGATGATCTTCAAGTCAAAGATACACCTCTAAAATTTAAAGAAGAAATCAAATCAACTATCAACGAGCATAAATAAATTAACTTGGGCACTAAAGAAAACCAATGCCCAACATACATAAGTTCCTTATTGAATGAATCTAAAACCAATGACTTAGTTAGGCTACTCACTAAGTTTAATGATTGCTTCACATGGAGCTATGAAAAATGCCTGAATTAGCCCTTGAAGTCATAGTTCATAAATTAACAATATAGCCTGACGTTAATCCTGTCAAGCAAGCTCCTGAACGCATGCGATTGGGCATTGACAATAATTCATTTTGAAGTCAAGAAACTGATTGATGTTGGTTTCATCCAAGAAGAAAAATACCTTACGTGGTTCTCTATTTTCTTCCTAGTTAAAAATAAAAATGGCCAAATTTTTATATGAGTTGATTTTAGGGTTCTCAACAAGACATGTCCAAAAGATGAATTTCCACTACCAATACTAGAACTGATGGTGGACATTGCCTCATCTCATGTAGTCTTTTCTTACATGGATGGTTCATCTAGATATAACCAAATCAAGATGACAGATGAAAGGAACACTATCATTAGAGCCCTGATCAAAATTTATTGCTATAAGGTCATGCCTTTCAGCTTCAAAAATCCTGGCGCCACATACTAGTGTGCCATGACTCGAATCATAAATAAACTTATTCACCACAATGTTGAGTGTTATGTTAATGATTTCATAATCAAAAGTAAAGAAAAAGAAGACCATCTCTTTGATATGAGAGCAACTTTTGAGCGATTGAGATAATATTACTTTTAAATGAACCCTCTGAAGTGTGCATTTGGGGTAACTCTAGTGAAGTTTCTGGGGTTCGTTGTTTGAGACCAAGGGATTGAGGTCGATCTAGAGAAGTTCAAAGCGATATTGGAAATGCCACCCCATAAAATCCTAACTTAACTCAGATCATTCTAAAAGAGGTTGGTGTGTCTTAGATGCTTTATATCCAACCTATCAGGCAGATGTCAACCATTCTCAGTACTAGTCAAAAAGATGTCAAATTCAAGTGAGATGATAAATGCCAACATGCATTCAGAAGTATCAAGCAATTCCTTATGACACTACCAATCCTAACCCCCCTATCTAGAGAAAAGCCCTCATACTCTACACTACTATATCAGATGACTCACTTGGCACTTTGTTGGCCCACGCCAACAACGAAGGGAAAAAATACACTCTACTATTTTAGTCATCATCTGATTCCTACTGAGCATAATTATCCATCCATCAAGAAGCATTACTTAGCTTTGATCTTCGCATGCTAGAAGCTATGACATTATATGCTATCTAACAAAGTAAACTTGATTTTTATAGTTAATCCATTATAATATATCATGAAATGACTAACCCTTTTTGGACGATTGGCATGATGGTCCATGTTTTTATCACAATTTGACATTACATTTGTACCCCTTCGTGTAGTTTAAGGGCAAGCACTTACAAACTTCTTGGCAGCATACCCACTTTTTATAGATTCCTCTCTTAGTGATGATCTTCCCGATGAATAAATCATGAATTTAAAAGATAAAACACTCGATGGGAGATATATTTTGATGGCATGACTTCCTCTCAAAAAGGAGAAGGATCACAATCCACTCTTCCGGGAAGGTAGGGGTAGGAATTATTCTCCTAACACCAGACTATGGTATGATGAGATTCTTAAATTATCTATCTGAATCTTATACCAATAATAAAGCTGAATATGAGGCTCTGATCACTGGTTTAGAGTTAGTCATCTCCTTAGGCATATATTCGAGGATTCATAGCTAGTGGTAAACCAAATTGCTGGGTCCAATAAGGTCTAAAGTCTAAACTCCATCAATACCATAAGTACACTATGGTGTTACTAGACCAAATCCTTTAGGTCACAATCTATAAGATCCCTTGAGGAGAAAATGCCATAGAAAATGCCTTAGCTAAGCTCGCCAAAGAATTGGCATGTCTGGAAAGTGAGTCCATATCAATAGAGGTTTGCAATAGATAGATCTTACCTCTTATTGATGTTGAACTCATCAACAAATACACTCTTGAAGGGGAGGTTTCCATTGTTGAAAAGGAAGAAGAGTTAGATTAGAAGGAACACTTCATTGGTTACCTAAATAAAGGCAAACTACCTCAAGAGAAATCTCGAGCCCACCAAGTCAAGTAGAGAGCATTCTCCTACACTCTCATCGATGGTGTCTTATATTGATGGTCCTTTGATCAAGTGTGGTTACGCTATTTAGGCAAAAATGAAGTCGATAAGACTGTGATTAAGGCACATTCAGAATCATGTGGAGCTCACCAGTCTGGTCCCAAGATGAAGGCCAAAATGGGAGACAAGTTTGAACCTACTTGGGAAGACCCTTTCACCATAGAAAAGGCCTACCAATGTGGCTTTTACCAACTAATCAACCATAAAGGTGAATGCTCAATGCTTCTAATCAATAGGCTTTACCTAAAGAAACATTACACATAAACAATATTTCAAATAATCTCTTCATCAATGAAAATTTCATTTAATCAAAATTTTCTTTGAATTCAAATATCTTTGATTAACAAACTCTTGATATGGTTAGGATAGCTGTAAGAGAACCCAAGTGGCATCCTACTCCAATAAGCATAACACGAACACAAAATTACTCACAAACATAAAACAAATAAATAAAAATCCAATTTCTTCAAATGACTTTGAGTGAGATAAGACCCCTAGCAGCTCTTACTTAGTTGTTGTTCTAGGTCAGGTTTAATTCACCACTTAGCTAGTGGATCTCCCCAATGGTTAGTTTTGCTTGAGAGGATATGAGTCACAGTGCTTTCTTCTTAGCTTGATCATTATAAATTGATGAGCCCTTTATCAATTTGATGTGTCCTACATCATAACCAGTAGGCCACCCTGATGGTTGATCATGTTAAAGAGCATGTGAGTCCCTGAGATTTCTTCTCGAGCTAAATATCGTGCACTGACTGGGTGTGAATATATATTTGAGGATTAGGATAAGACCCCAGTGGCTCCTCTTCTTCTTGACTACTTTAAGCTTGGGTTCAGTCCTGCTTTGTGACTCCCCACTTGATAGTTGTCCTAGGTCAGATAGTAGTGGTCTAACCAACGATAAGCTATCCCGATGATCAGTTCCACTTAAGAAGATGTCAGTACTCGATGCTTTCTTCCTAGATTGATCATCACAAATAAATGGGAACCTTAGGTTGGCTGATGTTCACTTTGTTGACAACAACCCATCAGGTGAATAACACCGCTCAGGTAGATGTGACTCCCCATGCTTTCTCCTCGAGTTGGCCACCGTAAACCTACATGCTTTATATATTTCAAGGATTAGGATAAGGCCCCTAGAGCCACCTTCCCTATGGGAATTCTATTTGGGTTACATTTCATGACCCATATAAACATGGCCCAGGTTACTACTAGATTGGATAGTTCCCCTCTCTTAGTAGCCACCCCTTTGGTCAAGTAGCGACATTCTATTGGATGCATAGACTACCCCTTTGGGTTAGTAAATCTAAGGTAGGTCAAGGCCCCCATGGCACATCCTTAATGTGGCCCACCATAAACCAACAGGGTCCACATTAAACAAAACAAAATAAAATTTCTTATCGATCAGGATAAGACCCCTAATGGCACCTCTTCTGAAGTAGGCATCCTTTTTGGGTAGTGTCAGGAAAACTCCCTATAGGATTGGACTTGACTACTTAAAGTTGAGGTAAGACTCTAGTGGATCTCACTTAGTAGTCACCTTGGGTCAGGTTTAGCTTACTATATGATCAGTTGGTCATTCTAGTGATTGATTTCACTTTAGAAGATGTGAGTCCTTGAGCATTTTTCTTAATTCAACCATCCAAATTGATGGGAAAACCATAGGTTGGATAGTCTAAACTATACGATCGATGGACTATTCCTTTTAGCCAATAATTCTAAAGTAAGTTTAGACTTTTATAGCCCTTCTTTAGTGTGACTCATTACAAATCGAGTAGGTTCACTTTCATATGTTTAGTGTTAGGATCATGCTCCCCTATCCAGAGTGACTACTTTTAGTTTTGATCAAGCCATTGTGGACCCTCCTAGTAGTTGCCCCTTTAGGTCAGGCACTGTCATTCTACAAATAAGCAGACTACTCCATTGAGCTAGTAAATCTAAGGCATGTCTAGGCTCTTGTAGCCCCTCCTTAGTGTGGCCCATCGCAAGTCAGCGAGGTCCACATTCAATCAACAATCAAATATAAATAAAAATCAATATGAATCACTAGAATCAAACAAAATTCTTCAACATAACCAAATTAAATTAATTAAACTAGCAAAATTAATTCAATCAAATAAAATTAATCCTAATCTAAATCCCATCAATTCTTAACAAATCTTCAGTCATGTCCTTGGCATGGTTCAATCCCTAGTGGATCTTTCTTCATGTTTTTAGCACAAAGCAAAACTTTAAATAATCATTCTTAATAAATTCTCATTCATGGCTCTTGGCATGATTCAATCTCCAACAGATTCCCCTAGTGTCCTTAACATGAAACCAAACTTCAAACTAGTTAAATCAAATTCAAGTAATTCTCTTTCCAGGCCCCTGACATAAAATAAAATAAATCAAACTAAATTAAGATCTGAATTCATTATGCCCCTCTATTTAGGTATAAATAGTCTTAATTGATGTTCATAACCTTCTTGGATGCTTTTGATCCTCTCGATGAATGCCAATATGTGTGGTGTGCCTTGTCAGTTACACTTCACCTATTAGGGGTCCTTTTGTTGACCTCACTTTTGGAGTGAGGATTGGTCACTCCCATCCTAGGTCTAACATTCTTCTAGACACTTAGGTTTCCTTAGTGGACACTTCTAGTAGTTAAGGGGACACCAAACCTAAGCCTAGAGACTTGTAGGGCATGGCCCTAGGTCTAGAGCTTACTTTAGGACAAGTAGATTTCACCAAGCTTAAGTCTTAAACTAACACTCTTACCCATCAATTAATTTAAACCTAAACCAAATGATGGAAACCTTAACTTTAAGCCAATCAATTTACCTTGATTGAATTTGGTTTCAAATCCAAGCTCCAAACCAAATTAACTTAAATCTAAACCTAAGTTAAACTACTTTAATCATATAACTCCATTCAAACCAATTCAAGCAAATTGAACTCAATTGAATTCTCACAATCATTTTAGTTATTTAATGGATTATTTAAACTACTCCAAAACTTGCAATCAAGCCAATTAAATTAATTAGACTTAATTAGCCCAAGTAAGCCCATTTGACCTAAAAGGTTCAAATGAGCCAAAGCCCAATCAATCCTAAATCAATTACAGTCAAAGCACCAATCAACTTCAAATTCATCATTAAATATATTCCAACCATCTATAGCCTCAATTGGTCAAAATTGACTTGACCCAAACCACTTAACCCAATGTGACCTAAAAGGTCCAATTAGACCAAACTTCAATCAAACACCCATTGGATCAAAGTAAGCTATAAAATCTCTTTATTGATGATTGTAGGTCACTATGAAACTCCCCCACTATAGTTAGTTAGACCTAACTAAGCCAATTTGTCTCCTTAACTCAAGTTGACCTAAATTATCCTAAAGGGCCAAATTGGACTAAATCATGTGCTAAGCTAAATTAATTGCAACCAGTGACACTCATCAATCAAAAATTGAATATTGAACATGACTCAACCACCAATTGAAGCCAATTGAACCTAACCAAGCAAAATTGGCCTCTTGACCCAAGTTGACCCAATTTGACCTAAAGGGACAAATTGAACCAAATCAAATCCTAAACCAAATTTGTTGAAACCAATACTTCTAATCAATCACCAAGTGGAAATTGGATATGTTCCAACCATCAATTGAACTTAATTTGATCAACCCAATCCAATTGACCTACTTAGCCTAATTTGATCTAAAGGGTCAAATTGAACCAAATCACTCCCTATTCCAAATCAATTCAAACCAACTCTTCCAATCAATCACTAATGATCAATTGAACATGGTCTTAACCCATGCTCAAGTTAATTTGACCAATTTGGTTAAATTGGTCAATATGATCCATTTGACCCAATTTGAACTATATGAATCAAAAATTCAAATCTAATCCAAATTGAATTAAAACAAATGCACTAACTCATTCCAAATGACCAATTAAACTTAACCAAACTCTCACTTTAACTCAATTTGGTCAAAATTGTCAACTTAGCCCAAATGAACTCATTTGACCAACATAACATAAATTGAGTCAAACCCAACCAAATCAAGTCTAAACCCAACCAAACTTGGCATGACTCATCTTTGGGTCACCATGGCCTGCCCAAGTGGGCCCAACCCATGGTGAACCTGAGTTGGGTCAAACCCATTGAACCAAGCCCTCCAAATGAGACAAAATCCTCATTTGAAAGGGTTTTTCACCTCCCCACTTCTTGGCATCCATCTTTGGCCCTTTTGGGACAAAGGACCTCTCATCTAACCAAACCCAAGGCTATTAAGTTTAGCCTTTAGCGAAGAGAGGGTGAGTTTACTTATGAGCGATCATTGGTCCACCTAAGGAGGAGTTTGCTCTCCATGGCAGCCCACTAAACTCCCTCAGCCTCTCACACACATCCACCTCAATAGTCCCCTGCCACCTCCGGTCACCTACTACGACTAGACGACTGCCAAAGGCTGACCCAATCTTAGTCCTTGGTTCAATTGGGGAGGATAGTGTACTCCTCCCCATCCATTCAAACTCACCACACACATTCTCTAGAGCATTCCAAGCAGTCCCCAAGCTTTCCCTGAGCTCACTATGCACCCATCACTGGCGAGACCAAGCTCCACCCACACATGAGAGCTCCATCCATCCAACCTCATCAAATCTCAATTTAATCCTTTCATAATCACTAGATTAATTTCGATTGTCCGATCTAAGATCGGATGGCCAAGAAGAAACCGTGTACACCGCCATTGAGTCAACAACCACGTCAGATGTTTTAAATAACCAATACAATAGTGCCACATATAAAGCACTATTGCATCATTGTCCACATGGTGCCAATGGGTTAAAAAAACTTAATTAGGTTTAAAAATGTAATTTAATAGCTAGAACTTCAAAAAATCATAACTAATTATAGAAAATTCGAAAAAAATCAAATAAACCCATCTTAAAAAGCTTAGATAGAGGAGAATTTAATAAATATAAAATCTCAGATTAATATTTAATGAATAATGCTTAATTAAAATTTAAAATGTAAAATAATTACTTAATTAATGCCAAATTACTTGGCTAATTAATTCTAAATTTGGTATGTTGATTCTAGGGGATGTCCTCTGCCTCCCACATTTTTCTTGAAATTATTTATCACGTGGCTTGAAAAATTCCAAATTTTGAATCCTAATTGCTCTCTTTAAATAATTTAATAATTATTAGAATTAGTGAACGATAAAATTAAGTAAATAAGATTAATTAATTAATGAAAATAGTGAGGATAACATGGGAGTTCATTAGGACCCCCTTCTACTAATGTTTTTCAAATGTATTCTTTTAAAGGGTTTAATTAAAATTTTAATAATTAAGGATAAATTAAGAAAAATTAATAATGAAATATGATTAAAATCAATTTTAATCAAGTGCATCCCATTAATCCTTTTACATGTTTAATAACATAAAGTCGTTAAATAAATTATGATTTTTCTTTGGCGTGGGAAAATCATAAGTGTACTTATCTTAAATATTTTTCTTTTTTAATTTAATAAATTCTTAAACATGAGCCTAATTGCATTAGATTTTTTTAGGTGCATTGTAAATTTTATTTTTCAAAGCATATCATTGAAAGCTCATGATTAGGTAGTTAGTTAAATTAAAGAAGCTTGAGAAGGGTGATCAAATTGATATAATTAATATTAAACTTAATTAATCCATAAAATATATTTAATTTCTTTCTTTTAACATATTAAATAACCAAAATGGGATGGGGTGAATTCTAAGTATTATTTTTTCCACTTTAGGTTCCAACAACTTGAATATTAAAGTCAAATAGTAAAGAAACTTTGATTAGACTTAAGGGATGTTTACCTAACTTGATTGTCCTTAGGTTCTAATGAAACCAAGTATGTTGTGGGTGGTATTGAATTACTTCATTTCAATTATCATAAATGTGCATGCCATGTGCTTCATGTATTTATGTTTTAAAGTCAAAAGAATATGATTGTATTTAAATTGCATGAGTTGTACTAATGTTATCATATAGTGTGGCTATTATCATTAGAAAATCTCAAACTATTTTGAACTATATGTTAATTATGAATCTTAAATCAATGCTTATTATAAATAATTAATTATGTAAAAAAACTGAAATGTTCATTTACTTGTACTCAAAAGTTCCCAATTGGTGGTTTTATTCCTATGTTCATATTTATGTATTCATGTATTTGAATTGGTAAGAATTTAGTTTAGACATCTCGAGAATACAAGGTTTTAAGTAGCCCTAAGAATGTCTTAGATAATCTCACTTCCCTTGTTTAACAATGACACATACTTGCTTAAATTCCTTATACATGTTTGCATATGCTTAAATATGAGATGAAATACCCCTTTTCTATCAAATCCATGCATCAACATTCATTATAAAAAATATATATATATATATATATATATATATATATATATATATATATATATATATATATATATATATATATATATAAATCAAACATCAAAGAGACTAAAAAAAGGGAAAGAATGTGGATGTTATTGATAATGAAAGAAAGTAGTAAAGTACTTCATGTGATGGTGCTTAATTTCATTAGTCTTAAGATGCCTTTCATATTTGGATAAGATTCATTAAGGCTAATCTAAACTTAGGCTAAATTAAAATTCAAGAATGCTCTCTTTTAAAAGTTTAATTAATAATAATCTACCTTTAGAAATCAACTTAAGTTAGGGATGATAGAGTCAAGCCTCTTTCTTCTCTTCATAATGATTATATTTTAAGTAAGAAGTGAATAAAATAAAAATGCATAAATTAAAATGCAATCAAGTTACTAAACGACTTGAAGGAAAACCACCCTTATTAAGAATTTAAACAATCCTCAACCTTAGAGAATCTTAATCCTAAAGCTCAACCAAGACATACCACACTGAGCCTTAGCACACACATTAGAATACTAAATCACTTATCCTAATATTAGGTTAAGCTAGTGTATGTTATGGTGACATGTTTTATTTTATTATATAATGTTTTAGACTCGATGTTAAGATTATTTGTGCATAGACTGGATGCTAGGTCGTTATTAGCTTAATGATATTTTATGTAAGGGATTGTGCCTGAGGGACCATTGTAATAGTAAATGAATATAATTTCTCTTGCTTGTAGGTGCTATTTATGTCTCTAAGCATAATCCAATTAGGACAGGTGGGCTTGGTTATGTAAGTGCAGGGTGCTAAGTTCAAATATGTGAAATATAATTGCTTTGCTTGTATGTTTGTTTTAGCTAATATCTATTTTGTAGGTGTAGTTAGATCTTATTTTTCATAAAGATGTAATTTTTATAATAAGATTAGGATTAGTGTTATGGGGTTTAGGATGAGCAGTGGTTAGAAGGTAGAGACCTAGGAGGCCATGTGAAGCCTATACCAAGCTAATCCAAAGAAAGAAAGAAGAATAAGAATTGAAGATCCCTATAGAATTTATCTCATTTGTAAAATTTAATTATAATCTAGGCTATATAAGGGTAGAGCTCGACTACCCAAATTCTTTTTTTAAGGGTGTACGATGGTACCTGGCCACACCAGCCTTTCATTCTTTTACAAAAATCTAAATGTTTGATTGTTATGTTTAGATTGAGTAATAGAAATGGCATACTTTCCATAGGTTTCCTAAAGTGTGTATGTTCGAAGTGTGGCTTTGATGCGGTAGACTTTTTAGGATAAAATAAAATTTTCTATCCCCACTAAAAAAATTTATAACTAAATTATAATGCTCATAACCTCACTCTAAAGCATAGGTATATGAATGTGATAATAAAAGATTTAGCAACCCCTTAGCTGAATGGTTGTATGCTATAACAACACGCATGTCATATTATTTTATTCTAGAATATAGAGGATAGCCACTCTTTCATGATTGGGGGACAAGCTTGACCTTTGAAAGTGATGTGGTCCTTTATAGTGGAGAACACCACTTCTAGCAGATTTAGCCCATAGCTAAATTTCATCATGTATGTAGGCATAATTGTCCTAACCCTTGGTCTAAGTTAAATGTGTCAAAATGATCCAAAAACTTGTAAGTATTTAACATTAGTCTAAGTCATTTGACATACCAAACATTACGTAGTCTCTTAAGGAGTGAGTTTAAGATTCTAACTTTCTTCCTAATTAAGTAATAGCTAAACTATCTTACATCTACATAAGATCAGTCTGCATGGTTTTAAAGCATAGGAGGTGTTAGTTGGCAGGCACTCTAGGCGATTGTATGTCCAGAAGGGTCTAGATGTGTTCATTCTCTCTTGTGGAGGTGAACCATTATATACCATTCTCCTCGAATAGACTTAGGCCATGCTTCTAGCTTGTGCTAAAGCATTTTAGAATTAGGTTCTGAGGTAACTTGTTTCTCTTTTGCTATGAGTATAAGTCCTCACTTCTTAAGCATCTTCATAATCTTATACTTTGAGTTATAAGTCCTAGCACTCTAATAAAATTTTAACTTATACAAAATAAATTCTTCCCTTCAAAAATATAAAGGCTCATCATAGGGTAGATTGGAGTATTCACTAGGTTTCCTAGTATCTTGGATGCTCTCTACTTATTTTCCTATAAAATCCATAAATAAATCTTCCTATTTGAACTTTTACTATTTGATTCTTAACAATAACTAATTCTTTGATAGTCTAGCCTTGAAATCTTTGGAGATATTTATTGACTACTTTAATCGAGAGTATTCTTAAGAAATTTTCATTTCCTTGGATGTGATTAATTATGAGGCTTGCTTCCATAGGAAATTAAAGAACCTGACATAAACTAAGCCTTACTTTACTCTATCAATGTAAAGTTGGGGATAGATCTCTGGTATTTAAAAAGACCCATATAAATTAGGAGTTCTTATTAAATGATTGAGTCCATTGTATGATGATGCCTTTATCTTTTGAGGTAGTACATCATACCTCAATGTCACACTTAATCACTTCAATAAGTGCCCTCTAAGATCTACATTGTGTCCTTACGATTCCAAATTAAAACACCATAATAAAGTAAGGGTACTATAAATTTCTAGCATAGCAAAAAGATTCCTAAGATGGGCTAAGATGTTGTAGTTGACCTTGGGAATAATTGGTTAGACTACTGGTAGTTATTGTAAAGATTTAAAATTTTGATCGATAATTTACTTTTCTTTATCTTTACGAGGAAGAGGTAGATGAGGTGGCAGAACTTTCCCACTACTGAGATTCACTTCAGTGATATCTCTAGAGGTTGTATCAACTTGTTCTTCATCCATCGTATCCTTTTCTAAAGACTGACCAGAGTCTGACAATTTTTACCTTTATGATAATAAAATTGCATTCCAATCTTCCATAGAAATGTCAGTGTCTGATCTTGGTTCACAAAATACAACATTTTGAGAAATTTCTTTTTTGATAATTTTCTCTTTCAACATTTTCAATAGCACATTCATTAGATATAACACAAATGTAAGAAATGCCTTTTGAGGTGGTCTTTTTATTCATTTTTTTTAAATGAGTAAATAATGACAAAGGAGTGTAAGGCCTAGCCTTTCCATCCTTGTCATATAAAATCTATCATGTATAATAGATAGCCCTCTCTCACCACTCTCTCCAGTCATTTGAGTAGCTAAAGATGTTGAATGAGATTGAGGTGGAACTAAATTTTTAGACTCTGGTGGATCAATCTGGAGGATCTTCCTCTAGGTTTTCATTGGATCTTACATTGCATTTTTATAATTTTTTGTTAAATACTTTTTTTGGAAGAACGAGATGAAGCTATATCCCATTCAACTAAAAAAGGAGTACTAGAAAAAGTAACATCACCTGTGATCACCTTAATGGACCCTTTTCCAGGGTCCACAAGGTATTCTTTTCGAATGATCACTAGCACCTTTTTGAAGTTTTCTTGAGCCAATCTTTAAAGGTCAAGCAGTCTTCAATAGTATGCCCTAACATTTGGTGGCATAGACAATAGTTATGGTCATTCACCTTACTAACTTCCTCTGACCTGTTCGGGTTGGGTAGTTTAATATCTAACTTCCTTTTAGATTTTTGAAGATCTTCCTCACTGCCTCTTTTTTTGAAAAAATATGTCTAGTTTATACTTTCACTAAAAGGGCTGGTTGGAATCTTCTTGGGGACAGGTGATACTTGCTGTTGTGGTGACCTAAAGGACAAATGCCACTTTGCTTGTATCTGAATGGGGGCCTTTCCTTTATCCATTATAGAGATATTACCTACTTTCTTTTATAATAGTTTCCTAGGCTTTGACTATTCTATGGAAAAGTGTTCTTTTAGGAAGGTCATCCTAAGAGCCTCTCCTTGCAGGCTAGAGGCTTTATTTAAAAGTTTTTCAAAAGTTTTGATTGTAATGCCTTTTAGCAGGAAATCCATGAGATAATGGATATTTTAGAGGAGAATCTCAACAACATTCTACTCCTACAACTGGGGCTCACACTTGAGACTGAGGATTCTCTATCTCAATATAATCGACTAAAGACTCACTAGGCTTTTGCTTTTCTAGTACTAAGTCTCCCACAGTGATGTGGTGTTGGGTGCCAGTGAATCCTTTTACAAACATACTTTCCAATTGTGAAAGTGAACACTAAACCATTTGGTATTTCTACATACCAATCAAAAGCAACTCCGACCAAGCTACTAATGAACTGCCTAAATAATAAAGCATCACTCCCACCAGCATTATAATAACTTGCACAGAGGTGATGTAGATGTTGTTTGGAATTTTCAGTCCCATCAAATACTTCAAAAGATAAAGGTGTGAATATTTTAGGGTATGGAATAAAATCATATTCTATAGGGTATGGTCGACCCTTCAGAACTAAGGTGGTACCTTGTGACTATGCTCAAGCTTCCTTAACTTGTTGCTCCACCAAGGACTATAGGTAAGTTGTAGAGGGTATATTATCCACAAGCATTTTCTCTTAACGATACTCCTATAAACCAAACTTTGTATTATTAGTGGGGCATGCTATCTCAAGTTGCTCAACAAGATGAGGATGTGAAGAGTAGGGGATCATGCTTTAGAGTGATTGTATAGTAGTGACAATCTCCTCCATCCTCTTCTCCATCACAGCAATTTGATCATCCTTCTTTTGGTTGAAGGATCAGTTGCTTAGGGGTATTAGTTACAAGATTGTCTTGTGACTCAGCTTGTTCCTTCTTTGATGATCTAGTATCTACCATGTAGATATGTGTTGCAAGCAATCTTGGATTATCATCCAATAAGTCATCCTATTCTAGATCATAATCCTTTTGAATTTTTTATTTTCAACATCTTCATTCATAATGTTCTCCATTTATTCCTCTATTAGATGAAATGGAACAACTATCAAGGATGACATTAGACTCATCCAGTAAATCCATGGGTTTTGTTTCAGATGCTTCACACTTTGAAAACTCTTGGATAATAGGGACTTCCTTTGCACTAAGAGTAGCTCCCAAGACAAGGTGTCACTCATCTGTGATCTTTCTAACATAAGGAGATGGATGAAGAGACTTTGTTCTTCTACGAGAAACTTGAGATGATGACCACCTTGCCTTGAGGCCTGTGATAGATGAAGGCCCAAAGCAAAGCCTAGTGATATGTACTCTCTCTAATGATGGTGAAGGTGGTGAAGGAACTCTAGGCTCAGGGGCCAATGGAGTTTTCCTAACATAAACTCTCTTATTTACTTTCTTAGGAAAGAATCTATCTTTCCCTAGACTAACTGTCTGATCTTTATGCCAAGTCAATGATTTTCCTGGGTGATCATATTACTCTGATACAATAGGCATATGATATGAAGGATTTCTTCTAATAGGAACAGTTGCCTTTCCTTTCCCTTTATACTGGGAAGTGGTAAGTCTTTGTAAAATTTCTTTTTCCAAGCTCTTTGATGCCTAATCCTTCATAGCCCTGAGTAACTCCTCCTTAGTGTGAAAAGAGGGTCCAGGGATCCTATGGAAGATCTGACATAGCCTATAATCTATTTCTTTGTTCAGTATTTTAAAAATTTACTTACTTTCATGAATGAAGGAGCAAGGTGGAGAACTCGCTATCCTAGATATATCCTCCTCTCCCTAGGCTGCAAAAAGAGGGTGATATATACTTCCTCCTAAGAGAAGGGAAGTATCAGGGATGGTATATTCATCTATCATCCTAGCTAGTTCTATGTCTAACATTTCTTTCTATTTTCTTTCCATGAGGGTTATCCTCCTAAGTCTTCTACTCCTATTTTTCTTTCTACTTTTAGTCATCTCAAAGGGCTAATAAGTGGGCCCTACCTCAAAGATACTAGAAAGGAAGGGAGCAGGAAATGCCTTTGAAGTTGGCAACTTGATTTTCTTTTGAGAAAAACCCATATGGACCTTCTCAATGACCTGGGTAGTTACTTTCCTGCCTTCAACAGGGATAGGATAAGGTGAACTAGAGAACTCTAGAATGTGCTATTTATTTTTAACAACCACCTTACCAACAGGAGCTAATGTCACTCCATTTGTTGTGAAGTTTAAGTTCCTAAATTTGGCTCCAAACTTGATGATGGAGCTGTCATCCAACTTGCTACTATCCAAGAAAAAGCTAATCCCAGACGTAGTAGTGAAGATTAATTGTCTAATCATTGTCTATTTGCAAAATAAAAAAAATAAATCAGTCATAATTAACAATAATCATAATGTAGTTAAAAAAAGATTTTGACTGATTAAGAAATTTTCACCAATTTTATTATGGCTATTTTTTGAATGATATTTTTCTAAAAAATACAAGAGTTATAAAATTGTCTCACTTGATTTCAACAAGTGGGATAGTTCTATACCCTCTCTTTTATTTCATAGATGTATAATATACTCTACCAAAGATGAAATGAGAGATATTCAATGGGAAGAAAAATAATCTTGACTCGTGGAAACATAGGTACATACCGATATATAGAAATAATAACTTATTTCTGAAGATGGAGAGAGGAACCATTCTTCCACAAAGTCGTTAGAAAATATCTCTGTGGGGAAAATATATGGCACCACATAAAATTTTAGAATTTCTTACTTGGATGATCAAATGCATCATTAAGAGTATACATATTATCTCGAAAGAGAAGCTCATGTTATCTTATAATGGATTTTATCATTTAATAAAAACTCCTAAGGCTAATGGGTCTTTCATGTTATAGAGATTTTCTCGTGAACTACATGGGAAATTGATAAGGGTTTATTTTAGACTGGGTTTATGGTTCCTATAAGGGAAAGCCCTCATTGTTAATTATACCTTAGGAATGGAGGACCTCTTCCTAAGAATACTCTCAATTAAGGAAATAAGTTATTATTTCAATGGATTTATAAGCTAGCTTCAAAAGGAAATGTTATGTTGGAATTTCAATTAGGAACAACCCAAAGTGGAAAGACTTATTTTTGGGAGCCAAATAAGATTAATTAGGAAACTAGTAGGCATTTCAACTATCCTGCCATTGGGCTTTAAATTTTAGAATTTAATTTAGATTTTGAGTTGACATTTTATTAGAAATTTAGGACTTAGATTTTCTAGCACAAGACTATAGAAATGCTTAGAGTCAAAGACTTACTCCAAGGAGGATATTTTAGATCCTAATTGTATAAGTGTTTATGACATATGTCAGATGCTCGACCTAGTTTCATTTTTGGGAATTATCAATCATTCTTCTCATTTGAGAGAATAAACCTATCCTTGACTCTTTTGGACTTATAATCCACCTTGAAGGGATGCTAGCTAACACCACCTAAGCATATTTTAAATCCATGATGCTAAGTCTCATGTATGCAAGATGGCTAGGCTATTATTATTTAAGAAAGAATCCAATAAACTAGACTCCCTCCTTAATCCCTAGGATTATGTAGGGTATGAAATGCACTAATTAATGCACATTTTATAGCTTTTAAATATTTTAACTCATGATTCATTTAAGGCTTTTGGGTATTCATTTTATGCCTAAATTCCATGCAATTAGAAGTGGTCATGGGTCAAATCAATAAGAGATGGTAGACTTCCTTAATGAGACAGTCATCCTCAAAGGTCAGATGCTCCTTATGTGCAAGCAATAGGTGAAGTGCCCAATTTAAGAGTTTAGAACAATATGTTAGTATGGTTCATAAAATTTAATTATTTCTAGTTGACTTTTATGTTATTCCTAAAGATTTAATTTATATGAAGTTTCAAGTTTCTTTATTTTTTGTTTGAGTTGATTAGATTTACATTGTGTAGGGAATTTAGTTTTGAGAGCCTAATCGTCTAGTCATCCATTACAGAAAACACTGCATAGAAAGAAACTTAGAAAAGTAGGTTGATTCTATTATGCACCAAAATAAATCAAGCTAATTTTAAATTAAAGAAGAAATGTAAATGGCTTGTACACCCGGAAGAAAGAGAAAATGGGTAGAGCCCCTTATCTCGACCTAGAACTAGAAGTTTACATCTATGGGTCATCCTTTCAAGATTGTCTTCTTTTTCAGGGACCTCCATTAAGCTTCACAGGGGATCTCTACACCCATCTATTGGAAAGGTTAGCTCTTGTTAATCTTATACCCCATAGATAATAACCTAATTCTAAGCTCAAATTTATATTTCAAATTTAAAAATAAATCCTAAGGCCTACAAAATAGATGTTAGGAAAATAAAAATAGCATATAATAATTATATTTACAAATATACAAGCTTAGCATTAGCTGCTTGCCAAGCCCACCTGTCTTATTGAGCTATGCTTAAGGACTTAAGCATACTTGCAAGAAAATAACATTCATAATTTATTTATGATAGCAGTCCTTTTTAGCATAGCCCCTTGTAGAATACAATATTAATTCTAAAAATAATGTCTTATCATCCAGACTAATGGTAATCAATCCTAGCCATCTAGTCTAAAATAATATATCATAAAATAATAAAAAGGCATTTCACATCAAATCATCATAAAATATCACAAAATATCATAGAACGACCTAACCTAAGTCTAGAATCTGTGACCTAATAATCTAGTGTGTGAAGAATGGTGGTTTGTGTGGCAAGACATTACTAGGCCTTTTTAGTTTCAAGTTTCAATTTGAGTTTCTAATTTTTAATTTAATTTGATTTTTAGACTTTTTATTTTTATAATTTAGCTTCATAGGTACATGCCGTTGTTATAATAGAGATTTGATGTATCAAGACCTCCTTCGAAATAGTAGCTCTAGGACTTCGTATGTCCATACTATGTACCATATGATGCTGATTATTAAAGTTTTTTTAATTCTTTTTTCTTCTTTTAGTGTAAAAATTGGTGTAATTTACCACGAGTGGTTTCACTTTAAGTGATTCAATGATTTTTTAAATTTTTTTTAGGTTAATTTTATGTTAATGTGAGATTAAGTTTTAAAAAAAGAAGAATATAATAAGTTCCAATTTGGGTGGAACCCATTCTACTCAACATCCTAAATCATAATAGAATGAAACCTTCATCTTATGATGAAGATTCATTCTAAAGGTCTAACTAAGATCCTAATATCTTAATTAATTCCTTTTAGATTCATTTAGATGATTTGATTTGAATTAAGTTTATAATTTTAATCTTTTTGAAATTTGGTTCTTCTTTTAATTTCTTTTTGATTTGATTTATTTTTCATTCCTTTTGTTAATGTTCATATTTGATTTATATTTTTGTTTAATGTGTGTTCATTATGTCAATTAAACATATTTAAGTTAATGTGTTTCACTCTTTTCCAATTTGTTCATTAGCATTGTTATATTTTAGTTTAGGTTAAACCTTTATGTTCGATTTTATTTAACTTTATGTTTTATCTTTCATCTTTATGTTTCATTAAGTTATATTCATTTTATTTGTTTTATTTTATTATATTTTAAGATGATTTGGTCTACTTTTTTACATTTGAATATATTTATCATATTTATTTTCCAAGTTAATTTCATTTGCTTGTTTTATAGATGCTTATTAAGTTAAGAAAACTTACATTCAATCTTGAGTTTAATATTATTCAATTTACCAATTTGTATAATTTGTATCATCTTGAATTGATTATTCAAATTTTATTATTTTGATCTCCCTTATTTCAATTCATTCATTTCATTAATTTTTCTAATGCTTATTAATGAACTTAGATTAAGAGAGTTGATTCCAAGTTATGATTTAATACATTATGGAATAGTTCAATTCATTTCAATTAACTTAAATTGAATGATAATTATGTTATTTAATAAAAAGTTATTTTTATCATTTGGTATAATGTGATTACGCTTATTCACTATGACCTAAGAAGTTTAAGGAAGGGTTGTTATTTTTGTTATGTGAATTAAACTTACCCTTTATTACTTTAACTTTTATGTCATTTTAAGTTCAATTAAACTTAATCTTTCACATTTACATTTGAAGCCATTTTATTCCTTTATCTAAATGACCTTAACGTATTCATATGTTTATAGATTATAAAGTTTAGAGGATAATGAAATTTTATATTTTAGTTTATTAGTGGTTTATCATGGTTTAATTGATTATTAATTTTGGAATATAATTAAGTTCCTTTACTTTCAAATTGCATGGATATTTTTATTTAAGTGTTCTGATGTTAATTATGATGTTTTTAGTTTATATTATGGATTTTGTAATTTTTCTAATTAATTATTTCCTTTAAATTTATCTAAAGACTTGGAAATTCAAGAATTCCTAATCCAAAGGTCAATTGGGTTTGAAATTTTTATGGAAAGTGGGGTACCTTGCCAGTTCGATTTCCTAAAAGTTCACCTTAATCAAATGTGTAATTTAAGATTAATTAAAGTTTTATTTATTTTATTAAAATCTAAATTAAGCCTAATTTAATGACAATTATTAGGATTTTATTTTTTTCTTGATTCCCCTATAGAAGATGCGCCCAAAGAAGATTTATTTATAAATTTTGGAGTTCTAGTTGATTTATTATGATTTATTTAAGTTTAGAATAATTAATTGAATTAATTAATTCAATTAAATGCCAAACTATGTCATTTTAAGATTTATTAAGATTCAATGAATTTCAATAATGTATTTAAGTTCATTAGGGTGTATTATGATGTTTTGGATCATTTCCATGATTTTACTAATTTATTTGATTCATATTTAATTTATTTTTATTAAAATTAAGGTTTAAAATTAAAAATTTTATATATTTAGATTTATTACTCAATAAATTCTGAAAAATTCACCTAATGTGTATCTTAACACCAATTTCAATTCCCCAAAGTTTTAAATCATTTTGATCAATGGTTTTGAATTAATTTAGGTTTGAAAATTTTCATTAAAACCTAAATTAATGCAAAAATATCCACAATTAATTAGGGATTTTAATTTTAATGGATTCCTCTCATCAAGAAGAGTCCTTAAAGCCCCCATTTGTGTTTTTTAATTATATTTTATTTTCTTTGATTTTTTGAATTTTCTTGCAATTTTCCGTAATTTTTAAATTAGGAAAAGTGAGAATTTTCTCTTTAACCATGACGGATCCATGTGGATCCAACATATTGCCACTTTACATGCGATGCCATGGTATTCATCCATGCAAAATCCATATGGATCCCATGTTAAAATGGCAGCACACATAGGATTCTTAAGGGCTGTCTAATCAAAGATCGGTCGGTTCTAATTAATCCATGATTTTCTTAAGAGATAATTAAATGATATTCCTAAATCTCAGTCTTCTATTCCTAATTGAAGGAACAAATGATGAAGACTATCTCTCCTTCAATGGAGATGAATGCTGAGAGCTGTTCGTCGATTTGAGGTGATTTTCGGTGATCCAACTGTTGAAATCACTCAATTTCAATTCCAAAGCCATTAGTGAATGAAGTAGGAGGGATCTATATGGTTTGATCAACTGTGAGATCAAACTCATTTTGAAAAACCCCAAAACTAAAAGCTTAAGAGGTGGCTTTAATGGTGTACCTCAATTCCAGCAATCTCTGGCAGTGGGGTTGACTCCAATAGCTTCAGATGGTCCGAAGAGGCTGTGAAAAAAAGGAATTGGATCCTCTCCTCATACACTTCCCCATAGACCAAGCTTGACCCCTTTCCAGTCTACTTTGTTCATTCTTTGGCCTCCGGGTGGTGAGGGAATTGGTGAAGGGTTGAGATTAGCTTCATATGAGGTAGGGAAGGTAATGGAATAGTCAATTTGACTCCAAATGTTCTCTATCCTTTTTTTTTCATTAGAATTCGAGGGCCTCTTATGCCTTTTTCCTTCTTCTTAGTTAACCATGCTTAATTGTTGTCCTTGGAGGCTAGCACTAAGGATCATCAACAATTTAATAGCTGTGTAGAGGTGATGAGGTGGGAAAGCAAAGCAGATGAAGGATTGGTTGAGTTGGATATGGCTTCACGCTTTCTTTGCTTGCCATGGCATTGTCCATCATTTTGGATTTTAGCTAGGTGGGTTTAGTTGCCTAAGCTTACTATCAATCTCTCTTAACCAATCTTAGTATTGGTTTGGATGAGTTTAAGTGGATTTGAATGGGTTTGGTTCAAACTTGAGTTCATTTGGTGGTTAATTATTCCATTGAATTTAATTTAATTTCAAATGCTTTAATCACATTTCTTTTCATAGCTTGGCTTTAAATTTGTGTTTAAATCATCATTGATTGTCTATTGGATAATTAAGAATCAAATTAACCCACACCACATGAGGATTTAATTCAATTGCAAGTCAACTTGACCCATTTTACCTTAAATGGGTTAAGTTTAATTTGATTAAGTGAAGTTACCAATTTTGATACAATTAGATTATGATTGGACTCCAAGCATGTTTAAGCACATGTGTGAGATGATTTGGAGTGATTTATTTCAAATAGTTTAAAGTTAATTTCAATTATGATTTATTTGGCTCAAATTGGGCTTAATGGATTAAGATTGGTTTCATTTGGGTCAAATGACCAAATTGGTCAAATTAGACCATATGATAGTTGAATTATGTTTGATTATTGTTTTCAAATATTTTTGGACAATTAATTTGTGTTGATTTTGGTTTGATTTGAATTTAAATCTAATATGGTCCATTAAGCCCATTTAGATCAAATGACCTATTTAGCCTAATTAAGGTCTTATTGGATTTATATTCTCTTAAATTAATGTTTAAATATGAATATTCTATCATTTAAACTATTTGAAATGATTTTATTTGATTAAATTTTAGTTGGTTGACTTTTGACTTGGTGGGACCCACATAAGTAAAACCTATGTTAAAAGGGTTGACCAATTTTTGACCTTATATTAGATTTGGATTTATTCATGATTTCAAATTTATTTCATGGTTTTATTTGATTTTAATTTGCATTTGTTTTAGTTTGGTTTGAATTTCTTTAAATTTAAATGGCTTTAAGGTTAAATACGATAATTATATTAATTACCCTATTCACTTTGATTTAAATTCATGTGTCTTTAGATTTCAATTTCCTTAGGCTTGGATTTGAATTTGGTTTAGGTCTATCCAATCTTGTTGAGTTAGATTATATCCTAGAAAGGTGTATTAGGCCACTAAAAAGTGTCATAAGTATCTAATTAGGAGATTGCTAATCTAGGATTAGGTATCCTAATTATTTGTTTTGGAAGTAATGCGAACTTCATCCAAAAAAGAGGTCAACATAAACATAAAGCATTGAATGAAATCATAAACACAAACAAACTAGAAACTAAATTTAAATGGGGTATAGAATGGCCAATTAGGCCATTTAACCTAGTTAACTCATGTGGGTCCCACCTAGTCAAAAAGTCAACCCATCAAAATTCAATCAAATTGAGCCATTCTAGGCTTAAAGTCATCAAATTAACACAATTCAATAATCCTTTGGGTGCAATTTGATCAATTTGATGAAATAAGCCCAAATGAATTCAATTTAGCCTATTAAACCCCATTTAGGTCAAAATGGGTTAAACTCAAAATTAACTTGAAATCAAATAAAATTAATTTCTCCAAATTATGTTAAGAACTTAATCAAATATGATTGGAGCTTAAACATACTTTAATTAAGTCAAATTGGCCACTTAGAATCAATTAAGCCCAACTTGATCCATATAGGTCAAACATGTCATTTTTTGTCAAAATTAAAATCTAAATTTAGATAAAATGAAATTAATTAATCAAAATCATTAATTAACCATAATAGAAGCTAAAATTAAACTCCAAGATGGCCAAATAGGTTAAGAGACCCAAATTGATCCATTTAGATCAAATAAGTCAAATTAGCCTAAATCAAATTGAAAATTTATATGGCATGAATCAATTATACTCTAACTTACTTAAGAAAAAAATAATAATAATTTCAATCCTCATCTCCTGCTAATTAATCAAGTGAATTGAACATGGTTAAATGAATCAAACCAAAATTAATCAAATGTAAATCACTTAACCCTAACCAATCCCAATCATGCTAAACTTGGATCAATTAATCCATAAATCATTCAATGAGAAATCTATAATGATTACAACTTAAATAAAAGTCTAGTTGATATAGAGGAATGCAATCAACCAAACCTAATTCATGTTAAAACTCAAATGAACCCAACCTAATTAAGTGAACCCAAGTCCACCATAAATAAGCTCAAGCTTAACCTATAGCTCACCTTAGGAGACTACAAATAATTCTAAGAGGAGTTGAGGTGTTGCTTTCAAGTGAAGAGGTGGTGAAAAGGTGTGGTGGAAGGAGGTACAACCTAGCCACCTCACCCCACCTCACCTCATCCATTGGTTATCAATTATCCACCTCATATTGACCTTTTAACCTTTTCACCACCTTTAACACGAGGATGAGAGCCCAATTTATCATGGCCAGCCATCTCCCACCTCTTTTATTGGAGGGAGGCTTAGCCAAATATAAAGAGGATAAGAGAAGCCTCAATACATGCTTTTTAATATTGCTACCCCTTTCTTTTGTTAAAGTGAACTAAAATGAATCATTTCTCTTTCTCCTTGACCTCTTTAACCCACTTTTCAAATGATCTCCAATGCGCGAGAGTGCACAATGGTATCCACATCGATCAAAAGGGAGCCAAGCCACCAAATTCTTTCTGGAGCTTTCTTCATGTCAATCCATTAAAGTTTTTCAAAGTAAGAACAACGCTAAAGATCAATGTCAATGAGGTATTCCATAACTCTGGTCATCTTTTCATTTTGGTTTTTGTGTTTTCTGATGTCAAATTGATCACTAGTGAGATCAAATCATGGATATTAATTGTAAGTTGATCCTTGATTGATTTACAGTCAAAATATCCAAGTCTCACAGTCTAGATTGCCAGAATTAGCCCTTTAATGATGAACAACTCTCAGTCCTTGTCGGGTTAGAGATGTAATCACCACTATCCGTTCCTTTTATTTGGAACAGATGGCTGTGATTTAGTCACACGGTCTTGATTTAAATATCTTTAGAAACTGTGAGATGGCTCTAGATTGTCAAATGTTTAACCAAATAGTCCTGATCAAATCACATCCCTACCACCATCCATGCCATCATCCATGTGGACAAATAGCCCACTACCGCACCTTACGTAGTACCTAGTTAACTTTGACAGGGTTAAATAAAACATTTGAGTATTTTGAATTTAAATAATTTTAAGAAGAGCTTTGAACTTCAAAAATTCATAGAAATAAAAATACATAACGAAAAATTGCAATAAAGGACTCTGTGAGAGGAATCTTATGAACCAAAATGCCCCATTTCCATTGGATAATTTGAGATTAATTTGAGTTTAATTTGAATCAATTAAACCTTAATTAATTCCAAAATAATAGTCCAATGAATTTTAAACTTTGGGGATTTGAAATTAGGGTTAGGATACACCTTCAATAAAAAATGGAAGAATTATTAGGGAATATAATGGAAGTTATGAATTTTCAACTTATAAATCATAAGTTAATGAAATAAATTAATATTAATTTAAAAAATTACAAAAAGTTATGAAAATGATTTAAAACATCTTAAGAAGCATAAGTGAACCCAATAAAATGTTAAATCTCATTGAAACTCATTAAACCCAAAAATGGTCTAATTAGGAATTAAATGAATTAATTAATTTCATTAATTATGCTAAACTTAGAAAAATCATAATAATTTAAATAAAAATTTAAAAATTTCAAATGAGCCAACTTTGGATTAATCTTTTAGAGGGGAGTAAAGAAAATTAAAAGTGTTAATTAATTTTTAACATTTTAGGCTTAATTAGAGTTCTATTAAAAATATTAAACCTTAATTAAACCCTAAATATATCTTTGATCAAAGTGAAATTTTAGATAAGTAAAATTGGTATGTAACCACTTGCCATAAAAATTTCAAAGAAAAATGATTGTAAATAAGAAGTTATTAAATTTTCAAATTGTAGGTCTATTTAAACCAAATAATAAATAAGAAAATTACAAAATTATAGAAATTAACAAATCAATTCAAAAAACCTAATTAACATCAAAAGACTTAGAACAAATTCTTAGAACTTTAAAGTTAAAGAATCCTAAAAATCACATGCTTAGGATTTAATAAATAATTAAACACATAAACCCTAAGGTTCAAATTAAAGAATTCATAGAAAAATTTATAATTGATTGAAATTTTAATTAATTATTCTTTTTGAAGTCAATATTCAAATAAGAATCTATTAAAATTGAAATTATCCATAATTTACTTAACACTAAATGATCCATTGAGTTGTAATATAAAAATGAATAATTGATTAATTCATTTATAACATAAAAATTTAAATGCCTTATAAATTTATAATGACATTGCTTAGGTACTACCATCCCAAGTATTTCATATCTATAGGTTTCTTAACTTAGGATTAGTGGTCAAACAAAGTTAAAAAAATCATAATCATAAGAAGCTTAATTAAATAATAAATTACAAAAATGCCCTTTAAATCTACTTAAGCATATAAATTGTTTAATCAAATCAATTGAATTTAACAAAACATAAAACCATGCTCAAATAATCAATCTACATAAATCATATAATTTCATGAATTTGATAAATCTCAAATCAAACATAATAAAAGCATTAATTATGAAATAAATGTTGATTAAAATAATTAATTGAATTAAATCCTAATAAAATTAGTTATGTAAATAGTTAGAGAAAAAAATTAATTGAGTTTTAAATTGAAATTGTAAACTTAATTTAAACCTTGACTAAATCAGACAAATTAATTAAACTAAACTAAAAAAAATCAATTACATTAAACTAAATTAAACAACATACAAACTCAAATAATCAAATTTAATAAATTTAATAAATTTAATAAATGATCGAACCCTTAATTGAAATTCAAATGAAAAGATCAAATTAGAAATCATTTTAAAAAATAAGCTAATTCAAATAAGCTAATCAATGAAAACATAAAGCCACCAAAGTCAAATTATAAATAAAAATTAATTTAATCAAAATAGATTAATCAACTTAAATATAATGGAAATATAAAACCTTTAAATCTAAATAATAATAAAACCAATTTAGTTAACACAAACTACATAAAACTTAATAAAATCTATAAAATGAAACATAAAGAAAGATTTAAATACTAATAAATTATTAAAATTAGATTAAGCCAAACTAAAACCCAATAAATTTAAAATTGAATATTAACAATCAAAATATATGAAGTTAAATAAGCCCAACAAAATTGATCTTCAAACTCTTAACTAAATTGAATAATCATCAATAAAATTAAGCCAAATTCAACTAAATCATTTAAACAAATCAAAAGGATTAATTATGATACATATGTTCTTAGTTTGACCCTTAGAGTTGATTTTCATTTTAAGGTAAGGATTACATTCTATTAGGATTAGGATGATGAATAGAATGGGGTTTGGCTCAAGTATAATCTATTTTGTTATTCATTATTTAAAATCTAAACTTTAATATAAATTTAAAAATAAATAAACCTAAAATTTAAACAAAATTACTTAAATTGAAATCATCCAATGGTAAGAGTAATGAAACTCTAACTATGAACTAAAACTTAAGCCCTAAGAAGGCTTAGTATAGTCATACCACACAAGCCCCCTAATTTTTTTTTTCACATAATAGATTGCTCGGTCACCAATCCTAGACTTAGGTTAGGTTGATGATTTGAGTTGTGATGTCATGTGATATGATAGTTTTCTTATTTTAGACTAGATGGCTTAAATTTTTTTGATCATTAGTCTGGATGTTAGGATGCTTTTTTAGACTAACATTATTTTATGAAGGGGGTTATGCTTAAAGAGATTATTGTAATAAAATATAATAAATATTGCCTGCTTGTAACTATTGCTTAAGTCCCTAAGTATAGCCTAATAGAATGGGTGGGTTTAATAACCATTGGTGTTAAGCCCATATGTTTGTAATATTATAGTGTGATGTGTATGTTTGTAACATCTATTTTGCAGGGATTTGGAATTTATTTTTTAATTTTAAAATGTAATTTGGTCTTATAATTAATTTAGGATTTATGGGGTCTAGTATTAGCATGAGCTGACTATACTTATTGGTTGTCCCCTATGGAGCCTAAGGAGGTTCCTAAATAAAGCAACAATCCTAAGTGATAACTCCCATAGATCAAGATTTAGTTTTAGGCAAGCCTATATAAGAGCAGAGCCCAACTATGCATTTTTATTTTCTTTTGGGGTGTACAATGGTACATGGCTGCACTAGCTTGTTTAAATTAATTAATTTTGGTGCTTGATTTATTTTAGGATGTGTAATAGAAACAACATACTTTCATAAATTCATTTTTGTGTTTTAATATGTTGTGATGAAGCCTGGATACATTAGGCTCTTAGAAAATTAAATTTTCTACCCATTAAATTAATTAAACATAAACACATGAATCATCAACTCATAACCCTACTTAATTAAAGCCTTAAGGATAAAAACTAAATAAATTAAAATTAATTTGATTGTTTGAATCATGATTACATATTTCTATGCAATTCCTTGAATTAGGCCCTTCTGCTATTGCACATAAGGGGGTACCTGACCTTTGAGGATAAGTACCCTTTTAGAAGAATTATTCCTTCTCTTTTGATTTGGCCCATGACTTGATTCTAACTGCATCTTATCTTAGGCATGATTTGCATACCCAAAATCATAGAATATAATAATGTGTCAAAAATACATAAAAATTTGAAAACTATTGCATTAGTTAGGAGCATAACATGCCAGTCATGATCATATGGTTAGGGATTGATTTTAAGTTCTTAGTCGATAAAATGACCTATCTATCTTGCATTCTTAAGACTAGATTCATGGACTTAAAATCATTTAGGAGGCGTTAGTTGGTAACCAGACTGGGAGTAAGTCAAAAAGAGTTAGGGATAGGTGTTTACTCTTAGATGAGATAAAGGCCAAAATTCATAAAGATTAGAATAAGCTAAACTTCTAATTTGTATCAAAAGTATTATATAATTAGTGTTTGAAGCATTTTATTGGAATAAGTCTTCACTTTTTAAGCATTTATGCAATTTCATGCTGTTAGAATCTAAGTCCTAAATTTATAATAAGAAGTCAATTGAAATCAAAATTAATTTAATTTTAAAAATGTAAAGCCTAATTGTAGGATAGATTGAAATATTCACTGGGTTTCCTCATATCTAAAGCATTCCTACTTAATCCCTTTTGACATCTGAAAAGAACTACTCCCCTTGAAGTACTCCCTTCTGAATTTTCTAAATAAGCTTTCTTTAAATCCCTAGCTTTGAAATCCATATAGGTAAAATTGATTTTCTTAATTGAGAGTCTTCTTAGAGTAATTCCCTATTTTTCTAAGATATAATTAACTTTAGGGGCTTGCCCTTATAAGGAACTATGGAGCATGCACTAAAACAAACCCCATTCTACTTTTCATGTAATTTAGAGGAAGAATCTCTGGAATATTACATACCCATCTATTTCAAGAGTCTTTTATTAAGTGATCAAATCTATTGTAGGGTGATATTTATATCTTTTGAGATAGTATATTAATCCTTTAATGACATATTTGATCGCCTAAATAAGAAATTCCCAAGAATTGTGTGGTATTAAATTTTCTTACTAGGGAATGGTTCCTCTTTCCATCTTTAGGAATTAATTTTTACCTCTTTGTCTCTCTCTGTCTCTCTCTATATATATATATATATATATATATACATACATGGGTAGTTGAGATAACCTTTCTTTCTATTGTGTACCTCTCCATTTAATCTTTAGTAAGGCTTACCCAACATCCGTAAAATAAATTATAGAACTTTCACATTTTTTAAAATAAAGAAGTGGGTGTTATAAGTTGTACATTTTAACTTATAAAATAAAATTTTAAATTTTGGCCATATTAAAAATGATTAAAAAAATCTTTTAAGAAGTTAAAATATTTTTGACTTTATTTTTAGTCAAAATTTTGTTATAACTAATATAATTCTTTGCTGCCACTTCTCGAATTAACTTCTTCATCAATTGTGGCAAATTACCTGATGGCTCTGTAATAAAGTTTGGAGCTGGTTTTGAAGATCTAAACATCACTCCTGATAGGGTGACTTTAGCTCCTACTAACAATATCTCCATTAAAAGAAAGATGCCCACCTTAAAGTTTCTAGGGTGCCTATAGCAGTCTTACTGTTAGTGGAGAGATAGATGAAAGTTAAATTCCTTATTGAGAAAACACCACCTCTCACTTTTCCTAACACTTTTGTTTTAGGCTCCACTTATGAGCATCCTCTAATGACTAAAAATCAAAATAAAAATATGAATAGGAGGATTAGGAAACAAGCCCTTAAAGATAGAAAATAAAATGAGTTCTTAATGACTGAACAAGCTAGGGAGAGGGAGGAGTATACCCTTCCAGATACTTCTTCTCTTTTGGGTGGAAGTAGATTTCATCCTCTTTCTACAACCCAGTAAGAGAAAGATGTGTTTAGGATAGTGAGTTCTCTACATTTCCCTTTCCTTTATAAGAGTGAGAAGAGTTTTAAATTACATAATAATGAAACCCGTGACAAGTTGCAACAAGTCCTTCATAGAATTATTGGGTCCTCTAGTTACACCAAAGAGGAATTACTCAGGGCCATGAAGGAAAAAGTTTCCAAAGAACTTGAGAAAGACATTTTAGGAGTGGTCATGACTACCCAGAATAAGAGAAAAAGGGTAGTCTTCCAAAATAAAAGATGTCCTTATCAACCCACACTCATTGTATCTAACTAGTATCACCATCCAGGAAGATTTCTAACTTGGCCTAGAAATGAGCTGGCTGATATAAGGAGAGATAGGTACATTCCTAAGAGGGAACCAAGGAAAATCTATGATTTTATAAGGAAAACTCCATTGTCCATAGAGCCAAAACCACACTCACTTATTCAACCACCACCATTACACTCAAAAGAATTAACAACTATTAGGCCCAACAAAATCATAAAACCCCATTGGCCATAGAGATAAGAGAATTGTGCCCCTCACTTTCAAGGTATTTGATGGAACTAGGAATCATAAAAAATGTTTAGCTCACTTCCGAGCAATTTGTAGTAATATTGGAGGGAGTGACACTTTATTATTTAGACAATTTATCAGTAGTCTAACTCGAGTTGCTTTTGATTGATATGCAAAATTGCCAAATGATTTAGTTCGCATATTTACTAAAGTTGAAGTTTTATATACAAAGAAATTTAAATGTTGCTAGCATCATGTCACAGTTGATGATTTGGTCATAAAAAAAAACTAATCAATCTTTTGTGGATTAAATTATGAGATAGAGGATTTTCAGCGTTAAGTGTGAACCTCAGTTATAAGAATAAAACACTATGGAGATCCTTCTCAGAAATATCCATGGTCCCATTGCCTATTTGTTGTTGACCTTTAAGAATCTATTAAGTAAAACCTTTAGTGCTCAGGAGGAGGCCCCTAAGATGTCATTGTTAAAAGATAAATCTACCATGTAGTTATCTAGACTTAAGAAAGTACTAGAAAAGAAAGTAGGCATTCTATCTATATTAAGAGAGGGGGGGGCAGGTTTCAATCAAAGTCCAGGTAAAGTGACCTCCACCTTAAAGGTCACAACAACAACAGTTAACACCACTTAAGAAATACCTAAGAAGCTCTTTTAGTGTAAGAATGAATCAGACTTATTCTTTCAGGAGAGAGGTTGTAAGGAAAATATTTAAAAAAATCAAAGAAAAAGCCATATTATAAATTTCCTGATTTAAAGAAGCTAGAAGAAGTCAACAAGGCTAATGACTTGAACTATTGTCAATATCAACAAGTATCAACTCATACCATTGAAGACTACTTCACCTTTAAAGACTAGCTTAAAAGAATTATAAGAAAGAGATGGTGGTTATTCCCAAAGAATACATTGTGGACTCTAGGCAAGAGTCTGTTAAGGTAAATATAGGTGAATCTTCCACCTCTTCTTTAAAAGATACTACTCTTTCAAGTGATATGGATATAGCTTTATCTCACTCTTCTAAAATTTATTTGATGAGAACATTTAAAAGTTCTATGGAGGATTATTTGAAGACGCGAAAGATGATTATCTTAGTTGATCCACTAGTGCTAGAGATAATTCCTCCTCAACCTCATCTAACACAGTCAGATGTTTAAAATCTAAAAAGAGTGGTAAGAGAGGGATAAAATTTATATCAAATAGAGTGTTGTATAATAAGGATGGATAGGTTAGCCCCTACATCCATTTATCCTTATGTACATGTTTTAAGAATTGAATAAAAAGTCTTCTTTAAAAAGAATTTCTTATATATTTTTGTTGTTTCTGATGATTATAATGCAAATGAAATTAAAAAAGAAATATAAAGTAGATCATTCTTATAATAAATGCAACATGTTTTATGAATCAGGATTAGAAAATGATATTTTTATTGATGATTTCTAGGGGATCCATTTAACATAAAAATAGAGTTCTCAGATTTTGATCAATCTTTAGGAAAACACATTAGCGACAATGAGGGATAGGTTGACATGGCCCATGTTTCCAACTTATGAGATATTACTAAAGTAAATCTCTATAGTGGGAAAGTCCTACAACCTCACTTACCTTTCTCCAAGGATAAAGACAAATAATTCATTGATCAATCTCAAAATCCTTTATATAATGATCCAGTAGTTGAACAATCTGCTCCTAAAGTCGACAATAATGTGTTAGCCCATCTTTAGAAGTTGTCTGCTAGTTTATGAATTTACGATGCCCTTATTTTATTTATGGAAGTGAGAGAATCATTAATCAAGGCATTACTCGACCTAGTGATATGCATAAAATAACCACCAGCAACCTCCTCTAATGAGGCTTGTTATTTTAATGAAGTCCGTAGAGTAACTTTCCCTGGTGAAGATTTACTTTTAAGGACTACTGACCATAATCGGCTCTGTTCACTCCATGAGCTCTATTGTATATGAGATTGATTTTGATGATAACAAACATATGTTTAAATGATACTAATTAATTTAATTCAAGTGGTGTAGGAAATTCTTAAAACCCAGGTTTTGAATCAAATTGGGAAAATAAAAGCTATTGGATCGAGTCTAGTTGGGAATTTTCTAGCACATACAATAATAAGGAAAATAATATCTCAATAATATAAAAAATAATGGTTTAACCATTTTCAAATATTATATTTGAATTTTAGCATATTTTGCTATATTTTAAAATTGCATCATTTTTATTTCTTCTGTTAATTGTCCTTTTGATAATCATAATACTTGCACGAGTTTAAGCACTATCCATTATGTTTTCAAATAAGTTGGATGTATTTCACACTTCATTTAATTATTTTTATGCTTGTTCTTTTAAATAATCCTTTTTGGATTTATTTCACACTCCATATTATTCTTTTTCTCTCTAATATTCCTTTATTTTTTCTCTAATATCAAAATTATGATTCCAATTTAGGTTTTGCACAAATATTTGATGATTTTTGGATGAGAAATTTAATGTGATTTATTTAATTCAATACCATATTATTTTCCTTCATTTCAAGGAATTTTTAATTCTAAAATTATTTGAATTTTGAATTTGAATACTTTGAATTTCAAATATTAAATTTCCTTTATTTGTTTCCAAAAATGATATATTTTTTCTTGGTGATATTTGACCGACCCTATCATGCTTTAATTAAGTTAATTTGAGTTAATTTGAATTAGTTTATACACTTTACATTTTTAATTTTCTTTTTATGGAAATATATGGCTGTCCCTCTTATTTTAATTTATTTGGAGTAAATTAATTTTTTTAAATTAATTCAAATCATTTCTAAATTGATCTTTCTTAACTCACTCATGATCAAATTCATTGAACTAAATTTTTTTTGTGAAACTCCTTGGCCGAATATTCAATTTGTATTTCCCTTGATATATTTTATTATTATTCATGACGTGCCTTAACTCTTCTAAACCTAATTAGTTAATTATCTATCATATATATTGCATTGAATCTTCAATGAACTCATTTTGGAATACCATGGCCATCTTAGGCAATATGATCTTAAATTATTTTAAGTTCAAGTTATTTTGAATCATTTTCTTAATTAATTCCTTAATTAATTAAGGAGAGCATAATTATGTTAAGTTGATTCAAAATAATTACCTCAACTTTTGCATGGTTGGCTTTATTGATTTTAAACTCAATTAGGTTCAATTTTAGTCATGTGACTTTAGCAATTTAACCTATTTAGCTTTTCCCTCCAATTGGAAATCATTTGGATAAATTTTATCATAAGGGATGTTGCAATAATTTGCAAAATTACTTCATAAATTTTCTCCCTCTTATCTCACTCATTCTTGTCCAAAATTCTCAAATTGGATTCCAAAATTATTTGATAAAGATCTTCTAATCAAAATCAAATAATTTTCAAAAATATTTTTCATCATATTTCCTTCATGCTTGGCTAGCCCTTCCTTTTATTTAAAGGGGTTATTCCTTAGCTTTTACATCATTACTTCCCTCTCTCTAGGCCAAACTCTTGCAAATTTTTTTCTTGAAAGTTCTTTCGAAGCTTAAGTGCTAAATCTCCTCTCCTTCTCATTGGAATCTTCTGGTCAAAAGCTTGCAATCATTTTGGTTATTTCAAAGTGAAATAAGTGGACATCTTCCATTGATTCCTTGCTTGGCTGAGAATCACATTGGTGTTTGTTCAAGTTTTAAGAAGATCAACTCAAGGCTTGCTCAGATTGGTTGCATATACAAATATTTGAGTAAAAGCATTCAATTCATTCCATGCCTTTGAATTTTAGTTTTTCATTTGTTTGATTTGGATAAAAAGACTTCCATGTATTATTGTTAAAGTTTTCTTCATAGTCTATTTCATTCTCGTCTCAAGTGATTTGAAAAACTTCTTTTTATTTGATTGGATTGAAATCATTAAATTCTACGAAAGTGAATTTTGCTTTTTATGTGTTATAGCTTTCATATTAAAGGGATTTCTTGCTTTATTGTTTCAAAATGATTTTACAACTAAGGAATTCATATTAGCTTGTTTGTTTGAAAGCATTCATTACATAAGCCTTTTGAATTATTCATTCATGCAAGTGTTTTAAAGTTTAAATAATGTAAGTGATCTTATAGCATATATTTTTTCAAGACCATTCATTTTCAAATCTTTATTTCTTTCAAAGTCAAATATTTTTAAAAATTTATGTACTTCAAGTGCTTCACATAATGATCTTATTATTACTTTTTAACTTTAATTCAATAAGAACTAAATTCATTTTAAACTCTCTTTATTATTTTTCTTAATATTATTTTAGTTGTGATTGAGTGCAAAATTATTTTAAAATTATATCTTTTCTTTTTTTTATTCTCTTGTACTTTATTGGGATTGTACTTGCTCATTGTACAAAAGTATGGTGTTGGGGTTGTGCTTGCTCGATGTAGGAAAGTATAATATTAGGTTGTACTTGCTTGTATAGAAAAATTATGGGAGATTTATCGTAATATCATTTTGACTTATTGAATTTCTAGCTTGGGTTGCTAGGCATAGACGTAGACTGATTTTTTAAGTTTGGTCGAACCACGTAAAAATCTTTGTGTCTTCTACTTTTCTTTTCTATGCTTACTTTTCTTTACTTTGTTTGATTATTACTTTGATATTTCATTGATTATCAAATTTAATTATTTGCAATTATATCTTCTAAAAAGTTTTAAAACTAAATTTTTACTTGAAAATTTTAAAACACCCAATTTAAATCCTAACTTGAGTGCCATTCCTCTTAACAGGTCTCTCTACATTTAAATCAAAGTGGAGACTAATTATCTAGACTCCTTGTAGATCTTAGAGCTTCTATCAATATTATGAATTTCAAAACATTATCATTTTTGAAGATCGACACACAAAGGCTTAGTTTTGTTAAGATGTTATTATGAAGGTTTAATGAAACATGAGAAATTTTCTTTATTTCAATCACTCTATTAGTAGAAATAAATGGATTGAAAATTGAAGAGAAATCTCATATTATTAATTCAAAGACATCTTTTAATGCACTTTTAGGTAGACCTTGGATACATGAGTATAAATTAGTTCCTTCATCAGTCCACCAATGTATTAAATATATAAGCGATAAAATATAATATACTATAAAAAGAGATATACAACTATTTTTTATTAATAAAATCAAGCTTTACAAGGATGTTGTTTATTATATGCCTATGATCACTTAGAAAAAAACATCCTTTGAGGAAGCTCTCTACCATGTTTATTGAGATGGGTAAGAGTATGTTCTTCATGAGATAGATTGATATATATATTCAAGCAGATTTTCTTTAGCATTATGGGATGGTTTATTTAGATTTGGGTACTACTTTTTAAGAAAGTAGGCCTTCATAGTTAATTAACCATTTTACAGCAGTAAGAGAGCACTGTCAATATAAACATATCTCTCTGATATGAATCAATGTCTAATAGTGTGTGTGGTATGGCATATATGATTGTCTAAGAGAAATAAGAGAATAGTCCCAATCAAGATCCCATGGTTTTGTCATCTTAGGACTACATTATTTTAGTCTACCAACATTAGAGTGCTAACCATAATGTCCAAAGAGTCTGATTAGCAGCCATGGGTTGCTTTATCTCAGATATCCCAAGTAGACTAGAGTTTAGTGTAGGGGTGTTCACATGATGAACATATAGATTGACCTTATATCTCTTGGAATGCCATTAGGGTGCTGGCATGATGAACACATGAGTTGGACTTACATCTTTTGGAATGTTAGTATGATGCTCGCATGATGAATGTGGGTTGGACTTACATCTTTTGGAATGCCATATTTATGTAGGTGTTCATATGGTGAATGAATTATATGATGTTTGCATAGAAAATGGATAGAAGACTGGACATACATCTCTTTGGAATACCATTAGGGTGTTCGCATGGAGAACATATGGGTTAGACTTACATCCCTTTGGAATGTCATATGGATATAGGTTGTTCGCCTAGTGAACATAAAAGATTTGACTTACATCCCTTTGGAATACCATTAAGGTGTTCACATGGTGAACATATGGGTTGGATTTACATCCCTTTGGATTTCCATTAGGGTGTTCACATGGCGAACATATGGGTTGGACTTAAATCCCTTTGGAATGCCATTACGGTATAGATTGTATTCACATGGTGAATGGGTAGATTAGACTTACATCCCTTTGGAATGCCAAATTTATAGGTGTTCACATGGAAAATAAATAGATTGACTAGGCTTACATTCTTTTGAAACACCATTAGGGTAGGTTGTTTGCATTGCAAATGAATAGATTTATAAGATGTTCTAATGGCAAACAAGTAGATTGGACTTACAACCCTTTGGAATGATAGCAGGATGTTTGCATGGTGAACATATAAAGATTGGACTTACATCCCTCAGAAGGTCAAAATTATTTACATATTTGCATAATGAATATTGATTTGTGTTTTTAGGGGAGCAACACTTTGGAACTAAAAATATGTTGCTAGGTGCTACATTGGTAGCATCTTAATGGTATTAAAATGGTGCCTTGGCATTGAGCATTATAAGGTGGAAATTCATGCCTTAAAAACCTAAGTGGTCGATGCATCGGTGCTACATTTGTAGTGTTGTGGTGTTATAGGCATGACTTCAGCTTAACGTTAGAGAGGATTAGAGCCTGAGTGTTATGATATGAGCACATTGGCACTATCAATTTGGTGCCTAAGACTTAATTTCCTAAGAGCACAGTGCTGAGGTGCTACGATATCAGTGCCTTGACATTGCGGAATGCAT
Organism: Cymbidium sinense; assembly: GCA_021442155.1. NCBI lineage: Eukaryota > Viridiplantae > Streptophyta > Magnoliopsida > Asparagales > Orchidaceae > Cymbidium > Cymbidium sinense. The sequence continues at coordinate 86,157,166 of CM038219.1, forward strand.
GATGAATCTTAATTTTTTTGAGAGCTCAGTGCATCGATGTTAGACTCATAATACCATGATGTTATTTCATCAGTGCCTAATAATTAATAGTTTTATTGAAATTTTTGAAATTTTGATAGTATAACACTTTAGTTATACTAGATTTCATGATTTTTTGTGCATTAGCATATTTCTTCCTTGCCTTGAATCCAAGATCAATGAAGAGAGAAATGTTTTTCACATCAGAATCAAGTTCGATGATAGAATAGGTTTCAGGATATAGAGCCTCAGCGCTAGGAAAATAGCGCTATGGGCTACTCCAAGAAAGTGAATGCTTGAGAGATTAGCACTACAGTGCTGAGATACTATGCTTCAACACTACAAGAAAAATACTAACCAAAGAGCTTAGCATCATGGTGCCTCGGCACTATAGAATGGATCATCAAAAATTTTATTCTTGAGATCTTAGGGCTTCGACATTGGGCCTTAGTGCTGCAAAGTGAGAACTTTTTTTTTGAAGTAGATTCTTGCAAAAATTTAATAATTTTTATGAAAATTTGGTGCATAATATTTTAGCAGTGCTAGTTTTTTCTAATTTAGTGCAAAAGCACTCTTCTCCCTTATTCTAGATCCAAGCTTAATGTAGGCAGATTTTTTCATCACGCGTTAGAACCAAGTTCAATGGAAGATGACTTTGAATTTCAAGATTCTAGAATTTTGGGTATGAGGGTTTTTCTTCTTTACTCTAGATTTAAGATTATTAAAGATAAGCCTTTTTATTTCTCACTGGATCCAAGATCAATGGTGGGAATCTTTTAAACTTCCTTTTCAAAGATAAAATTACACAAATAAAGCATTTTCAAAAAAAATTTACCTAGAGTCAATGGTATTAGGCTTCGATCTTATCTCATGCATGAGGAGAACGCTCTCGTGTGGGAGCAAAAAGTGTGTTGTTGATAGTGCCAGAGACTGAGAGTAATAATGGAGCAAGTGGTTATAGGGAGAGTGAGTGGAAAAGAAGAAGAAGAAGAAGAAGAAGAAGAAGAGTGAGGGGAGTTCTCCCATTTTTATAGTGGACTTCCCACCATCGGGGAAGTTTTCCACTCCATAATTGCTCCCCCCCCCCTCGCCCGCTCCTCCTGGGTGATTATCGCTCCTCGGGCAGTAACATTAGTTTTCTTGCTTTTAAAACTGATGGTCATCATGATAACTCCTAGGCACTATGATCACAACACCGTGGTTTAAGTAGGCAATTATCAAGGGCAGTTTGAGTTTTTAGATTTTATAAGGTAGCGATAGTGTCTAGGTACTATGATTTTAGCATTATAGTCGACATATTCAATTTATTTCATTTTTTAGATGCAAACAAAATTTTCGTCCAATGAATGTGTCATGCCAATTGGACATGATGCATTCATTGGTTCTTTCTTTTGCTTGTTAGTTATTATAATTAGAAGCATGAAAGATAGATTCATATTTATATTTGGATTCTATCCCTTTTGGGTATGTTGGTTATATTTAGATTTAAATTTTTTCCATATGGACAACTGATGTGGCAAACACTACCATTGACGTCCCAAGTCTGGATGTAAAAAGTGGAGGGTTGTGATAGGTAGTCAACAGCCAACGTAAAACTTGTCAAAATAATCATGATATGAATCCTTTAAATCATTGTGTTAATGCTAGGCATCCCACAGAGATCTTGTCTTGAATCTGATGAAAAAAAATGTGCAAGAGCTTTGCATGGGTGCAGAGTGTGTGTTAAATAAGCAAGGGTTCCCACATTATGGATGGATGCGGCCAAGAAGTTAGTCCATGAAACTAGAATTAGGTTAGGATCTTGGAATATACTCTTACGGGTAAATTAATGGAATTAATAGATATTATGGTTCATAGAAAATAAATATTTTATGTGTTCAAGAAACTAAATGGGTTGGGGAGAAGGCCAAGGAGATTGATATTTTAGGTTTTAAACTTTGGTATTCAGGTAGAAGTTGAACTAGAAATGGTGTAGGTGTGATTATAGATAAAATTTTGAAGGATAATATTATAAATATTAATAGATGTGGAGATAGAATTATAGCTTTAAAGATTATTATTGATACTAAGATTATCAATGTTATAAGTGTTTATGCTCCTCAAGTAGGTTTGGATGTAAGCTCAAAAGAAAAATTTTGGAATGAATTAGAGGGATTAATACAAAAGATACCTCTTGAAGAAAATGTGTTTATTAAAGGAGATTTAAATGGACATGTTGGTAGAGTGGTAGAAGATTTTAAAAGTGTTCATGGTGGTTATGGATTTGGAGTGACTAATGAAGAAGGTAGGACTATATTAGATTTTGCCTTAGCTTATGATTTTGTAGTTGCTAATACTTTATTTAAGAAAAGAGATGAACATATTATTACTTATAAAAATGGATCTAGTAAAACATAGATTGATTAATTTCTAATGAGAAAAATAGATCGTTTAGATTGTAAAGATTGTAAGGTCATTCTAAGTGAAAGTTTAAGTACCCAACATCGATTGTTAGTTTTAGATTTTAAGATGAAAGATTGTACGAGGAAAAATAAATCATATTATTATCCTAGGATTAGATGGGGACACTTAAAGAAAACAAATAAAAATATTTTTAAGAGCAAGCTATAAGAGCTTAGAATTTGGGATGTTCATAAAGAAGCTAATATTATGTGGGAAAAAGTAGAAAGTGAAATTAAGAAAGTTGCTAAAAATGTGCTTGGAGAATCAAAAGGAAAAGCTTATTTTAATAAAAATAGTTGGTGGTGGAGTCAGAGTGTGCAAGAAAAGATAAGAAATAAGAAGCATTGTTATAAAATTTAGTTTAGATGTAAAAACTTGGAGAATTAGGAAAGATATAAAGTGGCCTATAGAGATTCTAAGAAAGCAATATATGATGCAAAAAATTTAGCTTTTAGTCATTTATATAATAAATTAGATACCAAAGAAGGTGAAAGATGTATGTATAAGTTTGCCAATCAGACAGGAGAAGTAAAGACCTAGGTCAAGTGAGGTGTATTAAGGATGAAGATAATAAAGTGCTTTTCTTAGAAAAGGATATTGAAAATAGGTGGATGAGATATTTTGATAAACTTTTCAATGAAGGATCAAGAAATTTCTTGGCTTACAAAGCTTTTTAATGTTATTTTAAAGACCAAAAAGATGCCAGATGAATGGAGAAAGAGTTTGTTGGTTCCTATATTTAAGAACAAAGGTGATGCACAAGAATGTGCAAATTATAGAGGAATTAAGTTAATGTGTCATACATTAAAATTATGGGAGAGAGTAATTGAGTATAGGTTACGATGTGATACAAAAGTTCGACAATTTTGGTTGCATGCCGTAGATCTACTATGGATGCTATACATTTGTTAAGAGGTTTGATGGAGAAGTATAGAGAAAGTAAGGAGGATTTACATATGATATTTATTGATTTAGAGAAAGCTTATGATAAAGTTTCAAGAGATGTTCTTTGGAGAGTTCTAGAACAGAAAGGAGTTAATAATGGTTATATTCAAGTTATTAAGGATATGTATACTAGAGTTATTACTTGTGTCCAAACACAAGGAGGATTGGCAAAAATATTTTCCCATTTCAATTGGATTACATCAAGGATCAGCTTTAAGCCCTTATCTTTTTTTGCTTTAGTTATGGATGTTCTTACTAGGCATTTACAGGAAGATGTACCTTGGTGTATGCTTTTTATTGATGGCATTCTTCTTGTTGATAAGACTAGGGAGGGAGTCTAAGAGAAACTTGAATTATGGAGGTCAACATTAGAGTCTAAAGGTTTTCATTTAAGTAGATCTAAAACTGAATATATGGATTGTAATTTTAGTTATAGAGGTTCTAGTGTTAGTGTTGTGACATTAGGTGAACAAGTCATTAATAAGAGTGAGCGATTTAGATATTTAGGCTCTATTGTTCAAAATGATGGTGAAATAGATGGACATGTTATTAGTAGAATTCAAGTTGGATGGTTGAAGTGGAGGAATGCATCCGGGCCATTGTGATAGAAAAGTTCCACTTAAACTTAAGAAAAATTTTATAAGATAGTGGTAAGACCCGCAATGACTTATGGTGCAATGTTGGCCAATAAAAGAGAAGCATAAGACTAAGTTAAGTGTTACAGAGATGAGGATGCTCAGGTGGATGAGTAGCTTTACTCTTAGAGATAAAATGCGAAATGAGTATGTTCGGGAAAAAGTTGGAGTAGCTCTAGTGGTAGATAAGATTAGAGAGAGTTGCCTTAGATGGTTTGGCCACATAAAGCATCGGCCTTTCGATGACCCAGTTAGGAGAGTAAATGTATTAGATTTTCCTTATGTTAAGAAAGGTAGAGGTAGACCTAAAAAGACTTGGTTAAGAAGTATAAAAAATGACCTTAGTATACTTGAATTAAATGAGAATTTGACACGTAATAGGACACAATGGAGATGAAGGATTCATGTAGCTGACCCCACTTAGTGGGATAAAGGCTTGTTGTAGTAGTAGTAGTTGTTATTTTTGGACAACTGATGTGGCAAAGCGGAGTAGGTTGGGCTCATGGAGAGCAAGCATGGCTGATCCACCCCATCCCCTTTGAAGCCTACCTATGCTTACTCCTTTTCTGCCCTTACTCCTTTCAAATCCCATCTTTGACCTTCCCACCTCCTTCCTTATCATGATGGGATTCCAATTCTCATGGTCACTAACCTCCACATGAAACTAATAGGATAACTCTCAGCTAACTATAAAAAATGCAATAGAAACCAAATTAAGGGCTTTTGCTTACTCTAATCATGTTCTTCAAGTAAAATCAAACATGAACAAACCTTTCCCCTCCTCCCAATCCTCTTTGATCATCCTCCACACCAAAATTTTATATAAGACGTATTTTAACCTTTATTTAAATCCTCCAAAGTTGTAAACTAATTGGCTAAATATTTCTAATTTAATTAAGGTTTTATTGATTCTAATTAAACTTAAATTAACCTAAAAATGTTTAATAAAAATATACATTTTGGGTTTAATGGATTCCCCTCACTGAGATGTATCCATAAAGCCCTTAATTGCCAATAATTTAACGCGTCTTAAGTCAAAAAAGAGAACCAATAATTCCTTAATTTAACTTGTCTTAAGTGAAAAAAGAGAACCAATAATTCCTAAAAATTTGACTAGGCCGAGTCTTTGACTTGCGTCAAAAGAACTTTAGACCTAGGTTCTAAAGTATCTTATTGAACTAAGTCTTCAACTTTTATGCATTTCTATAGTCTTGCGCTGTTAGAATCTATGTCCTAGACTTCAAATAAAATGTCAACTCAAAATATCTATCAATTTAATCTCAAAAATATAAAGTCCAATAGTAGGATAGTTTGAAATGCTTACTAGGTTTCCCAATATCTAAAAGCCTTTTCTACTTATTTTTGCTTGACTTTAGAAAATAACTCTTCTTCCCTGAAGTGTTTCCTTTTTAATTTTTGAATTAATAATCCTTTTAAGACAAGCTTTAAAACCCATAAAAATAAAGGTCAATTTCTTTAATCAATAGTATTCTTAGGAAGAATTCTTTTTCTTCTAAGATGTAATTAATTATAGGGGCTTATCCTTATAAGGAACTATAAACCTTACAATAAAATAAACCCTATTATACTTCTCCATATAGTTTAGGGGTAAAATCTCTGGACTATTAAAGACCAATCAGCCTTAGGAATTCTTATTAAGTAATCAAATCCATTATAAAATATTATATTTATCTATTGAGATAATATAGTTATCACTTAATGTTGCATTTGATTACCTAAATAAGTACCATCAAGATCTTTGTGGTATCATAAATTTTCTCCACAATCAATATACAATAAAATTACTTGAACAAAATTATTTTATGACTTTATATAGGATATGATGTAAAGATAATTCCATAGCTAATGCTTTAGCAAAGCTTGTAAAAAAGATTGTATGCCCATAAAAGAATCAATATCTATAGAAGTTCAAAACTGTCAGATTCTATCTCTTATAGATTTTGATTACATTAATAAAAAAATAGAAAAAATAGTCACTCTTATTGAAGGTCTTGGGGAGGCTCCCAGTAGATAAATCATAAGCGAATCAAATTAAGAAATAAGCTTGGTCTTATTCATTAACCAATTGTGTGTTATACCATCAAACATTATATCAAATATGGTTATGTTATTTAGATAAATAAAAAAGTCCATATGATTATAACTGAGGTACATTCTAGATTGTGTGGTGCTCACCAATCCAAGACCTAAATGAAATTAAAAATTAAAAGACTTGTATATTATTGGCCTTTGATGATTAATGATCGTATGAAAATTGCACGTCGTTATCATCAATGCTAGGTACATGGTGTGGTTTTACATCAGCCGCCTAATATATTACATCCAATGATCACCTTTTGGCCTTTGACATCAAAGAGCCTTTGGATCCTCCATCATCAAAAGGGCATTACTTTATATTGGCTTCAATTGACTACTTATGTAAATGAGTTGAAACCATTCTATTAAGAGAAGTTAAAGCATACCATGCACTTAAATGTTTTTGAGAACATATTGCAAATCAATTCAACATTCCTCATCAAATTGTATCTGAAAATGACGTAGCATTTAAGATAAACATAACATTGATTGGAGATATTCAACCATCTATTATTCTATAACAAATGCATTGGCCAAAGTTTAATAAGACACTCGTGAAAATTTTGAAGAAAGTCCTCGATCGTAATAAATGTTAATCGCATGAGAAGTTGGTTGAAGCCTCATGGGCTTATCAGACAACATATAAGACACCAACTCTATGTACAACCTTTTCTTTGATTTGTAAAACTGAAGATACTTTTCTATTAGAAGTATAACTTCCTTCTCTAAGGATTGCAGTTAATAATCACATTATAACAAATCAAAATCATAAACTTTAATTAAAAGAACTTGAAAGCCTTGAAGAAAAGTATTTGAGAGCTCAACAAGACCTTAAACTTTACCAATCATGTATGGTTCATGCTCATGATAAATTGGTTTGTCTTAAAACTTTTTGAATAAGAGACTTGGTCTTGGTTTTTAGAAGACCAATGTTCATTCGTTGCAAGATAGGCAATAAGTTTGAACCACCATGAGAAGGACCAGTTATGGTGGAGAAAGTCTATGAAGGAGGCTCTTATCAGTTGATAACTTATAATGGTGAATGTCAAATGTTACATATTAATGGACATTACTTAAAAAAGGTATTATGTTTAAGTTGTATCCAAACTCTAAAATAAGTAATAAAGTTAGATTTTCTACTAAAATTTTCTATATGATGTTTATTTGGGTTCAAATGTTGGTCTTTTGCGAGACACATAACTTTATTTCTATTTATCATATTACTTTTAATCATGTGAGACTAAGAGTAGATAATTAAATAAAATTCTATTTCTAATAATAATGTGCTAGTTAGGAATAAGTCTCAAAGTGGCATCCTTTATAGGAAAAATTTGAGGATTAGGATGGAAGCCATTTGAGCCCCTTTTCTTAGTTTAGCTATTCAGCATAGGATAAAGTCCATATGCTATAGGTAGTTAGTTAGGAATAAGTCCCCAAATGACATCCTTTTTAAGAAAAATATAAGGATTAAGATTTAAGTCACTTAAGGCCCCTTTCTAATAGCTAATATAGCTAGTTAATAGTAAATCCCCCAATAGTATCTTTTATAAGAAACTTTTAGTAATATAATTAATCATCAAGGCCCCATTCCTATAGACTATTTAGGTTATAACAAAGTCCATGCAACCCCTTCCTCTTAGTCAAAAATTGAGGATAAGGATTTGAACCATCAAAGGCCCCTTTCCCCATTCTAGCTTTTTAAGTTTAGGAAAAGCCATTAAATCCCCTTTATGATAGCTAAATCTGTTAGTTAGGAATAAGTCTCTGAGAAGCCACCTTTATATGCAAATTTTAGGTTTTGGGATGAAGCCATTTTAGACCCCTTTACTCAATTTAACTTTTAGGTTTAGGATTAAGCTATCAAGGCCCCTTCCTATTAGTTAGGCCATCTAGGTTTAGAAGTAAGTCTTTGCAATACCTCCCTAGTAAGCCAAAGTCTTGAAAGTGAATAAAGTCAATTGACCCCAGTTCAAAATTTGTTATTTAAGTCAGGAGTTAAGCCATCAAATCCCTTGCCTACTAATTAAAATCTCTAACAAAGAGTAAGTATTCATAGTTGTATCCTCTAAGGATTACTACAATGAGAATAGAATTAAGTATCCAGAGTAGCATCTTATTTCTCTTGTACAATTAATAAGTCCTCCAATGACATTTTTCTAAAGAAAAACCATAAGATCTAGTCTATCACAACCTATGTATTTATAGATCTGCCCCGTAGGCTGGTTAGTTATTAGGACTATCCCATTGTCTAGTTCCACCTAAGAAGATGTGATTCCCTGTGCCTTCTTCCTAGAATAATCATTGAAAACTAATAGAAAAAATAAAATTTTTTGGATCCAATCTATTTCAACATTAACACTTAAAGATCCTAGTTGTTTGATTAATTCACTCATGTAGATGTAAGTACCTGTGCTTTTTTTCTCAATTGATTATTCAAATTAATGGAAATAAAGCCTATGTAAGGATTGGAATACCTATAGCATGTTTCCTTGCATGTATTTCATTCACCTTGGAGACTAGTATGTCTAGACTTCCTTAAGGACAAACTTTTCAACTCTTAAATGATTTGAGGCAATTCATGCCTATCTTTCACAACCAAATTTAAAATTAAGAACATTTATCCAAATTCAAGATTTTATGGGACATATTAATTAATTCATTCAACACCAATATGTGTGGTGTACTTTTGTCCATCCATCATATATATTAGGGGTCCTCTTATTGACCACATTATTGAACTGAGGTTAACACTCATCCCCTTAGTACATAAAATTTCAATCCTAGATTAAGGATCTCCCACCTAGACACTTAGGATACCTCTTTAGTTCTTAACACCTAATCAAATTTAAATTCATTAAAATTCAATCCAAACCAAAACCAAATTTATCTAAATTAAAACTTAAATTCAATTGAGCCCAAATTGGACTAATTGGGGGTGGTTTACCTAATTAACTTAAGCTCAAAATCAATTAAATCCAAGAAGAATGAAATAAAATAAAAAGCACTGAATCAAAACATAAACACAAATAAATTGAAAACTAAATTCAAATGAGGTATATAGTGGTCAATTAGGTCATTTGGCCTAGGTTGACCTATGTGGGCCCAACATAGTTAAAAAGTAAACCCATCAAAATTCAATCAAATTGCGCCATTCCAAATGCTCAAAATCATCAAATAAACATGTTCAACATTTCTTCATGTGTAATTTGATCAATTTGGCCAAATGAGGCCAAATAAATCCAATTTGACTCGTTAAACCTAATTTTAGTCAAAATGGTTAAAATCAAAATTAACTTTAAATTAAATAAAAATAATTAGTCCAAATCATGTTAAACACTTAGTCAAAAATGATTGGAGCTCAAACACACTTCAATTGAGTCAAATTGGCAACTTAGACTCAATTGACCCCAACTTGGCCAATATAGGTCAAATGGATTACTTTTGGTTAAAATTAAAATCAAATTTAAATAAAATAAAATTAATTAATCAAAATCATCACAAATGATCAATTAATCATAATGGAAACTAAAATTAAACTCCAAGATGCCAAATAGGTTAAGATACCCAACTTGATCCATTTAGATTAGATAAGTCAAATTAGCTGAAATCAAATTGAAAATCCATATGACATGAATCAACTATATTCTCAATCACAATTAATAATAATTCCAATCATCATCTTAAGATAATAAATCAATTAAATTGAACATGATTAAATGACTCAAATCAAAATTAATTAACTATAAAACACTTAACCTAAACTAATCCTAATCATGCTAAACTTGGAAAATTAATCCATAAATGATTCAATGGGAAATTAAAAATAATTGCAACTTAATCAAAGTCTAATTGATGAAGAGGAATGAAATTAGCCCAACCCAATTCAAGTTAAAACCCAAATGAATCCATCCCAATAAGTGAACTCAAATTCATTATAAATAAGCTCAAGCTTAACCTATAGCTCACCCTAGGAGACTGCCAACAAGACTATGAAGAGTTGAGGTGTTTCTTTTAGGTGAAGAGTTGGTGAAAAGGTGAGGTGGAAGCCATGGAAGGAGGTATGGCCGAGCTAGCACACCTCACCTCATCTATTGACTATCAATTATCCACCTTAAATTGATCTTCTGACCTCCTCAGTATGTTTAACACCCTGAAAAGAGCCTAATTTTCTATGGCCGACCACCTCCCACCTCCTCCAATGGAGGGAGGCTCATCCAAATAAAAAGAGAAGAGTAGAAGTCTTCATACATGCTTTTGATGCTTTCCACACTTTTCTTAGGCTAAAACAAACTCAAACAAACCATTTCCCTCTCTCCCCATCTTCTCTAATCCACATTTTGATCAAGCTCCAAAGCATTGTCGCACGGTGGTCTCCACATCGATCAAGAGGAGGCAAGGCATCAAATTATGATTAGAGCTTTATCTCAATTCACTGAAAGTTTTCAAAATGAGTACACCACTGAAGAGCAACGTCGGTGAGGTATTCTATAACTGTGGCCATCTTTTCATTTTAGTTTGGTGTTTTTTGAAGTAAAATTCATCTCTAGTGAGATCAAATTGTGGAGATTAATTGCAAATTGATCCTTGATTGATTTGCAATCAAAATCTCTATGTCCTACCACCAAGATCATTGAAATTAGCCCCTTAAGGATGGATGATGCTTTGTCCTCATCGAGAGGTCAAGGATGAAATCAACCCTATCCTTTTCTTTTATTTTGAATAAACGACTTTGATTTAGTCACATAGTGTTGACTTAAATCCCTTTAGGACTACATGGCTTTAGACCATCTAATCTTTTGATTGGATGACATTTATCAAACTACATCCCCACGCCAGCCATGTTAGCATCCTTGTGGACAAATGGCACATTATCACATGTAAAATGGCACCTAGTCAGTGTCATATAGGCGTTGTTGGGTTAAATAGAAAATTCATGTTTTTAAAATTTAAAAAGATGTTAAAAATAGCTATAAAATTCAAAAAATCATAGAAATAAAAAATACTTAAGTTAAAATTGCAATTAAGGGCTATATATAATCCTCTCAGTGATGGGAATATTTTGAACTTAAAAGCCCCAATATGTATTTGGTAAATTAAGATTAATTTCAATTTAATAAAAATCAATTAAATTTTAATTCATTTCAAAATAATGATCCAATTATTTTGAAACTTTGGGGATCTTAAAATTTGGTTAAGATTCACCTTCAATAAAAATTGGAAGAATTATTGATGAATAAAATGGAAGTTATAAAATTTTCAACTAACAAATCCTAATTTAATTAAATAATTTAATATTAATTCATAAAAATTAAGAAAAGTTATGAAAATGATTTAAAACATCTTAAGAAGCATCAGTAAACCTAATAAAAATGTTAAATCTCACTGAAACTCATTAAACCACAAAGGTCTTAATTAGGAATTAATGAAATAATTAATTCCATTAATTATGCTAAACTTTGAAAATTCATAGTAAATTGAATAGAAATCCAAAAATTTCGAATAAACCCTATATGGATTCATCTTTAGAGAAAGATTCAAAAAAATTAAAATCCTGAATTAATTCTTAATATTTTAGGCTTAATTTGAGTTTTATTGAAAAACATAAAATCTTAATTAAACTCTAAATACATCTCTGATCTAAATTAAATTATAGAAAAGTGAAATAAGCATGTATCCCCATTTTCCATTAAAATTTCAAAGTAAAATTACTTTTAGATCACATGTTATTAAACTTTCAAGTTCTAGGTCTATTTAAACCAAATATGTGAATAAAAATTACACAAATTATGAAAATTAACAAAACTAATTCAAAACACTTCCATTAATATCAGAAGACTTTCAAAAAAATTTCTTAGCCTTTTAAAGTTAAAGAATCTTAAAAATCATATGTTAAGATTTAATAAATAATTAAAGACATAGATCGTAGGGTTCAAATTAAAGAATTCATAAAAAAATTGATAATTGTGAAAAATTTTAGTTAACTACCTTTTTAAATTTAATATTCAAATAAGAATCTATTAAAATTAAAATCATCCTAAATTTACTTAGTACTAAATGATCCATTGAGTTGTAATAAAAAAAATGAATAATTGATCAAATCATTCATAACATAAAAATTAAAATGCCATAGAAATTTATAATGACCTAGCTTAGGTATTTGCATTCCATGTATTACATATCTATAGGTTTCTTGAGCTACGATTAGTGATCAAACAAAAATTAAAAAATAAATCTTAATCATAAGAAAGTTAATTAAATAATAAATTACAAAATTTCTGTTATAATGAACTTAAGCATATAAATTGATCAATTAAATCAATTGAAATTAATAAAACATAAAACCATGAAACTCAAATAATATCAACATAAATCATTTGACTTCATGAGTTTAATAAATCTCAAATCAAACTTAATAAAATAATTAAATATGAAATGAATGTTGATTAAAATAAGTAATTAAATTAAACTCTAATAAAATTGGCTATGTCAATAGTTGGAGAACAAATTAATTGAGTTTTAAATTGAATTTAAACCTAGAATAAATTAAACAATTAATTAAACTAATTTAAAATCAATTAAACTAAATCAAATAATCATTAAACTAAATTAAATAACTTACTAACTCAAATAATCAAATTTAATAAATAATAAATGAGCTAACCCTTAATTAAAATTCAAATGAAAAGATCAAATTAAAAATCATTCAAAACATAAGCTAATTCAAATAAACTAACCAAAGAAAACATAAAGACACTAAAGTAAAATTATAAAAAAAACTAATTTAATCAAAATACATTAATCAACTTAAATATAATGTAAACATAAAATAATTAAATCCAAATAATAACAATACCAATTTAATTAGCACAAACTACAAAAAACTTAATAAAATTTATAAAATGAAACCTAAAGAAAAGTATTAAACATTAATTAAATTATTAAAATTTGATTAAAGTAAATGAAAACACAATAAATTCAAATTTTAATATTAACAATTAAAACATATAAAGTTAAATAATTCCAACAAATTTGATGTTGAAACTCTTAGCTAAATCAAATAAACATTAATAAAAATAAAGTGAATTCAACTAAATCATTTAAATAAATCAAAAGGCTTAATTAAGATTCATAGGTTCTCAGTTTGACCCCTAGAGTAGATTTTCATCTTAGGGTGAAGATTACATTCTACTCGGATATAGAAAAGAATGGGTTTTGCCTTAATTAGAATCTATTTTATTATTCATTCTTTGAAACCTAAATTCAATTTTAATATAAAAAATAAATAAACTTAAAATTGAAACCAAATTCAAAATCAACAAAATTACTCAAATTGAAACCATCCAATGGTAAAATTAAACAAAACTCTAAATTTGAACTAAAACTTAAACTCTAAAATGGCCTAATGCAGTCATACCTATAAATGGTATTTTATGTAGAAATAGTTTTCTTGCTTATTTTGATAACCTATGATATAGAATAAGCAGTTCAGGAATTACTTAATATGGGATTTATCAAGTAGATTCAATCATAAAAAAAGAGAATTTCATTGAGTATCAAGGAGCAAAAGAATTTAGTTTGAAATACCAAATGCAAAAGAAAGTAGATCAATTTTTTTTTTTCATTCCTGAGGAAGTGCATATCTTACCCGGATCTTTGCCTATAATAGTCTAGAATAATAATATCATTAGAGTAGATACACGACTTTCTTTAAACATAAATATAAGGAGTCGAGTAGGTGGATTAGTTCGAGTGGAGAAAAAAATTTATGGAATTGAAAATCTTTTCTAGCGATATTCTTTTTTCTGGAGAGGTGAATTAAATATTTAGGCACAGTGCCTCATCTTTTCACACATTTGATCATTAGGTCACTAACACTATACTTAGATTAGGTCGATGATTTGTGTTGTGAATGTGATGTGATATTTTTCTTATTTTATCATGTATTATTTAGACTATATGACTAAGAATTATTTGCTCGTTAGTTTGAATGTTATGACCCTCTTTTAGACTAATATTATTTTCTATAGAGAGTTGTGCTTAAAGGGACTACTGTAATAAAATATAATAAATGACATCTACTTGTAGGTGTTGCTTATGTCCCTAAGCATAGACCAATAAGATAGTTGGGCTTGGTAACTAATGGTGTTGAGTTTCGGTGCTTGTAATATAATTTCTAGTGTGATGTGTATTTTCTCAACATATATTTTGTATGGATTAAGAATTTATTTTTGAATTTAAAATGTAATTTGGTACATAAGGATGGCTAACTCCAAACCAGTTATAAGAGCTTCATATTCAATCTCATTATTTGTACAGGGCTCAAATAAATGGTAGGAATATCACATCATTCCTTTTTCTAGAGTTATAAAGATTAATCCAATCCATTGCTTCCCTTGGATGGAAGAATTGAATTCTTTACCTTTTTGAGAGGATGCTGCACCATAAAAATATAGTTCCAGGTGGCATAATTATTTTCATTAAATTCATGATCTGCTTATCAGATAGATCATCATTTAAATAAGAAATGGAGAGGATGTGCTGTTAAGATGTCAGCTACAACTTGACCTTTTACAACACATAGAGAGATAGATATAATTTCAAATTGCAACAAAATCATAGACCATCGTGCTAGATGTCCAAACAATGTCGAGCAGGTCAAAAGATATTGTAATAGAGCACTCTTGAAATCAATTTTACTTTTTGTTATTACATATAATGCCTTAGTTTTTGGGCAATCAAAATCAAACATAAATAATGGTTTTCAATGGGCGGATAATTCATCTCCGCTGGGATAAGTCTATGGATTAGATAAGAGAGTGAATTTTCTTTCCTTTCCCTATTAACTTAAGCTAATAAAGCTCTTAAAGATTTATTTGAAGCTATAATGTATAAAATTAATGGTTCACTTAGGATTGGGGTAGCTAAAACATGAGGATTCATTAAATATTTTTTTAAACTCTCAAATACAGTCCTACATTTTTCATCTCAAATAAATTTAGAATCTTGCTTTATTAATGCCACAAATAATTTTCATCTTCTAAATAGGTTTGATATATATCTCTTTAAATATGCAAGCATACCCTGGAATGATCTTAACTATGTAAGACTTCAAGGTGGTGGTATTTCTATGATAGCTTTAATTTGTTCAAGATCAATTACTATTTCATGGTGCCTTAGTACAAACCCTAAACTTTTTCCTAACGTTACTTCAAAGGAAAAATTTAAATGATTCATTTTTAGGTTATAATGACACAATCGTTCAAAAATAATTTGAAGATCATAGAGATGACTCTCTTTTCCTTTACTTTTGATGAATAGATCATCAATGTAATATTCAAATTGGTTATAAATCAAATCAATGAATATTCTAGTAATTTTCTTTTATAAGTAGCCCAAATATTTTCAAGACTAAATGGCATGACTATGTAACCAAATATCTCAATCAGGGTTTTGAATAGCGTGTTTCTCATATATGGAGCCATTTTTATCTGGTTGTACCCAGATGGCCCATCCATAAATAAGAAAATTCATGCGATGAGGTTGAGAACTCATCTTTGGGGTAAGTCTTATTCAAGTCTCTAAAAGCTACACATATGCATATTTGGCCATTCTTTTTGTTTACCAGCATAATACCTACTAACCAAGAAGGATACTTTTTTTCTCATATAAAATTGAATTCAATTAATTTTGTTTACTTTATCAATTACTTGCTTTTTGACCTCTAAACACATACTTCTATGGGATTATTTTACTAGAATTATAATTGGCTTAATCTCTAACTTATGGACTGCAATCTTTAGAGACAAACTTGACATTTCATCATAATTTTAAGCAAAACAATAAGAAATTAAATTAACCAACTCACAAGAATCTTTTAGACACAATAGCAAACTAATAAAAGTGGAGAACTCACTATTCTAGACACATCTTTCTCTCTTGGGTTGTAGAAAGAGGTGAAACCTATTTCCTCCCAAAAGAGAAGTATCTAGAAGGGTATACCTCTCTCTTATCTTAGCTTCTTCAATTTCTAAGAGCTCACTATGCTTTCTTTATTTAATGGCTTGTCTCCTAATCTTCTTATTCCTTTTTGTTTCTGGGTTTTAGTCATGAGAGGAGGCTCATAAGTGGAACCAATCTTAAAAGTGTTGGAAAGGAGGGAGTAGGTATCTTTTCAGTATGAAGTTTGATTTTCCTAAGTATAATACCTATTAGGGCTCTCTTAGTAGTTCCAATAGTTACCTCCCTACTAATTGTAGGAGTGCTATGAGGTACCCTAGAGAACTCCAAGATGGACTTTTTGTCTTTAATAAATGCATTATTAATAGAAGCTAGGGTCACTCCATCAGTAGTGATATTCAAGTCTTTGAAAGTAACTCCAAATTCTATGATGGAGTCATCAGTTAGTCTACCACTATTAATAGAGAAGTTGATCCAAGAATTAGTAGCAAAAATGAGTTGTCTAATCATTTTCTATTTCAAATAAGAACATTATATAAGTTATAAATAACTTTGATTGAAATAATGAAGTCAAAAATCTTTTGACCAATTAAAAGATTTTTAGTCATCTTTACCATAGCAAGAATTATTAAAAGAAATAATTATTTTGAAAGTGAAAAATGTGCAAATTATAGGACCCATCTATTTGATTTTAATAAATATGTTGGGTTCTATAATTTATTTTATAGATGCTGAGTAAGCTCTACCAAGAATAAAATGGAGAGGTACCTAATGAAATAAAAGGAAATCTTGACCTGTGGATGACACCAATATATTGCCGACATATAGAGATAAAAGTCTATTTTTAAAGATAGAGAGATGAACTATCCCTAACATAGTCACCGAAAAAATCTTTGTAGAAAATTTATGACACTGCTCATATCTCAAGGGTACTTATTTAGGTAATCAAATGCATCATTAAGGGATAAATATATTATCTCAAAAGATAAACATATCACCCTATAATAAATTTAATTACTTAATAAGGACTCCTAAGGTTGAGCAGTTTTAGATGTATCAGAGATTTTTCCCCTAAACTATATGGAAAAGTAGAATATGATTTATTTTAGTGTAGGGTTCATTGTTCCCTATCAGGCCAAGCCCATATAGTAAATTACATCTTAGAGGAAAGGGAATTCTTCTTAAGAATACTCTTAATTAAGAAAATTGACCTTTATCTCTATGAATTTTAAAGCTTGTCTTGAAATGATTGTTAATTTAGAAGATAAAAAATGAATGCTTCAAGGACAAAAGAGTTCTTTTTGGAAGCCAATTCAGAATAAGTAGGAAATGCTTTAGATGCTAGGAAACCTAGTAAGCATTTCAAACTATCATATGATTGGACTTTACCTTTTTGAAATTGAATTGATAAAGATTTTGAGTTAACATTTTATTTGAAGTCTAAGACTTAGATTCTAACAACATAAAACTATAGAAATGCCTATGAGTTGAAGACTTATTCCAATAAGATGCTTTAGAACCTATGTATAAAAGCACTTCTAATGTAAGTTAGAAGCTCGACCAGATCTCATTTTTGGGAATTATTGGTTCTCTTTTTTCACTTGAGACCTATCCCTAGCTCTTCTGGACTTATTGCTCTTTTGAAAGGGGTGCTATCTAAGGCCACCTAATCAATTTTAAATTTATAATTCTAGACTTATGTATTTAAGATGGCTGGATTATTGCATTTATGAAAGAAAGCTAAGAGCCTAAACTCACTTCCTAACCTTAAGATAATGATTAGTATATTATGCACCCAACTAATGCAATATTTTTTAATTTTTTTATGTAGTTTTGACTCATAATTTTATTTAAGGCTTTAAGTATGCAAATAAAAAAAGTCATGAGCCAAATCAATATGACAAAGCACACTTCTCCAAGAAGGGTGGTCATCCTTATAGATTGGATGCTCCCTTATGTGTAATGGGTGAAGCACCCAATTCAATAATTATGAAAAATATGCTTGCATGATTAATAAGGTCTAATTATTTCTTGTTATTTTTAGTTGTTTAAGCCTAAAGCTTTATTTCTAGTGAGGTTATGAGTTTTCATTTTATGTTTGAGTTTGATTAGTTTAATGATATAAAAAATTTAGTTTTCCTAAGAGGCCAACATTTCAAAGCTTTTTATAGAGCACAAACAATCATAGAGAGAACCCTATGAATAGCATGCAATTTTATTACACACCCCAAAAAAATCAAGCTAAATTAAATTAAAAAAAAACAAGCTAATTCACCTTGTTACTGTTGTACAACTTAGAAGAAAAGAAAATGAGCAGTCGAGCTTTGCCCTTATACCCTAGGTCTAGAACTAAAGTCTTGATCTATGGGGCTCTTCATTTAGGATTAACACCTTCTTCATGGACCTCCTCGGGCTCTATAGGAGACCATCAACTCATAAAATCATCTCATGCTATTTTTAGACCCCATAGATTCTAATATACTTCAAAGTTCAAATTACATTTAAATATTTTAAAAATAAAATACTATGCCCTTTAAAATAGATGTGAAGAAATACATACAACATGCTAACACTTTAAATTTTAAACATGCGAGCTTAACATTAATGGTTGCCAAGCCCACCTATCCTATTAAGATATGCTTAGGGGCTTATGCATCACATACAAGCAAATAAAATTTATTACATTTATTATGATAGTCCCTTTTAACACAACGTCCAACAAAAAATAGTGTTTGCCTAGAAAGAACACCCTAACAACTATAGTAGCGAGCAAACAATTTCTAGTCATCTAGTCTTAAATATTATACCACAAAATAATAAAATATAATTTCATTACACAAAACATTATAAATCATCAGCCTAACTTAAGTCTAGGTTCAATGATCTAGCAATCTTGTGTGTGAAAAGAGGGTTTGTGTGGTATGACTACACTAGGACTTTTTAGGTTCAAGTTTTAATTTGAGTTCAAAGTTTGTTTAATTTATCATTGGATGATTTTAATTTAATTGATTTCAAATTTTAATTTGAAATTTGAGGTTTATTTTGTGTTAAAGTTGAATTTAGGTTTTAAAGAATAAAGAATAAAATAAGTACTACTTTAGGCAGAACCAATTTTATTCAACATCATAATCCTAGTAGAATGGAATTTCCACCTTTAGGTGAAAATCCATTATAAGAGTCAAACTAAGAATCTATGTAATTTGGATTTATTTAAAAGATTTCACTTGATTAATGTTTAGTTCTTTTCTTTGAATTCATGCTAATTCCTTTCTTTAGATTAAATTTCAAAGATCTTATTAAATTTTATATTATTTATATTGATTGAATAACTTTTAATGTTGTTTAAATTAAATAATTCTATCTTTTGATTTAATTTAATTTTAATAAAACTTAAAATTAAGTCTAAAATATTAACACATATTCATTATTTTTAATTTTCTTTAATTCTTCTCTCAAAGATGAATCCAAGAGGGTTTATTTAAATTTTTTGGATTTTTGGTCAATTTATTATGATTTTTCAAAGCTTAGGTTAATTAAATAAAATAATTAATTCACTAATTAAGTGATTTTGAGGAACAATGGTTTTCATTGAGCTTTAATATTTTTCTTATGTTCATTGATGTTTATTATAATGTAATAAGTTAAATTTCATAATTTTATTTAATTTTCTTGAATTATTACTAATTAATTTAATTAAATTATGTTTTACAGATTAAATATTTAATATCTTTTAATAATAAATCCTCAAAATTTTTTAAAGTGAGATGGGGTTTTAGTCTACTAAGGAAACTCTCTCTAGCTCATGGCTTTAGTCGGAGTTTTTCCCTTATGAATATTAATTAAAGTAGAAGTTAATGATGTTGCAATAATTGAAAATAGTCATTCCCACCTAAGCTAGGACCTCTTTTTTTCCTCCTTAACTTACAAAGCTCTAGATGTTTAAGGTAGCTAGAGATAACATCATACTCTTGTTTGACCATCCTATGGCATCATCTCTCCCTAACTAGGTACGCTTCCTCCCCTGCTAGGGTTCCTTTCCCAATTACTGTTCCATTATTGTGCTCTCCAAGGAGGGATAGTCTTATGTTGGAGTTCTCTCAAATAACTTCCCACCAATGACTCTACTAATCTCTCTATTAAACTCATAATCCCACAATCTTATCATGACAAATTTTGTGAAGGAAGTGATACAAGCTTTATCAAAAAATCAAGTAAAAAAAATGGTAAACTTGCTTTTTTATCTCACTGAAATAAAATCTGCTTAGCTAGCTGAGCCTCTTAGATTTATATTGGTTCCCAAGTTCACCTATAGACATCCAAAGATGGACACCATTCAGAAGTATTTTGATGAACTCAAACTCCTTAGTGACTAGAATGTAGGACTTCTAGATGGTAGTCACATTGATATAAGCTTAATTGAGAGGAGGACTATGCATGTTTATATTCAAAGAAACTCTACCAAAAAGACAACATACCCATGAAAAATATTGAACTGGACTCATACCTTTGATTACAGCATAGAACCACCAATTGTCCCAATATGGCTGAAATTTCCCAACTTGAAACTTCATCTTTTCAATAAAAAAAATCCTATACTCCCTTGTTGCATCATTTGGTAAACCACTTAAACTTGACTTACCTACATTTAATCTATCCATGCTATCTACTACTCGTGTTCTAATTTAAATGCACATAATAACACCCCATTATGATGAAATCGGATAGGATCCCCAACCAATAGCTTTTGGCAGCAAGTTATTATTGAGAAAAAACCATATTATTTCCCCAAATGTAGGATGTTCAAGCATCTCCTTGAGAACTATTACATTGCCAACCCTAACCTTAGAGTAAAGTACACTAACCAAATTAGAAACGGGGATGAATCACTGAAGGACTATAAAGCATGCTTACTAAAAACAAAAAGGAAACTTTTATTAATTAGTTTGACCAAACTCTTAATTCAAAGATATTAGGACAATTGCATAGAAAAATTTCTTACAATTATAGCTCACGTAGAGAACATATATATAATAGTAGAAGAAAATATAACAAGTCTTATCCAACAACTCAATCCAACTGAAAATGAGACACCAGTTCAAGCAAATATGGAGATAGAGCAGGCTAAAAGTAAGAAAATACTATGGAAGAAATTTTTAGATGCCATACACAACAGACTTAGATAAGGCCTATAAACCCAAATGCAACATCATCCATAGGGAATACTTCTACTATTGGCATACTAGCCAATTGGGATGACAAGCTGGATAAGATTGCTATTAGAGACTCTATGGGCTTTAAGTATTCCAAACATGACTAATTTTATAATCTAGAATATTAGGGGCATTGCAAACACTACAACCTCTAATAGTCTCAAGAAGTTAATAAAGACACATAACCTCCACATCATTGCCATCCTTGAACCACTTATACATCCACAAAGTTTTGAAAAACTTAGAAGAAAGTTCAATAAGTTCAACATCATTTGAAACTGTAATAAGAAGATCCTACTATTTTGGAAAACCCCATTTCAAGTAGACTTATTGATGGAAGACTCACAATTTATACACTTACAAATTAGCTGCAACAATTATTCTATACAAGCAACCATTATATATGCGGCTTGTACTAGAGAATTTTGGAAAAATCTCTTGACTAAGATTATTGGCATTGGGTGAAAATGTCAACATAGATGGCTGGTGGGGTGAGACTTCAATATTATAACTAATGCATTGGAGAAAAAAAAGGAGGAAGGAAATCAAGTTAAATGGTTATGAGGTAATTAGTTAATTACATAGACAATGCACAACTTATTGATCCTAGATTTAATGGTTCTCCTTATACATGGAGTAGAGGAAGGGTCTTTGAATGGATTGATCGTATCCTATTCAACTCACACTAGCTTGCACATTTTCACCATTCTACAGTAAGGCAACCAAAGATGACTTATTCTAATCATGCTCCTTTATTATTATATATTCACCACCTTTAGAAACCCTCCAAATTAGTCTTTAGATTTTGAAATATATGGACTAAGCATAGCCTATATATTAATTATCTTCAAAATGCTTGACAATCAATAGCAACTGACCCGTGGAACAGGTTAAGGATCCTACACAAGAACTTAACCAAAGCACTTAAGCATTGGAATTGGAATTTTTGTGGCGATATCCATCAACAAATTGAGGTACAAGAGAAGGGAGTTCTCCTCCTTGAAAGAAAATGTATTGATGATTCATCAAAAGAAGCTGAAGAAGGTCTCAAACAAGATCGAGCTATGCTTAATAATCTAATTGAAATGGAGGAAGTCTTTTTGGCACAGAAAGCTACTGTGACTAACCTCAAAGAAGGGGATAGAAATACCAGATATTACAATGCTTACACCAAAAAGAAAAGGGAATATAAGGCTATCATAAAAATGAAATCTCAACACACTTGGCTACATACTAAAGATGACATAATTAAGGATGGGATAAACTACTTCAAAGCATTATTTCAAGAACAAAGAGTAAACCTAAATCTATTTAGCATTGAATAATTCAATGATAATACAGTTAAGGTAAACCACTTGAATTTAGCATATATTCCAAAGGAGGATGAAGTTTGGGAATGCTAAGCATCATTTTGTGTATCTGAGCTCTACCCTTATACAACTTGAGTTATAATAGAATATTACAATTATAATGAATGCTATGGGGACCTTCAACCTCTTATCTTTCTTTCCTTCTTTTGAATTGGTTTACTCCAGGCTTCACAGGGCCTCCCAGGTCTTTGCTTTCTAGCCACTACTCATCCTAAACCCCATAACACTAATCCTAATTCATATTAGAAAAATTACATATTTATGAGAAATGAAATCTAACTACACTAGCAAAACAGACATTAGCTAAACAAACATATAAGCCAAGCAATTATATTTTACATGTTTGGACTTAGCACCCTGCAGTTGTGTAACCAGGCCCACCTGTCCTAACTAGATTATGCTTAGGGGCATAAGCAACCTACAAGAAAAAATATTTATATTTACTTCTTATTATAGTGGCCCCTTTAGCATAATCACCTACAAAAAATATCATTAGGCTATTAAAGACTAACATCCAGTCTACGCATAAATAATCTTAACATCCAATCTAAATATTACACCATAAAATAAAACATAACACCACAACATGCACCGACCTAACTTAAAGCCTAGAATTGGTGACTTAGTATTCCAATGTGTGTTCTAAGGTTTAGTGTGGTATGTCTTAGTTAGGCTTTAGAAGTACAATTATCTAAAGTTTAAGATGTTTAAGTTAAATATTAGGGGAGGTTCCACTTCAAATCTTTGAATGAATTGATTAATTTTAATTTACATTTTTTATTTTGTTTCATTTGATGCCTACTTGATTATCTAATTATTATGAAGAGAAGAAGGGAGGTTGACCCCCTTCATCCCTATCCTTAGTTGTTTTCTAAGGGTATATTATTTTGACTTTGGTTTCTGTAGTGAATTATTTATTAAACATTTTCTTATTAAACTTAAGATTGGGTTAGTCTTAAGAGATTTTATTCAAACATGAAAGGCATCTCAAGATTAATAAAACTGAATCACCATTATATGGATAACATTTCACCGCTTCTTTTTATCATCAATAACATACACATTTCTTCATTTTCATTATTTATGGTATTTGATTTAATACACATATTTATACATGCAATATATTTTGTATTTTGGCACACTTGAATGATTCATTAATGCTTGTACTTTGGTAGAAAAGAAAGATTTCATCTCTTAGTTAAGCATATATACACATGTATTAAAGATTTAAGCAAGTACATATCATTGTTAAACCAGGAAAGTGAGATTATCTAAGACCTCCTTGGGGCTACTTAAAGCCTCGTATTCCCGGGATGTATAGACTATATACTTGCTAACTTAAATACATGTAAACATATACACAAGCATAGGACATGGGAATGAAAATCATGCAAAAATTATATAAAAATCCTTTATTCATGTAAACAAGTTCCATCCCAAATTCTAGAGCAAGCATACACATGAATGAAATTAAGCAAGTATGTGCCATTATTAAACTAGGGAAGTGAGATTATCTAGGACTTCCTTGGGGCTACTTAAAGCCTCATGCTCCCTAGATATCCAGACTATATACTTGCTAACTCAAAACATATGTAAACATACACATGAATCATGAAAATAAAATGATCCTTTACAATGTTTAAGTTATGAATAAATGCAAATTTCATTGAACATTTATAAACAACATTAATTGAAAATTTATATCATCAGCTTATAGTTTTGAAAATAATTTAGGATTTATTAGTGATAATAGCCACATCTTATAATAATATGTATCCAACACATGCAACTTATATATAATCATGTTCTTTTGATTCTTTTTGAAAACATGAATATATGACACAAATGACATGCACATTTATGATGCTTAAAAAGGAGTGATTAAACATTGCCACATAACATGCTCAATTACATTACATCCTTAGGACAACCAAGCTAAATAAATAATTCTTAAGACTAACTAAGATTCTTATTAAATTTGATTTTAGTGTTTGAATCATTAAGACCTAAAGAGGAGAGATATACTTAGTATTTACCCCATCCCATGTTGGTGGTTTTATATATTTAAGGAAAGCAATTAAATAGATTTTTATGACTTGATTAGGTTTAAACCACAAAGCACATTAATTTGATTACCCTTCCCTAAGCTTCTTTAATTTAATTAACTACTTAATCATGAGCATCCAATGATATGATTTAAGAAATTAAAATTTGCAATGCACCTAAAGGAATCTAATGTAATAAGGCTCATATTTAAAAGTTAATTAACTTAAAGAAGGAAAGAATCTATGTTAAGCACTCTTATGATTTTTTCCACACCAATGGGTCAACCATAATTTTCTTAATAACTTTATGTTATTAAACACATAAAGGAAAACTAATGAATTATATTTGAATTATCTAAGCCAAACCATTAATTTAGTTTGATTTTTATATTATCATTAATTTTTCTAATAAATCCCTAATTATTGCATGTGTTAATTAAACCTCATAAGGGAATACATTTAGAAAAAATAATTAGGGAAGATACCTTAATTATTTCTTCTCAGTGTTCCCACTATTCAAAGTAAAAAATTATCATAAATTATTTATTTTTCACTATTTAACAATTTTAATAAATATTAAATTAATTAATAAGGGTAATTAGGATTGAAATTTTAAATTGTCTAAATTACATGACTAATAATTCCAAGAAAATTATGGGAGCTAGAGGACATCCCATAGAATAATCCTACCAAATTTGAAATTAATTAGCCAGGAAATTAAGTTTTAATTAAAGTAATTAGCCTAAGCTTCAAACCTTAATTTATTTACTGAACATAAATTAGTGATTTTTATTTTTCCTAAATTCTTCTCTGTCTAACCTTTCCAAAATAAGTTTATTTGTATTTTTTTGGAATTTTCTACAATTAGTTTTGATTTTTTGAACTTTTGGCCATTTAATAACATTTTTAAAGCCTAATTATCCATTTAAACTGTGGGAGCCATGCATAAGCTGATGCGGCAACACTTTCCTCGTGGCACTACAATATTAGTTATTTAAAATCATCTAACGATAGCTGACATAGCGATGACAGACGTGGTTTTATCTCAATCATTTGATCTCGGATTGGATGATCTAGATTAATCCCATTTTTTCAAAGGGATCAAATCAAAATTTTAGTGTGATTTATCATGACCGTCTGTTCTAATCACGCAGAATGGATGGCTGATGATTCATCATCCTATGAGCGTAGGAAGATTGCCACCATCCGCCTTCCACCACTCGATTCAAGCTCATCAGAGCTTGTTCGATGGTGAAATTGACTCCAAAATAATTAGAGAAGAAATCTAAGAGGATCCTTCCGTGAAAATCATAAGAAATCATAGTTCACTTCAAAAAAGACCAACACCTAGGGGGAAACCTACGATTACTGAATTGTTACCTCGCCAAAACTATAGACTGGCAGTCCTTCGATAGAGGTAGCTTCATCTTGAAGAGACGAAGCCCTGTTGTGAAAATCACAAGCTGTCTCCCCGTCATTTACTCTGTGGATCAAACGCCACCACAAAGCTCATTAGAGTTGGTCTTGGGACGTCTTCTAGTGCTCGAATAGCTCGACAAATGATTTGTTTTGGTTTGCTGGACTGAAGTGAACGTGTGGAAAGAGTTAATTTTGGTTTGGTGGAGATTTTGGATGCTTGGATGGACAGAGTTCTTAGGTTCAATCGGGGGGCTGGTCAAGTCAGCAGTGGAGCGTATGAAGAGCTCTAGAAAGGGTATGGGACTATAGAATGCTCTGGAGAAGGTGTATGTAGAGTTTGAATCCTCATGGAGGAATATACTCTCTTCCCTAGGTGAACCAAGGGCTAAGATTAGTTCAGCCTTTAACAGCACTCCATCCGAGGTAGGTGGCCGGAGGTGGCATAGGACTGCTGAGGTGGCTGAGGGTGAGAGGCTGAGGGAGTGTAGTGCTCTAACATGGGGTGTATAGCCTCCCTTTGGTGGACTAATGAGTTGCCATGGGTGAACTCACCCTCTCATGGAAAAAGACTGAGCAATAACCTTGGGTTAGTTTGGGTCAGTGGCCCTCTTGTCTAAGAAGAGCCAAAGGTAGCTGGTATAGGGTGGGGAGTTCAAAAACCCACCCAAATGGGGATTTTGTCCCATTTAGAGGGCTTGGTTCAATAGGTTTGACCCAAATTGGGTTCACCATGGGTTGGGTCCACTTGGTTAGGCCCATGGTGACCCAAGGATGAGTCATGCAAAGTTTGGTTGGGTTTGGGCTTAGTTTAGTTGGGATTGGCTCAATTTGATCCATATGGGTCAAATGGGTTCAATTGGGTTAAGTTGATCAAATTGACTAAATTCAAGCTTGGGTAAGTCCACTTGGTCATTTGGAATGAGTGAGTGCAATTGATTTATTCAATTTGGGTTGGATTTGAATTTGGCTCATATGGTTCAATTTGGGTCAAATGGGTCATGTTGACTAATTTGACCAAATTGGTCAAATTGGGTTGAATGAAGGGTTCATCTATATTCAATTGATCATTTGGGAATGGTTGTAGGTATTGGTTTGAATTAATTTAGATTAGGGAATGATTCAGTTCAATTAGTCCTTTTAGTCTAATTTGGGAAAAGTAGGTCAATTGAGTTGGCTTAGTCAAATTGGCTTCAATTGATGATTGTAGGGTGTTCATCAATCAATTTATGATTGAGGCATTGGTTGTAATCATTTTGGATTGAAATGAGATTTTTCCTAATTTTCTTCTTTAGGTCAATTGGGTCAACTTTGGTTAAGTGGTCAAATTAGCTTAATTTGATCCAATTGATTGCAATTGGGTATTCAAAGATGATCAACAATCATTATGGAAGAGATTAGATGAGTTGATTTAATCCAATTTGGAGTTTGAATCAAATTGATCATTTAGGTCTCATTGGGTTAAGTGAACCAATTATGTTGATTGGGTTGAATTGGGTTGAGTTGGTGTCAATTAGGTGTTGAGAGGGGTTCAATGATGGATTTAGAGTTGATTAGTGGATTTGATCATATTTGATTTGGGCTTAATTAGGTTTTGGCTCATTTGAACTCTTTAGGTATAATGGGCTAACTTGGGTTAAGATCTAGGTTAATCTGTCTTAGAGCTTTGATTGAAAAACCAAATTCAATTATGATTAATTGAATAGGTTTGATGTTAGTTGTGTTTCATTTACATGAGCTTAAACTTGGAGTGAGCGAATCAGCGTGATTTTTAATTTAGGCCTTAGTGTGTGTGAAACCTAATTGTCCTAAGGCAAAATTTTGGCTTAAGGTTATATTCTCTAAGTCTCTAAGCTTAGGTTTAATATTTTCTTAATCACTAGAAGTGTTTAGAAGGTTCCTAAGTCTAAGATGAGAAGGGCTAATCCTCACTCCAAAAATGAGGTCAATAAAAATGGATTAGAATTGGATTAAAAACCACACAAGTTTCATAAATTCCCACCTTCCAATCAAATATCTTGGTGTTGACATTTATAAAGAAAAGAACAAGGCTCAATACTTTCATGGAGTTATCAATTCTATTAAGCCCAGAATAAATTCATGAGAAAAGTACCTTCTTATTGACTGGATGAAGAATCAACTTGTTGCAAAGCATTTTGAGTTCCATTCTACTCTACTCAATACAAACTATGATAATGCCAAACTTGACACAAATAAGCTTGAAAAAATCTTTAAGAAATTTTTATGGAATAGGCACATGGACTCTATACACTAGGTTAGTTGGAGAAAAATGTGCAAACCAAAAATTGAAGGAGGCTTGGAATTTAGATCTATATCTGATTCCATCCAAATTTATCAGTTGAAGTTATGGATTAAGCTAAGATAAATTGACTCATTATGGGACAAATTTCTTCTCAACAAATATTATCATAAAGTTCAACCATCTATGGTTCAACAAAGGAGTACAAATTCACAACATTAGAAGAACCTATTAAGCACAGAGAAATAGTTGAAAATCAAATCTTTTGGTAGCTAGGAAAAAGAGAAATAAAATTTTTTAGGGACCACTGGTTTCTTGATAGCTTACTATCAGAGTTCACTAGACAAAATATCCCTAATCATGCATTAGTTTTTGAGTTTTAGAATGAAAACAAGTGGGATATTCTAAAACTAAGACAATACCTCAATGAAGATATTATAAAAGAAGTATCCAACATTCCAGTTTTTCCACAAACTGAAGATAAATTAACACTAAAATGTAACAATGACAAATCCTCTTTGTCTAAAACTTTATTCTATATCTTACACCAATCCAACAAGAATGTAGAATGGGAACAAATTCTTTGGAGTGCAGTAATCAAACCATCCATTTTCATTCTATGTTAGAGGCTATGGCACAATTTACTACCAACTAATGATATGCTGAAACTTAAAGCCTTAAAATCACCTCTATATGCCATCTATGTGGAAGGGAAGATGAGACTTTAAATCACTTATTCATCACTTGTTCAACTAGCAACTAAGTTTGGAAAGAAATGCACTCAACATTGCAAATAAAAAACCAAGGGAGGAGTCTAAACAAAGTTATTTGAAAGCATGGAACAACTTCAATATTTATAACAAGAAAGATCACATTTACAACATTCCTCTTATTGTCTTATGGTTTATTTGGATGGCTAAAAAAAATAAATAAATGTGATAGTCATTGAGTTTGAAGGATAACTTAATTTACATCCATAAATATATTGCTAAATTAGAAGTTGCCAACCTTCTTGCAGTCCCCTCAAGAAATATGGTAAAAACCATACAACTCCAATCTCCTTTAATATGTTAGAATAAGCCTAAAACAGGATGCATAAAGATAAATGTTGATGTCAACTTCAAAACTAACAATAAACCTATAGGGATTGGAGGTATTTCTGAACTCATGAGGGCCAATGCATATTCTCATTCTCCATTCCTTGCTATGCTATGAATGCAGTAGTTACAGAAACCATTGCCTACCTTACAGCTTTAAAAATAGTAATTTCCCTCCTCTTCCAAAATATTTGGATTGAAATAGACTCTTTGAATCTCTACAAATACATTACTACCTATGTTCAATTCCCCTGGTACCTTACTTACATATTAAAGAAAATCATGCTCCTATTACAACAATGCCTCTTCCTTATCAGCCACGCTTATAAAGAGGGCAATCAACCAGCAAACATCTTGGCAAGGATGGGATCACAGCTGGAAAAACCTTTATTACCATATCATCCCTTACCTCAAATTCTTACAACAATCAAATGAAACTTTTTTGGCTTGCCATACATTAGAAATTTGTACTGGGCTATATTTTCTTTTTTCTCAAGCATGAATGTACTCTTTAACTTAACTTAAAAAACAAAATTGTACTCTTGTTTGACCATGTTTAAGATAAAGGTTCTCATGGATAAAATACTATTAAATACTACACCCTCTCCCATTAGAGAGGGAGACAGAGGACTGAAATTCCATTTTTCCAAGTAGAGGGGACCTCTACTACAACTTTTCCCCATTTTCATATTCATTCAACAAACGTATGCCGTGAGAAAATGTGTATTTAAAGAATGATATAGTCTTCAAATATAATATTTAATAAAAAATATGAGATGAATATCCAGGTAAGGTTTCCATCTTTCATTTGAACTCATGATGAATATGTATTTGTAAACATATATTAATAAAAAAAATGAAGAGAATATAGATTACTTGATCTCTTAGAGGGACTAGGCCCATTTTATTAATTATATAGAGGACACCACCAAGAGATTCTCTCAATAAGTTAAAACATGATTTTATTTTGATTTTTTTCTTAGATTTATAAGGAAGATTCATGATTCAATAACTATTATCATAATAGGACAATGGTGTGGGTTATAAAGGGTCCACTTTCATTGACCCCATTAGTAGATGGGAGCTCTCCTAAGATGCCATGGAGAGTAGAGAAGGCTCTAGTGTGGTTTAGTTTGGAGGAGTGGAGAAGATATGCAAGTGTTAGGGGTTAACCAAGGAAGATGACAAATAGACTCAAATCTAGAACCCCAACTTCTAACACATAAAACTACTTTCTACAAAGTCAAATCAGTTGAAATTAAAAATGCAGATTAGGGAGCCTATTTATGATTTGGAAATTTTCATGAAATTTTGATAAGTATGGACATAATTTTACAATTTTCTCCAATGACTGGTCAAGAGAAAATAGTGGATCAAATCTTTGATTTTACACTTAAAGTGGACAAAAACAACAACAACAATAAGCCTTTATCATGCCATTTGGGGTTAGCTACATTAATTCCATTTATCTATTGTGTCCTAATAAATGTCATACAAGGTCATATTTTATACTTCCTAAACAAGTCCTTTTAGGTCTATCTCAACCTTTCTTAATATAAGTTAAATCTAATTCTTTTACTCTTATAGCTGGGTCAACTGGTGGCCAACACTTTATGTGACTAAACTATCTAAGGAGACTCTCTAATCTTATTTGGAACTAGTGGCTACTTCAACATTATCACATATATATTCATTTTGCATTTTGTTTCTAGTGTAAATCCACTCATCTACCAAGCATCTTCACCTCTACAACACTTAATTTTATGCTTCTCTTTTAGTAGCTAGCATTCTACTCAATAAAGCATTGCAGATCTCACCACCATCTTATAACTTTTTTCCTTTATGTCAAAGGAATACCTTTTAATTACTTTTTTTTTTATCACACAATAGGTCTGATTCATTCTTCTATTTCAACTTTCCAACTTGAATTCTATTAAGGACATCCCCATTTAAAATTTCCATTTTTTTAATGACTTGATCACCCATTGTCACGATCATGCCACTAGATCTACTAGTGCTAAAAATAAACTCTATGTATTCAATTTTAGATCGACTAAATCAAAAGCCTTTAGACTCTAAGGATGACCCCCTGTTGACCTCATTTTTAGGATGAGCTCTAAACCCCTCCATCTTAGGCATAGGACTTCTCTTAGACACTAAGAGTTTTTTTAGTATTAAAACACTTCTAGTGATTAGTTGAACATTTAACCTAACCCTAGAGACTTAGAAGAGTTAGCCATAAAAATAGGCTATGCCTTAGGGGTGTTAGGAAAATTTGCCCACCCTTTAGCTTGAACCAAATCCTCACTTTCTTCCTTCAAGTCAAATTTCAAAATTCAGATCAAACTCCAAATCAAATCAACTTCTAACTCAAATCAATTCCAACTTGATGGATTTCTCAAATCATGAATCAATTCTAAATGATTGAAACCCGTGATTGAATTCCAAATTCCAAAAATCTTTCCTAAGTCACTTTGATTCTATCTTATGGACTTAGCCTAAATTAAATCTAAATCAATTCAAATTCAAGAAATTTTCTTATAACTCATTTATATTCTCTTTTATATTCACAAATATAAATGAAATATAAATTCAAATATCCAAAAAATCAATTCAAAAATCAAATCTAAATTCAACCAAAATTCAACCTAAGCCTTTCAAGTCAAATTCTTGAACTTAGCCAAATCAAATCCAAATCAAGCCAAACCCTTGATTTTTCTTGATGGTTCAATCAATCCTTCAATCATGAAACCAAATATAAACATAATCTTCAATCATCAAACCAAAATAAGTTCAAAAATCAAATCCAAATTCAACTAAAATTCATCCTAAACCTTTCCAGTCAAATTCTTGAACTTAGCCAAATCAAATTCAAATCAAGCCAAACCCTTGATTTTTCTTCATGATTCAATCAACCCTTCAATCATCAAACCAAAACTAAATTCAAAAATAAAACCCAAGTCAAACTCATGTTAACCCTTTGAACTTGAAATTGTCAAATGAATCAAAACCCATTTGACTCCAAATCACTTGCAAATTAATTTATATTTCAATCATAAGTCTATATGTGAGTTTAACCAAACTTGAATCAAGCCTTGATCAAGCCAATTGACCCACTTAGGCTCACTTGACCCAAAGTGACCTAAAGTACCCCTTATGAGCCAAATTATAA
Source organism: Cymbidium sinense (assembly GCA_021442155.1). Taxonomy (NCBI): domain Eukaryota; kingdom Viridiplantae; phylum Streptophyta; class Magnoliopsida; order Asparagales; family Orchidaceae; genus Cymbidium; species Cymbidium sinense. The sequence goes on from CM038219.1 coordinate 86,189,830, forward strand.
TCCCACCCAAATTGGATTAAACTAAGCCCACCTAAGCCTCACATTATGAGCAACAATCATCATGAGATGATCAATCACTCAAATTAGGTCAAACCAAGTCAAACCTAAGAGTTGACCAAGTCAATACTTAGGTAAAACGAAACCAAAACTAGCCAAAATTCACCATAGGACAAATTGATTGAAACCATTGATCAAAACTAGCTCATGCCCAATGTTTGAACTTTACTAAGTCATCATTTGAGTCTAACCTAGCCCAATTGGCCACTTAACCCAAGTTGACCCAACTTGACCTAAAAAGTCAAAATATGTCAAAACTTGATCTAACCCAAATTGATTGAAACCAATGAGTCAAGTTCATTCCAAGTCACTTGTTGAACTTGACCAAAGCTCAATTGGCCAACTAGACCCAACCTAGTCCAATTAGCCATGAACCTAACTTGACCTAAAATGTCAAATTGAGCTAAAATCAAATTAAACAAAATTTAATTAGAAACAAAAATTCCAAATCATTTGAAATGACCAATGAAACCTAAACCAACCCATGACCTAGCTCAATTAGGTCAAATGGGTCAAATTGGTCAACTTGACCAATTTGACTTAAATGAAATCAAATGATTCAAATCCAAATGTAAACCAAATTAGACCAAACCAATGATGCCAAAATATTTCAAATGGTCATATGAACTTGACCCAAGCCTTGGTTTGACCTAATTTGACCAATTGGTCAACTTGACCCAAGTTGACCCATTTTGACCTAAATGGGTCAACATGAGCCAAATGACATTAAATCAACTCCAAATTCTTTAAAATTTGGACCAACCTAATTTCAAACTATTCTAAATCTATCTAAAGTGAAATCAATGCTAAATTACCATTTTACCCCTAGGTCAAGGGGTAACTTATGGCCAATTCCACTTGGAATTTGGTCATATCCTTTTCATGGACACTTGACATCCTCTTAGTGGACCAAATGGACACTAATGATCATGGTGTAGATGACCCAATAGGTTTGGATCAGCCTAACCCAACCCAATGGCCAAACCACCCACTTAGAAATTGAGCACATGGGATAACTCATCCACTCAATTAAGCACATGGCAACTTCTCCACTACCTCCCTCTGCCAAAATTGAATCACATGCCACCTTAAAAGGCCTAACCAACCAACTCCATGAGGTGAATTTGATCAAAATGGCTTAGCACCTCTTGGTCGTCCGATCCTTCGAGGCGGAGATATACTCCCCCTCATTTCACTTTATTCCAAGTCTCTTGCATTCGATTGAGTGATAGGAAGCTAGAGGAAGCAATTGCAAGTCTCCCCCCGAGCTCCCCCAAGCTAATTTGATCTCCCCATTCTCAATTTTTCCTAAGCCAAAAATAGGGGAGGTAATAAGAATTTCCATCTCATTCAATCCTTCACTAGAGTTAAATTCATCCTTCAAGCACCTTGAGGGGACCTAATCGAGCTCACTCAAACCTTCATCCAAGTGTTCAAGCCATGTGAAGAGGTGTCTAGACCAAAGCCACAAGCCTAGGAGGAGGAGTTTGATCAATTGAGCAATCCACCTCATCCCAAAGCTTGAAACCTTCAGCAGGACTTTGTCTCCACTAGATGAAGCTACCTCGACGATTGGGAGTACCGGTGGTAGCCTCCAGTAAGGTACTATTCAAAACTGAGTGTAGTTTGAATTTTCTTTTGTCCATTTTGAAGGAAAGTTTCACCCCAGGTGAAATGGACCGTTAGATCTTCATCCCCTTGCATGATGATGGTGTGGGTTGAGTTTGAGTTCAATCCAAGCACAATAGAGCTCGAATCATGCCCTAAGGAGTGGACAGTTGCCCTCTCCCCCAGATGAGCTTAGTGACTGATCATAGACCATCCATCCGTGCATTTTGGATGGACAGTTCTGATTAATCCACACTAGATCTGTGATTAATCCCTTCAAAAATAGCAAGCTTGATCTCAATGATCCGATCTTTGATCGGACGCTCTAGAGGGAAAGCACATAGCACCGCCGGCTGATTGTGCAGTTGATGTGACAACTTAAGTGATGAATCCCATCGCGCCATGTGGAAAGCGCAGCCGCATCAGCGGTCCATGTGGCGTCGGCGATTAATCATATAATTAGGGATTTAATTACCTAATAAACATAGAAATTTTAAAATAACATAACTAAATGTAGAAAAATAAAAAAAAACACAAAATAAAATGCATTGTGAAGATATTTTAAATGGGAATAATCTAAAATTAAGTTTGATGGATTTTGAATAAATAATTTTGTGCAATTAGGGTTTTATTAGGAATGTAATTATATTAATTACTCCCTAATTATTCCACTAATTAATTCCAAATTTCTTAGAGTTGATTAATGAGATGACCTCTCCCTCCCATGATTTGTTTGGAATTTATAAATGTTTTAATTAGGGTAATTGCCTAATCCACTCCTAATCACTTTCTTAATCAATTAAATGATTAATTAACCTATTAAATAGTAATAAATTAATTAATTAAGTTTACTAATTACCTTAGAATAGTGAATGGACTTAGGGAATGAGATTAGGAATTCTTTCCAAAATCTTTTCCCTAAGTTTATTTTATTTGGAAAAAAATGTAATTAAAGTGCAAATTAATTAAATAGTTTAATCACTTAATTAAATGGCTTAATTAATCAAACTTTTTTAAAAAATCAAAACATTCTAAAATAATATAAACATGTGGGAGATGGGTTAGGACCAGCAAACCTCTTCACATTTCTTAAATCAAATCAAACTCAAACAAAATCAAAAATCTCTTTAAAATAAATTTGATTCACTTTAAATAATCCTATTTCATAAGATTCTCTTTAGGAATTAATTAGGGTGAATGAATTTACATGCTTTCATCACTTTATTTCTTTCCTAATATGCTAAATGTGTATGTCATACAAAAATCATGCATTCATGCCTTTTAAAAGAATAAAATTAAAATGAAATGTTTCCTTTATGTCAAATTGCATGTTTTGGCTGAAGTAAGAATATGAATGGCTATTATCATTATTAAATCCAAAATTATTTTCAAAACTTATAAATCAAATATAATAACTGAAAGGTATGCTACTTAAAATTATTTATAAGCTTGCATGTGAGTATAAATATAAAGATGTGCATTGTGTGACTTTCCCACTCTTCTCTTTTAGCATAGTTTTGAATAGGATTTTGCAAAGTGTATAGTTCATTTGAAAAGAACACAATACTTGCTTAAATCCATTCCTATTCATTCCTATGTTATCACTTAAGAAGGATATTCACACTTGCATATGTAAATTGCATAAACAAATCAAAAAATCAAACATAAACTTTTTGCATGATTCTCTTTCCATGCATTTCTTTTTGTACATGCACATGTATTTAAGAAAAGTGGTATATTAGTCTGGACAACCCGGGGTTGCGAGGCTTTAAGTAGCCCTAAGTAGGACTTGTACCCTACACCCCTGGTGCTAATAATGGTGTCGTACTCACTTATGTCTTTTATACTTGCAAATGTGCATATGAAAAAAATGGATGAAAGAATCCCTATTTTCTACTTAAATAAAATCATGTATACATGAAACATTCCAAATTTTCTTAAACAAACTCTCTTATCATTCATCATTAAGGTGTGCTAAATACTTCCATTTGCATGTATAAACATGCTTAGGATTCATCCATAGGCATGTTACATATGTTGGGAAAGAAATGAAGTGTTGTGTGTTTTGTGATAGAATTTCACTTTACTTAATCTTAAAATGCCATTCATTTTGAATAGCTTTGTTTAGGGAAAATCTAAACTTAGGATTAATTAAAAAAACATAATAAAACATTCACTAAACAAAAATTAAATATGAATCTACTTTAGAAATTACTTAAGGTAGGGAGAAAAGGGAAGTTCTCTTCTCTTTTCCTCTCTTTATAACACTTAGTAATTAATTGTAGGTTCATTCAAACCTAAACAAATCATAAAAATAAAAATCAACCAAATCAATTAAATCACTTAAATGAAACTACCCTCTAAGTTGAACATTTTTATACTTAGAAAACTCTAACCTTAAAGCCTAGCTAAGCATACCACACAAACCCAAAATAGCACACACATTAGGCTAAGTCACCACTTCTTGCTTTAGGTTAGGGCGGTGCATGGTTTGATACTTTGCTTTTATTTTGTGATGTAATATTTTAGTCTGGGTGTTAGGGTGTATGTGCGTAGACTGATTGGTAGGGCAATCTTAGTCTAATCATTATCTTCTGTAGGACATTTTGTTTAAAGGGCACTGTAATAAAAATATAACTACTTTTGCTGTGAAAATGGTTATACCCCTAAGCATAATCCAAAATAGGCCAGGTGGACTTAGTTACCCATGTGTGAGGGTGCTAAGTCCAATTTATATATATACATGCATGGGATTGTATGGTTTGTTTAGTTAATCTCTATTTTGTAGGTTTTTGTTAGATTTCTTTTTTCCATTTTCATGTAATTGTGCAATTAGGATTTGGAATTATTGTTATGGGGGATTAGGATGAACATTGGTTATAAGACTATGTCTAATGTACCTTATGAAGCCTTTGGAGCAACCACATTCCAACCAACCAAATAAGAAAGAAGAAAGAAGAAATGAAGAATGAAGACCCCCATAACAATGAATTTCTTCTTGGTTGTAATTTATTCATCTGTAATTCGGGTTGTATAAGGGTAGAAATCGGCTTCCCAAATTTTTGGGTTTGTGCGGTGGAGCCCGACCACAAATGGTCACTTATTCTTTTATGCTAGATTTTTAAATTGATTGATGTTTATTTGGCTTGTGCATTAAGATGACATCTTTTCCTAGTTTCTTCCTTACCTTGATGTATGGCTTGGATGATGATTAGGCTCTTAGGAAAATAAATTTTCTATCCAACTAATCCATTCAAACTAAAAATAAACAACTCACAACATCATCTAAAGCCTAGGTTATAAATCAAGATAAATGAATTAACAACCCCTTAGCTAGATGTTGTATTTTCTTTCTCACATCATGCATAAAAAGTATATTATTTTACTCTTGATTAGAGGGCTTCCATCTTTGTCAGAGAACTTGGCTTGACCTTTGAGAGCCATGGTGGAAACAAGCCTCCTTATCTTGTTGATTTTAGTCCATAATCTAATTTCTCATGCATTAGGCATATGAATCTTAAAGCTTGTGTCAAATTAATTGTCCAAAATGAAAATAAAATATAACAAAATTTACATTAGACTTAAGTCATTAAATTATGCCCTACATGATCTAGTCTCTTAGGGAGTGTGTTTAAGGACTTAGTCTCTTGCTAAATAAACAATAGCTTAGCTATCTTATAAAAGCATATGTCTTGCCTATATGTATTTAAAATCATAGAAGGAGTTAGTTGGCAGTCACCCCCAGGTAGTTGTAAGTCCAAACAGTCGAGTGATTTATCCTCTCTTGTGGAGGTAAACCAAATACCCATTTTTTTGCCTTAGATTTAGGTCGTGCTTTTGGCCCTCCCCAAAACTCCCTAGATTTAGGTTCTGAGATTGCTTCTCCCCTTTGCAAGCTACAAGCATAAATCCTCACCTCATAGGCATTTTCATGACATTGTATCATAGAATTGTAAGCCCTAACTTTCTAATAAAAATACAACTCAAATAAATAATTCAATTCAATTTTAAAAATATAAAGCCCAACCATAGGGTAGTTTGGGGTGCTTACTTGGCTTCCTACTATCCTAAGCATCCTGCTCATCCTCATTTGGCTTCGATAAGAACTCCCTCCTGTTGATCAATCCCAATTGATTTTCTAAAAATAAACTAATATATTGATAGCCCTACGTTCAAAATCTTTGGAGACAATGATCATTTATCTTAATCAAGAGTATTCGTAAGGAATCGTGTTCCTTAGGATGTAATTAACTATGTGGGCTTGCCCGTGTAGGAAACTTAATGAAACCAGTTTAAAATAAACCCTGCTTTACTTTTTCATGTAAAGTAGGGGAAGAATCTCTGGTACATTCTGAAGACCCATAGTTCTTAGGAGTCCTTATTCCTGTGATTAGGTCCATTGTAGGGTGGTGATTTCTATCTTTCGAGATAGTATACCTTTCCTCAATGTCGTACCCGATCACCCTAATAAGAACATATGCGGATCTACGTGGTGTCCCGATAAGGTGTTATATTCCTGTTTTCATTTATCCTCTTTTTGAAAGGGATGGATGAAAGCAAGAATATATATATATATATATATATATATATATATATATATATATATATATATATATATATATATATATATATATATATATATATATAAATTTTTACCATAACCCCATAATTTAAGGTTTTTTGAAACTCTTTCTTTAGTCTTATCAACAAGAAGATTATCATTAGCAAAAATCATGCACCAAGGTATATCCTTATAAATGTTGAGTAAGAACATCCATAACTAAGGCAAAAAAATTATGGCTTAGAGTTGATCCTTGATGTGATACAACTTGAATAAAAAAAATACTTTGTCAATCCAACTTAAAGTGGACTAAAATTTATAAAACACCATAATAAAACCCAATTCAAAACTTGAAATTAAAAGAAAAATGTATTAACAATAATATTTAAAATTGTCATCAAAATTCATGATGGTTAGGTACACCAAACATCAACTACAACAGGACTTGGTTAGTTTAGCCTTAAGCTTTACTAACCAATTTAATCTATTAGAAATGTTTATTTTGTAGAGAGATTTTCGGGCTAACAACTTTCTAACATAACTAGGAACTTCTACAACACAATACAACATAAATTAGATTGAAATTACAAAGAAATAAAATTAGGACTACTTACCTATTGATCTCACTTTTAATGAGGTTAATGAACACATCTCCATTCCCTTCAGGAATCGTATCTTAGCTATAGGATTTCCTTAGTTAGAGCTTTAAGACATTCTTAGAGACTAAGGGGAAGCTAAACACAATCCCAAGACCAATCATATTGGATCTAAGGGTTAGGCCTACTAGGATAGTTGACTCAACAAAAATTTTATTACTTAAGCAAAACTAAGTCACCCCTAAGCCAAGACCAAACTTAACCAAGTAAATTCCAACCATAAATCCAATCCCATTAAGTCCAAAACCAAACTGAATTAAAAGTGAAAAATTAATTTAAGATAATTTATAAGTAAAATAAATTTGATATAACTTAAAATAAATTTAATATAAATAACCTAAAACCAAATCAACAATAATTTACTTAAAATTTTAACATGGCTTTTGAATTGTTTAAAGATTGACTTTCATACACCACCATCCAAGCATAAGCTAACTAAAACTAAAGTAGCTAAGAAGATTAATCATTATGATAATTATAACCTAACTTTTCTTGTGTCAAACTCAAATTTAAACTATTAATGAAAAACCAATGGTTCTAAAACAAATCTAAAAGAAAATCAACCCAAATAATCTCAAATTGTATCAACTCAAGTTAAACTCAATCAAGAATGAAGTTAATTAAAACAACTAATTAATAATTTCACATAATTGGTGTTTTCTTAAACCAAATCTATTCAAAAATCTAATTTAATCAAATAAGTTAGAGGGAGAGTGAGTGAGCGAGTGAGTGAGTGGGTGAGTGAAATAGAGAGATATAGAGATAGAGATAGATAGATAGATAGAGAGAGAGAGAGAGAGAGAGAGAGAGAGCAATAGGTTCAAATGACCTAAAGTGGATTCATCTAAATCTTGGTCGGATCAATCATACGTGAATAGGAATATTTGATGTTGGTCAAGGATCACCATATGGCTTACCCAAAAGAAAAGTTAGTTGATCAGGTTTGAGATTTGAATTGAATTTAACCTTTAGCTAAGTCATCATTAATATAAATGGCAACTTAAATTAAGATATCTTAAAAGTAGTTTAACGCTAATGGTTCCCATTAACCAAATATTATTTGGATCACCTTTCCTTGAGCAAATTAATTTGAAATTAATCCAAAGTTAATGACTTTTTTTAGTTGACTCAAGAGAGGCTTAAAGTTTAAAATCTTTCAAAATAAAGCAATTAAATAAAATTAGCTCATGCACACAAGGACAAGGCTTTTAAACTTTAACCTTTTTCCAAATACTTGTTATCTCTTGGTTACCCCACACACAAGCTCTCATTACCCTTTCACTATACAAGAGATTTTCTACCATAGAATGAGATTGCTAGGAGTCAAGCTGCATGATATGGACTTTTGCTTGGCCCTCGAACCCATTAGACATGGATCCGCCCTTTTGAAACCAGTTGGCTTCACATCACCAAGTTTTGCAAGACATCGAAATGAGATTGAAACTTGGTTATCACCTCCCATCTCTCACTAATGCACCTCCAATGGTCATTTGAACCTCTCAGCCTTACCTCTTCCACACACATGAGTCAACAAACCGAAAGCTCCTCTTTCTCAATTGATTTGAACACATTCCCAAGACTTTCCAAAAAAAAAAGAATGATAATAATTAAACTTCCCCTACTATTGCTGAGAAGTCTAGCATAGAGATTGACTAAGAGATAGTGAGAGGTAGTGGAGCTTGTTGCATCTAGTGATCGGCGAGGAAACATTCAATGAGCTTCTTAACATAGCTTCATATCTTTAAGATGACCAACCTCACACATAAAAGACATTAGACATAGGTTTGGTGTGATATTTTTTCCACCGTCATTCTAGCCAAATAGTTGTTGGAGCTTTGTAGAGTGAATATCCATGATATTTGGATCTAACCGTTAGTAACTCTACTTTTTCTTATGATCATGTTGAATGCATGTTTTTACCATCTTTTCATAAGAATCTATCAGATCACTACCATTTTAGTGGATGACAATGGCTTCACATGAGAAAAGGGGGATGACTTCTCAGTCTTTAAATCATGGGTATGAATAGCAAATATGAATCTACTAACCCAAAGCTGTTGATTCAAACCCATTAAGCACCTCGCTTTATAAGTGGACTTCCACATGTTATGAGACTTAACCCAATTGGCATACACCACTTGTAAAGGGTGGTCCAAATAAAAAAAGGAATTTCTATGTTCCAAAAATTGCCTTAAATCAATAAAAAATTAAAAAATCATAAAACATTATAAAAATAAATAAATAAAAATAAATGGTCCATGAACTTCGAAAATAAATGAGAATACATGAAAAAAGCCCTAATATTAATTGTGCATTTAAGATTTATTTAAACATAATATTTTTGAAATTAATTGTAAAATAAAAACCAACTTGCATGAAAATTTTATGGAGAGCATGTAGTTCCATTCTCCATATCCATTAAAAATTCCATTTTATTTAGGTTCATAAATAATTAGTTATTAAATTTTGAACTTAAATAACAAGAAATCATTTAATAAATTCTTTAAAAATTATAATAACTTATAAAATGTATTTTTTTAGCTCTAAACTTAATAAAATGATTAGGGTCTCTAATCTTTATTTAATCAAAATTCCCCAAAATTATGATTAATTAAATCATAATAATCACTTAAATGATTCTGAATTTTATAAATTCATGATAAATCGCCAAATGATCTATAAAGTATAAACCATCACTCATTGGAAAGGGTTTTAGAAAAGAATATTAGAAAAATAGATACCATAATTTATAGAAAGTAAATTGAGGCTAATTTGTCTTAATTAAAATATGTAATTTTGAAATTAACTCTATAATACTTACTCAAATGAATTGAAATTTTTGAAGGATATTTTTGATGATATCCTATACGTTGCTTAAGAATTTCACGTAATTTAGTTAAATGGATTAGATGTTGTGTATTTTAGAATGCTTAATGATTACACTTAATAATTGATTAAAAATTGCAAAACTTATCAAAAATGTATTTTAATGGATAATAACATTCACTAAACATTGAAGTACTTAAGAAAAATCACTAAGAGATCTAATTAGAATTAAAACTCAAAATCATCAAAATTAGGGTTAATTAACCATTAATGATACATCAAGTAGAGCTTGAAAATTTATAATTAATTGCACAAAAGTCTATAAAATGCAAGTAACCCCTCTTTATGCTCAACTAACAGAGTGCAATCCAAGTATTTTAAGAGTTTTGGCTAATTATTGAAACCTTAATTAACATAATTAATCATAAAATATGAGTCTAAATACTTTGAAGTTTATATAGTATATTTTATATGTGATTACGTATTTCTGTGAATTTTCTCAAAAGTTTTTGGCCTGTGTTTTATGAGTTGTTAGGACCTTATGTTTAATTCAAAAGATAATTGAATTAATTGATTAAAAAATCATAAAAATTCACAAAATTGCTTCTTAAGATTTTAAATCACTTGATAAATGGGTAAGGTCATGACATAATGTTAATCACATTTAATAATACCTAATTACACTAATCACTTTAATTATACTTAGTTACTTATTCTTATTAAATAATTAATTAGTCTGTCAAATTAAGAATTTCATAAGTCACTTAGCCTAATTTCAAATGATTTAATGATCCCATGATTTATCTAAGGATTACTAAAAATACTTAAGAGAATCTTCTTGACATTTGGGTTTGAAATAAACCATATACATTGAAATTATTCATTAGTGATTATTAAAATAAGGTTTAAGAAAATATAAATTTCTTGTAAATCATATAGGGTGTGCCTCTTAGTGCCCTTAATTAGAGGAATCATCCTTGCATATATAATAAATCACTTTAATATTGTCCACATTTTTCATAAGAAATTTTTCACACTTCTATGAGTTTAATATAATTAAAATCTAAATCATAAAATAATTAAATAATTAAAGAAAAAAATTAAGTTAATTCAAATTAATCCCAAATTTTTTGAGGTTCTTCTTTGAAATTCCTCAACTTTAGAGGATATTTACAAAATTTGGGCAGTTATTATGATAATGATTTGAAATTTCCTACATCTTTTTATAAATAAATAATATTAAATTTAATAATAATTTAAAATTAATTAAAATATCATGATATCAAAGGTACTTCCCTAATCCTATGACATGCTTCATAAAATTAGAAAATCATTATTACTTAGAACTTAATTAAAATGCATCTTCATTGATAAAATTAATTAAAACTCATAAAAATCACTTAGAACCTTAGTAAGAATGCTCTTTCTTGGATGAAGTGTTCAGTCTATTAGGACTAGGGTGTATAGAAGAGTGGGCCTAATGTTTCATCATAATCATTACAACACAAAACTTAACTAAAACCTAAAATAACTTAAAATCCATCTTTATGTCATTAATTACTTAAATCAAGTTCACCTAATGGTAACAAATTAGACTTTTAAATTATAATTCAAACATTAAAGACTTAGCTTCATAATACCACATTAGCCCTTACACACATTTTAGATTGATAAGTTACTGATCCTTGACTTGGGTTAGGCCCTTATACATATGTTTCATCCTTCTTGAATTAGGCCCTTCTCCTATTGCACATAAAGGGCATTTGTCCAATAATGATAACAACTTACTTGGGAAAGTCTACTTTCTAAGCTGTGATTAGGTATTAACCACTTTTAATAACATGCATGTAGACATAATTGCATACCCAAGGCTTAAAATAAATCTAGGGTTTAATATGTATAACAACTTAAAGATATTATATTAATCAAGAACATTTTTATACTAGTCATGATCTTAGAGTTTATGGAGTGAGTTTATATTCGTAGATTTATTTTTTAATTACTAACAGTCTAACTATCTTTCACTTCATAAGAATAGCCATATGGATTTAAACTATAGGAAGTGTTTGTTGGTAACTCATACAAGTGGATAATAAGTCTAAAAGTGTTAGGATAGGTTCATTTTCCTTAATCAGAGTGAACCAATATATCTTAGTTTTTCTTAGTTAAATTAGGTCAAGCTTTTAGCTTATGCTGAAGTGCCTTTAATTTTAGAATCTTATGTTACTTACTTTTCATTTGCGACTAGTATAAGTCCTCACCTCTTAGGTATTTTCATAGTGTTGTCCTGTTAGGTTGTATGTCCAAATATTCAATTGAAATGTCAGCTTAAAACTTAAAATTAATCTTAATTTTAAAAATATAAAATCCAACTATAAGATAGACTAAAATACTTACCAAGATTCACAATATCTAAGCACTTTTTACTAATTTTCTTTTGGAATCTAAAAATAACTATTACATCCATTTGACTCTTAAATTATCAATCTTAATTCTAAACTTTAAAATCTGTAAAGATAATAGCTTTACATTAATCAAAAAATTTCTTAAGAAATCACCTCTTCTAAACTATAATTAAGTATAAGGGCTTGCCCATATAAAGAATTTATAACCTAGGTAAATTAGATCCTATCTAACTTCACCCATGTAAGGTAGGGGAAAAGATCTTTGGTACACATTGACCCAATATTTTTATGAGCCCTTATTAAGTGGTTGAATCCATTGTAGGGTGCTATTTCTAGCTTTGAGATTGAATATTATTTCTTGATATCATGTTTGATTAACTAAATAAGAAACTCAATGATTTGCATGGTATCCTCTCAGTTTTTAATCACCACATCACTAAAGTAACATAGGTAAGAAAGATGACTAAACCCTTCCTTCAAGTTGGCCGTCCATCAAGCCTTTACTAATTGAGAATTCCTTATTTAATTTTATTTAAATAAAAAAAACTTAATTCCATTGTGGGGTAAGAGTTTTATTCATGTTACCATACTTTAGAAGAAAGGATGGTGTTCGTTCTGGTGGTGGGGTTGATTAGTGTAGACACTATTAGTGTCAAAGATTTTTGACGTACTAGCCTAATCTATGCTCATTCAAAATCCATTATACAAGAGTAAAATCTTGAATTATTCTATTTAAATAATATTTTTCTTAATTTAAAGTAGTTATTTAGTTTTATTTCAGTTTAGTAGCAATATTATCAAGTTTTAACGCACCTTGCACAATTTTAGTTATTTTGATCATATCTTTTAAGTCAATGCCCTATTTTGGGTGATCTTGTACTTATTAGAAAGCTAAGAATATTCCTTACAAATCTCTACTTCACATTATAAAGAATCTAGTTTCACTTCACATTACAAGGACTGTCTAGGCTAGATCTCTACTTCACATTTTTCGCTAAGAAATATTATGTGCTAAGTCTAGCGAGATAACTTCCATGCTATCTCAGTCCTCCTTATTGAGAACTATTAAAAAATGATATGCCTATTATATATATAATCTTCTTTTAGATCTTTTGCATATTATTGTGATCTAGCTAATAATCAATTAATTTAATATTTATATAAGGCATGCCCTACATCAGTTGTTATCAAAGCCTGGTTTAGTCTAGACATTTGCATACTATATAATATTTATTACTTTTTCTAGTCTTTTTGAAAAGTTTTATTTTTGCCCCACAATAAAGCTTAGTTGGCTTAAGAACATGACTAGGCTTATCGCCTTGGCTTGATTTCGAAAGCCATACATTTTAACCTTGTCCTGGAACACAATTAAGCCTTTTGGCTTTAGATCGGTTCATAATGACCAAATATTTTTATACTGGTTCAAAGTGCGATTGAACATTATTGTCTTGGTTGGCTCATAAGTACCATATATTAATTCCAGTGTTTAAATTTATTTTTTATCGATGAATATCTAGCTTGCATTCTAAAGAGATAGGAAAGTGTGTTAAAAGAAGTTATTTTTTCCTATTCTTCTCTTCTATTTTTTATTTTAAAACATCGTATAGTATATGACCACATGCTCAAGTAGAGCATACCAAATACATTCTGCACACACAATTAATATGGATGAATTTCAACATTTGTTTAAGGCTATTCTAACATGGTTAGTGGTAATAGATGGTAGGCTAACTAATGTATAATGGATAATCAATGTTGATTCTAATGCCTTAAAAAATGAACTTCAAAATCCTTAAAGACCAAGAAGACACTCACTACCCCATCCACATGAGCCTACCCCTATAGATGATGATGATAAAGTCCTTAGAGTTATCAAAATTAAAGCCCCAACATTTGCTAAGAATTTAGATCCAAAAAATTACTTAGAATGGGAATCAAGTATTAACAAATGCTTTAACTGGTATAATTTAAGTGAGGAGAGAAAGGTTATGTTTGTAAATATGAAACTCACGTGTCTAGCTCATTTGTACATTCAAATCCTAAAACTCAATATCTAAGAATAGATTTAGAATAAATAGGCATCTAGAAAGAATTGAAAGTATGTTTGAGAGAAAAATATGTATCAATGTCATATAATAGGAAAATGTTAGATCAATGGTAAAGATTAACTCAAGGTAGAAAAATAGTATATGAGTATATTACATGATTTGATGAATACTTAATGCAATGTTTAGTAGGAAATGATAGTATTGCTACATTACCATGATTTAAGGTAAGGTTATGTGAGGATATTTAACAAGAGTTAATCCTAAGAGAGGTTGATACCTTAATTAGCCTATATGGTCGTAAGAGATTATAAATGATTTCAAAAGCCATTAGTACTTCATAAGCCTGACTTTACACACATCATTCTACTAGTACAGCGAAGCACCACTAATGGTGCCTCTTCAGGTCTTATTCCTACATCTAGTTCCTCTCCAGATCTACTTGCACTACCCAAATGAGAAAGCACACCTCAATCAAGCTCACGAACAATTAGAGGTTCACAAGTTAAGTGTTTTAAGTGTAAAGGAAGAGGTCATGTTGCAGTAACATGTCCAACTAAGTTAGTGTATATTGAAGAGGGAGAGCTAGATCAAAACTCTATTATTATAATTGAACCTAAAAATTGTATTTCAGAAGACGCATTAGAAAATAATTACTATGATATTAATTATATAGATGATTCACAACACTAAAAGTTTTTAGCTATTTTTAAATGTATCTTTACACAACCTAAGGTTAGTGAGGATTAAATGAGGCATACTACAATCTCTAACACATTTATCCAAAAAGGAGAAAAAGCTTATAATATAGCGATAGAGTGGTAGTTGTATAAAAGCAACATGTTTAGATATTATATCCCACCTTAATTGTCTTATGGATCACCTAGTTATTATACCATGTCTTGGATTAATGACACATCTATTCCAATAAGAGTACATTATTTATTACCCATTTAATTAATTCTTACTCAGAAGATGTTTTATGTAATGTTACACCAATGCAAGTTGAAAGTGTAAATCTATGAAGAACTTGATTATTTCATATAGATGCTACATTGATTTGAAAGGCCAACACTTGTGTGTTCACATATGAAGGAAAGAACATTACATTATACCCATCCCCACCTAAAAAAATAATTAACCAACAAAGAATACAAACTTTAAATCAAATAAAGAAAAAAAAGGTTTTACAATTGATTTCATAACGAGAAATAGAGAGGGAGTTTACTAATGGATCCATTATATGGGTTGTAACAGTTTCTAAATCTAAGCCTAAAAACATTAAATTGGTCATTCCATATAGTTGAGTCTATTCTAAATGAATTTAAGAATTTATTTACAGAGAATTAACCAGATAGCTTACCACATATGTGTGACATGCAACATGCAATAGATTTAATCCCAGGAGTTTCTCTACCAATTTGCCTCATTATAGGATGAGTGTTACTAAACATCAAGAATTGGCAAAACAAGTTCAAGAGTTATTAAACAAAGGTTTTATTAGAGAGAGTCTTAGTTCATGTGATGTTTCAACACTCTTTACCCCCAAAAAGATGTTATTTGAAGAATGTGCATTAATAGTTAAGTAATCATTAAGATAATTGTTTACATCAAAAGAAATAAAATAAAATAAAATAAAAAATTAAATTTTTTTTATATTGGCTATAGTTGTGCGTCACGGCTCTGATCTTCTAGAAGAAATAAATGCCTAGTCTAGCTGTCAAATTATGGTACAGTGCTACGGTGCCAGAATCATAGGGTTGAGGTGCTACAACGGCCACTCAAAGAGAATAGTTATCAGCCCACTCATATAAATAGGAGTGAGCAGTCTACTCAAAGGACTTTTCTCCCATTTTAACTCCACTCTTTATGAATTGTGCTCACACTTCTTTCTGAGTTTCTTACTTCAGTTAAAGAATATGTGCTTTTTCTTAATAGTTTGATAAATCCCACCATTGAACTTTCATCTGGTGTGAGAAACATGGAGATTTGAAGACCTTCACCTTTGAATTTTATTACAATGAGAGATGGAAACCCACTCTCCTTCATTGATATTAGATCTAGAATAAGGGAGAAGAGTGCTTCGTATTATACAATTTTAAAATCTAGCAATATTAAGGTGAAATGCTTCCAAAATTTCTTAAAAATTTAAAAAATTTGCACTTTAAATTCAAAATTTAACCTATTGTCGAGGCGTTGAATATTAGCGTCCCAGCTCCGTGATCTCGGATAGCCTTATTATGAAAGTGGCACTACAATTCCCCTGAATTAGCATCGTAGTGTTCTAACAAAATCCCATCGTGCCAGAGAATCAACACCATGGCACCATACCCACATGTCACTTGAAATATGACTTAGAATATGTGGTTAAAAAAATAAGATAAAATCCCATAGCATCGTAGCGCTGAGGGGATAGTGCCACAACATTGTCTAACATTGCTATAAGTGAAAAAGGACTTAGAAAATTTTCTGCTGAGGAGAAAATAATATCCCACGACATTGCGGAACTGTAGAACCATGCCAGGTGCTCGCTTCTGAAGTCCTTTAGTCTATCTACAGCACCATGACACTATAGCCTAATTTAATTTTTTTTAAGTGTTTAATTTTTTATTTATTCTAAAGCATCAATATATATATATATATATATATATATATATATATATATATATATATATATATATATATATATATATATATATATATATATATATATAGCATACAATGCAAAGATAATGAAAAAAGAATTATATTTCTTCAAAAGAAAATTAGAATTTATAAATTATAAATTATAAATAAAAGAAAAGAAGAAAAATAATACAACGAGGATAGCTAGTAATCATACTCATCGCCACCTTCCTCTTCCTCTTCTTCCTCTTCCTCCATGCCTGATATTGGCGAGGTAATCACACATGGCTAATATTGAGGTGGCATAAAGAAGGACACTCGGCTAGTATCTACAAGATTATAATTTTGGAATATGTTGACTAGTATAGTGTTGAACTAGGCCATATAAAAGAATTGCATCTACTCTTGATCCATGTAAGGGTCAAATTTGCATTCTAGTATCTCCTGCCTATGACTACTCTTATCTACCCTCTCCCCTGAATCTATTCCTGCACCGTGGCACTATAGCCTAATTTAATTTTTTTAAAGTTTTTACTTTTATTTATTTATTCTAGAGCATCAATAGAAAAATTATATATATATGCTAGCATACAATGCAAATATAATGAAAAAAAGAGTTTTATTTCTTCAAAAGAAAATTAGAAATTTTAAATTATAAATTATAAATAAAAGAAAAGAAGAAAAATAATACAACGAGGTCAGCTAGTAATCATACTCATCATCACCTTCCTCTTCCTCTTCTTCCTCTTCCTCCATGCTTGATATTGGTGGGGTAATCACACATGGCTGATATTGAGGTGGTGTAGAGAAGGAGACTTGGCTAGTATCTACAAGATTATAATTTTGAAATATGTTGACTAGTATAGTGTTGAACTAGGCCATATATGAAATTGCATCTACTCTTGATCCATGTAAGGGTCAAATTTGCATTCTAGTATCTCCTGCCTATGCTTACTCTTATCTACCCTCTCCCCTGAATCTAAGACTTGGCTACCGATCTCTTGAACTTGCTCTGCCATGGACTTGGGAATTTGAGATCTAGATCGGGGAGGATGTGAACTCTCTCCCACTTCAAATCTATTCCTGAACCCCACACCCCACCAAATCACTCTCTTCATTAGAGGAGCTTTCTGAAGGAGTACCACTTCATCAAACCCCCTTACCGCAGCTGTCGCTACACACAAACCATATATAAAAGATGTGTGGTTATACCTAATAGTAGTACTCCCCTTCAACATATTACAAATTGAATTAAAAATATCCATCCTGATATATATCGAGAACCCCTTTTGAATAGAAAAATTCAAAATAACCCTGTCTGTAGTAACCTCACTACAGTGGGCATAAGCCTAGCATAAATGAAATAGTGTCAAGCCTTAGAGGTGGCTGTCATACCGATGGTAAAAGAAATTATAATCCTTTTCTCCCATTATTTCCATTACATTCTTCATTTTCTCCACAAATAAAAAGAATAATGTCATCAAAATCGGTATGATCATTTAGGAGAGATATTGATCATACTTAATATTAGGAAGATCGTAATATGCATTTATAACACTATTGTCATAACTTACCAGCTTTACCTGGATGTATGTCTTATTGTCCTAGCCATCTCGTGCATTTACAAAGAATTCATGCACCATTGAGATAATACATGAATTATTATCATAGGCCATTTTGAGCCACCTCCCCTCCATAATTATCCCCTCTACACTGCCATTGGGATTTTGGAAACCCCTCTATGGAATCAAGTGTTTGTGGAGAGAGCGTACTGGTACCACTCCTCGACGTTGATGATAATGAAGTAATTGGCATCACTGGATGCCCTCTTCTTGCCCATAACTCTTCTAAGAGGTATGATTAATAATAAAAATTGAAAAATAAAAATTGCTAAAGAGAAAGGAAATTCTTAAAGGGATGTGATTGTTGAATGAAAATCCTTAACAACCTGGTCCTCTATTTATAAATCCCGACCCAACATCGTGGCACCCAAACCCGACACTAAGGTGTACCCTCTCAGGTTGCAGAACATGGCCCTAGCGTCACGACACCCACATGTAGCATTGAGGAGCTGGTCAGCTCGTCTAGTTGGTTACTGTGTAGCTCAAAAAGATAGAATTAATTAAAATAAAATTTGGTAACTGATGCATGTGAAAAGAGCACAACATCATAGAGCTCTGACCAAGCACCATAACACTCATTAAAATGTGGTTGTTATTTCCCCTTAAAACCCATTGCATGTCTATCAAAAATCATGACCAGCACCGCAACACTATATGGCGACCCTATAGTGTTGTTCAAACAATCAAATGACCAATATTCTGAGTGCCAAGGTGCTAAGCCTCCAGTTCACCTGGTTCGTATCATGCCATATAAGCACTGGGCTCCATTATCATAATGTTGTGATGTTGGATCCTTGTGCCGAGGCCTTGGGTCCCAAAAATAAGAATTTTATGTATTTTTTTAAATTCAAATTTTTATTCATTTACTACACAAACACCAATATGTCTATCTAATATGTAGATAACCATAATTTTTGGCATTTGAAAAATACGTAAGCCCAACCTCTTATTCGTTCACCATATAAACAATAATTCATTCGCAATGCGAACATCCCATAATTCTTTCTCCATGTGAATAAATCCATATCTGTTTGCCATGAAAACAATCCTAAATTTTGGCATTTCAAAGGGATGTAAGCCCAGCCTTCTATTCTTTCACCATGTGAACATCTATTTGTTCACCATGCGAGCACTCTATAATTCATTTACAATTTGAATAAATTTATATTCGTCCATCATATAGGACAACCCTAATTTTGGCATTCCAAAGGAATGTAAGCCCAACCTTATATATTCATTCACAATGTGAACATCTGTTCATTTACCATGTAAACACCTTATAATTTGTTCACTGTGTGAACACTCTTGTATCACTTACACTAAAATTCTAAGTCTAGTTGAGATACCTAAAATGAATCAACTCATGGTTGTTAATCAAATTATCTAGACATTACGGCTATGTTCCTCTGATGATGGTAAGCTGGAATAATGTAATCCTTGGATGACGGAACCATGGGATCTTGATTGGGATTGCACTCCTATTTTTGAGTCATTTATGCCACACACACCTCTAAGACACCAATTGCACATTAGATAGATATGTTTTTTCCAACCTTAATTAAGAGTGCTCTCTTACAGTAGTAAGAGTGGTAATTAAGTATGGAGGCTTGCATCCATAAGGAGTAGAACCCATATCAAAATAAACCCTCTTAAAAGTTAGGGGAAATTTGGTTGAAAATATATCAATTTGTCTCATGAAAAAAAATACTCCTACCCATCCCATAAGATGGAGAAGTGCATGCTTAAAAGTGTTGTTTAGAGCGTTCAGATTTATGGCGACTTTGTTACAGATTACTTCTCTTTCCATCTTAGGTTGGAAAGATAAATGGTGTCTTAGGAATATCTCAGGGTTGTATTCCTTAGATTTATTGACTATTCAAGTAGAGCCTAACTTTAGATTTATCCTCAGGAATGGTGAATTCAAATAATATGATGACTGGTCGATTAAGAGAGAGGGATCCACTATTAGATTCCCTCAAGCTATAATTAACACCAGTTCTGTTAGAGCCACTATCCAATTCAAAATAATCTATGAGGTTATCCAGTTTCTACCAGTTGGACCAGTGAATGAATTTATACCCAAGGTGTACAACAAAAGATATAGGTCAATGCTAAATGAATCTAGGCCTGACACAACCACAAAAAGAATATTTATTTTGATAGGTTATCATAGAAACCTTGCATGCTAAAGATAGAAGGAATGTCGAGCCCAAATTGAAATCTATAATAGTCAATCCACTTAGCATCACATCTGAGGAATAGAGCCCAACACAAACTACTACCTTAGCTCAAAGTAGCAAAAATAATCATGAAGCATCTTCTTCGAGCACAAAAATATCCAGATAAGCTTGAAGGAAATACAATGCCTCTCATAGAGCTACCAGACTACCTATTCATACTGAGCAACAATCTGACCACCTCAGGTAGAGGCCAACATATCAATAGATAATAGCTTCGACATGTTGATATGGGTCAAAATAAAAAACCCCAAGGGAGTTATAAAGAAATCTTTCTTGGACATACTTACAAGTTCTTTATCTCAGAATCAATCGCAGCAAAGGGAAACTATTTCTTCTCAAATCTATAAGGTTCTGAAGATTGTCAAAAATAGAGGTCTTCAAAAGAGGATCAAGAAATTGGTGAGCCAGGTCACCAAACTAGCAAATTCCCACTTGAAAAGGAGTGGGAATACTAAGAAGTATCTTCTTGCTTATCTTGAGCAGAAATCAAGACCAAAAAATTGGATGATCGGTGAGCACTTATAATAAGCCATCCAATAAAAAAACAAACAGATGGCCAATTGTCAGAAGGTCCTGACATCAATATCAAAGAAAATCACATCACCCAAGCCATTTTAACCCATTCGATGAGCTCCAAGGTGTGACATCTGGGATTCATTCTTAGAGATCTATCA
The DNA here is from genome assembly GCA_021442155.1 of Cymbidium sinense. Lineage (NCBI taxonomy): Eukaryota > Viridiplantae > Streptophyta > Magnoliopsida > Asparagales > Orchidaceae > Cymbidium > Cymbidium sinense. The sequence goes on from CM038219.1 coordinate 86,211,149, forward strand.
CAAGGTGGTCTCAATTTATATGAATACCCAAATAATTGAAAGATGTCAAAGATAAAGGAGCTCATCATAAATTAGCTCCCCCAAATAATGAAATAGACTTTCTTATCATCAATTAGAAGCACTAGTCTGAAAAGAATCGACCAATGGACGATGACATGGATGCTCAACTTTTTTGGGAAGATGAAGATCTCCCAACCTATAAAGAACTGTAAAGTCTGTATCTCCAAGATAATGGAAAAATGGATCACATGGAGGCCAAGATTGTTCACATGGTTGATACTCACCTAAGAAACAAAGGTGTAGTGTTTGAATAGTAAAACAAGGAAGATCAACAAGAAAACCAAAGTCACAAAGAGCCTAGAGGTGAGGCTCAAGTAAAAGTGGAAGTGGTTGAAGAATAATTACGTGAATACAATATTCACATTTACAATAAACAAAAAAAACAAAATGGAGTGATAACCTTGCGATCGATCGCAAAGCTGACGGAGAAAAAGAAACGAGTACCAACCCTCCAGAAGAAGATGGCTAAGCAGTACTCATTTAAGAGAGAATGTATTGCTAAGATCTTCAAACATGCCCTAAAGTTGGGGTTACATTTGCGAGAGCTGCGTTAACTAGATCAAGTAGACAAGGTCGATGGTCCCGACTTTTATCCCTTCCATAGGTTTATAAGTCACCCAATTGAAGACTATTTTGCATTGGGTTGAGAAATACTATCGTAATGAGGAACTTACCATGTTTGACAATGTCTTAGTAAATCCAAAAAAGAAAAAAAAGGTAAGTGTTGTTATGGCACAACCCAATGAGAAAGCCGAGTTGTGCAAGACTGAGAGCACAAATAAAGACAAAGAAAAAACTCCATAAGTACAAGCAGAAGAAGAAGTTGGCTACAAAACTTTCATCTCAAAGAAGACTAGAAGAATGGTCAATATTCTTTTAGCTATAGAGGGTGTTCAATGGAGGATTGCTCTAGAACTTGAAATCGATCCCATGATACTTCCTCTAATTATGAAACAATTTTTATACAAAATAAAGGAATAGATGAAAATTGATAAGCTCTCTACATCAAAGCCTCATAAGCTAAGAAAAAAAATAAGAAAATGTAAAAACAAAAATTTGAGATGCAGAAAGTGCCTTAGAGGAGTACTAACTGCCTCCTCGAAGGCCCATCAGGTTGCAAAAATATATGCATCATTTACGACTAGACATAGAAGAGCCTAATGAAGAAGTTGTAAGAGAAACATGTTGAATGATAAGTATGATTACAACATCAACTAATGATTCTAAAGAAGAGTGATGTTGTCCTAAAGAAAAGTCTATCACACAAAAAAGTAAGCTAGACTCTAAAAAGTTATGACTTGAATTAAGTAGTAGTTCTGAAATCATGAAGACTCTAGAAACCCCAAAGAGTTATTGAGGTCAAAAACTTTTTCTGATGAGGAAAGCCAGGCAGAAGAAGTAATTCATGTGGAATTCAGGAGTGGAAAAAATATTTCTTCACCTCAATAATAGAGAGCCAGTGAGAAAGGCAAAGAAATTCAAATTAATGATGATGCCTTACCTCCACCACTTGCTAAACCCCAAAAGTATACCAAAATAGGAGTAGAGTATCATGTTTTGCACACTTACACAAGCTTCTTGCCCTATTAAGTATTTATGAAGCTCTCATGTTATCCCATTATATACGAGAGACCTTAATAAAATCCTTGCAATGTTTAGAGCAATATGAAGCATTCTTCGTTGAAGAGAGGATAAAATGAGATCTTACCTTACAAAAGGCAATAATTACCATCTTCAATGATAAAGACTTACTGCTCAGAATGATTGAACACAATCAACCTATCTTTGTTATGGTTGAAATTAAATCTACATGCATAAAAAGAGTTTTGATTGATCTAAGTACTTCAATCAATCTCCTAACAGCCTAGACACTTAGGGCATTAGCTTTGGATGCTCGATATGTCGATAAGAGCACAATATTCTTACAAGGTTTTAATGAATAAGGACAACAAACCCTAGGGTCTATTATCCCACCCATATGCTTTGGGAAATTATATATAGAAGTTAAATTTCATGTAATTGAGGCCAAAGTTTCATATAAGGCACTCCTGGGTAGGCCATGGATTCATGAGTATGGTAACTCTTTATCAATGCATGAAATATATAAAAAATGGTGAAGAGCATTGATTTGATGGAGACATGAGTCCATTCTTGATGCATAAAATCAAGATCTATGATGATGCCAAGTATTATATCCCTAAGAAAATTGAAGAGGTTAACGCCCAAATAAAGAAACTTTACCTATCAAACTAATGTCAAAGAGTGGCGATCCAAAAAGTAAAATTACTAATGAATCAAAACAACCCAAGGTAATTCCTCACCTTGGTAGTGATAAAGAAGATGAAGATGAATTGGTACCTAGGGCCTCAACTACTCAAAAGAAAGAAAAGGCTAGTACTAGTGATGTGACTAAACAATTAGAAAAATCATGCATATCTCCAATAAGATTGTATGAGTCTTAGGTTTTTGATAAGTCTATGAAAATAATGTTAATACCAAAAGCACATATAAAAGCCTTATCAACTCCAAGGAGAGAAGAAATAGAACAGCTAAAAATGTTCTATGTTCCTTCTAGAAGGGGTTGCAAAGATCATGGAATCTTCTTCTATAAAGCTGAAGAGTGAATCATAAATTTCATGCAAGAACCGTTTGAAGAAGATGATTTTAAGGAAGAAGACATTTCAATCATCATTCCTCAATACTTTTTATTAACTCTATAGAGGTTAATTAGAAACAATGTCTAGCTATCATAATCAAATACACAAGCTCGATTGTTCAAAAGGCTCTTGCAAGGAGATAATGTTCAGAGTCCCATAAGATATGGAAAATTCAGTACTTGGGGATTAGGAAATATTGCTTCATTAAATTTCTTAATGAGTTCTTGCTATGCCATATCCAATAAAAAAGTAATTCCATTTGAAACCATAAATCTACAAAGGAGTACCTCACAGGGGAATAAAAATATGCTGAAGATGAATTAATAATCGACCTCAAAGAAGTCTCGAAAGAATTCGAAGAAGGCAATCAAGCCACAATTGATGATCTTCAAGAAATTAACCTAGGTATCAAAGAAGAGCTTAGATTAACTTTTGTTAGTGCAAACCTCATATCAGAAAGATTGGAAGAATTAAAAGCACTACGCTATGAATATAAAGATGGCTTTGCATGCAATTATAGTGAGATGCCACATTTATCACTAGATATAGTTGTACATAATCTGGCTATTAAATTTGATGTACAGTCAATAAAGCAAGAATTAAGGTGAATGTAATTAAAAATTGAAGAACAAGTAATTGCTAAAATAAAAAGCTCATCAAAGTAGGATTTATAAGGGAAGAAAAATATGTTGACGAGATTACCAATATTGTCCCAGTAAGAAAGAAAAATAGGCAGATTCGAGTCTGCATATTTCTGAGACTTAAATAAAACATGCCCAAAAATGATTTCCCCTTGCCCAATGCAGAACTCACGGTGGATAGTATGTCCAACTATGATATGTTTTGTTTCATAGATGGATCATCAGGCTAGAATCAAATTAAAATGACTTAAAAAGATGAGAAATATACATCCTTTTGCATGTATCAATATATATTGCTACAAAGTAATGCCATTTGGCTTAAAAAATGCAGGTGCCACTTACCAGAGAGCGATGACTCACATCTTCGATGAGCTCGTACATAAGTATGTAGAATGTTTTGTAAATGATTTGGTCGTTAAAAGAAATACTAAAAGTGAGCATATAAGTGATATAAGATTCGCATTCAATAGGATTCAGAGTTTCAATCTAAAAATGAATCCTCTAAAGTTCACTTTTGGTGTGACCTCTAAAAAATTTCTAGGCTTTATTATATGCCATAGAGGGATTAAAATTGATCCCTCTAAAATAAAAGAAATAATTGAAATGCCATAACCTAATACTTTGAAACAATTATGCTCTCTATAAGCCAAACTGGCTTATATTAGAAGATTTATTTCTAATATCTCAAGTAGATGCAACCTTTCACCCGATTAATAAAAAAGATACACCATTTATATGGGATAATGGCTATCAAAAAGTATTTCATAGCATAAAACAATATTTATTACATCACCTAATCATGACAACACCAATTATAGGGAAACCATTGATATTATATATGGCAAACCTAGAAGAATCACTAAGAGCTATGCTAGCACAAAATAATGAAGAAGGAAAGGAAAACACTCTATATTATATAAGTCGATGTCTATTATGAGTTGAAATAAAGTATTCTTCGATTGGAAAGTAGTGTTTAGCATTAATATTTACTATTTAGAAATTGTGGAACTACATGTTATCCATAAGATAACATTAATATCCAAAGTCATTCCAATCAAATTTATGATGATGAGACCTACCTTAATAAATTGCTTGGCTAAATGAACTATACTATTATTATGATTTGATATAACATATGTATCACAAAAATTTATAAAAGGACAAGACTTAGTTGATTTCTTAGCCACTCATCCCTTATCGGTAGACTCTCCACTTAATGATGAGTTGCTTGATGAACAGATTTTTGAAGTTGAAAAAACTTAGTAACCATCAGAATGGGAGCTTTATTTTAATGGAGCTTCATCATTAAAATTAGCTAAGCTGCCTAGCTTTCTTATAATGCAAGTTGGAATCTGATTGATATTCATAACACTGTAAAGGGGTATACTGCGATATTCCTATAGTCTTACTGAGCCTCAAACTAATAATGAGGCTGAATATGAAGCATTAATTATGGGCCTAGAGCTAGCAATTTATATGAAAATTAAGAGGCATCATATTTATGGATATTCCCAACTTATAATCTGACAATTAATTAGGACTTTTAAGATAAATAAGCCAGAATTTGTGGTTTACCATAAACATGTCTTAGAGCTTTTAAAACAAATCCATGAAGTAACCATCACAGGGGTGTCATGTTGAGACAATGGCAAGGTTGACATAATAGCTAATTTAACTAAAGAAATGATAGACCCTCAGGGAAATCTAATTACAATAATAGTCAAAAATAGGCTAGCATTAGTGCCAACTCTCTTACAAGCCATTAAAGCTAAAGAAAGTCAATAAATCATGAACATGATAGCAAAAGATGGCTGGCAGGAACCATTCATCACCTATCTCAAAGGTGGTGGACTTCCAAAAGGTAAATCAAAGGCTCACCAATTTTCACAAAGAACATTATGATACACTCTTATAAATGACACATTATATCAGTGCACATTTGATCAAATGTGGTTATGATGCATAGGACTAGATGAAGCCAAGACAATAATGGTTGTTCATGAAAGATTGTGTGGAGCACACTAATCTGGCCCTAAAATGAAAATAGAAATTAAATGAATGGGATATTACTAGCCTAGCATGGTTCAAGGCTACATCGAATATGTAAAAGATGTCATCAGTGTCAAATACATGTAGACACATTACATCGAACACCCAATACCCTACACCGAACCATAGCATCATGGTGATTTGAAAGCTAGGGAATTGATATAATAGGTTTAATAGATCCTCCATCATCGAGAGGACATCACTTTATTCTAGCTACTATTAATTATTTCTTAAAATGGGTAGAAGCAATCCCATTAAGAGAAGTTAAAGTAGACGATGTAGTAAAGTTCTTTCGAGACCATATTATTTATAGGTTTGGAATACCTCGATAAATTATTTCAGATAATGGTACTACCTTCAAGAATACTAAAGTCTACTATTTTATTGTAAAATATATAATAGAATGGTGATATTTCTCAATATATAATCCAAGAGCCAATGGTTTGGCATAGAAATTTAAGAAAATACTAATTGAATTATAAGAAAATTCTTTCAAAGAATAAAAGAAATGACATGATAAATTAATAGAAGCATTATGGGCATACTGTACTATATATAAAACGGCTACACAAGCAATACCATACTCTTTAATATTTAGAGCAGAAGCAATATGCCCCCTCGAAGTAGAATAAGCTTCACTTCACATGGTAGTTCAAAGCATACTTTTAATAGAAGAAAATATTTGAATATGATATGAAGAGCTTGAAGCCTTAGAAGAAATGTGACTAAGAGCCTAACAAAGTTTATAAACATATAGAGCAAGAATGAATGACCTAAGCTCATGATCGTATGATTCACACAAGAAGCATGAAGGCAAGTGAACTAGTACTGGTACGAAGAAGGCCCATTGTTTCATATTAATGAGATGGTGGAAATTTTGATTCAAATTGGGAGGGACCATATATCATCAAAAAAGTATATGAAGTTGGAGCTAATCAGCTTATTGATACAAAAGGTATTAGGCATATGCCCCCTATGAATGAAATATTCTCATTTTCTTAAGATATTCATCTATTAATAGCTGTAATTATTATATATCTTGTAAAGCAAGATGTCTTACAATGGAAGATCTCCTATCAAAAAGAAACATTGTCCAACCAAGCAAAATTAAACTAAGATCCATCATGTCCAAAAGAACTAGATCAGATCCATCATGCCTAAAGGGGCTATATCTAAAACCTCAATTTAGATTCCATTATACCTAAAGGAGTTGAATCTAAGTTAAATCAAAATCCATCATGCCAAAAAGGACTGGTTCAGATCCCTCATGCCCAAAGGGTTAGGATCCAAAGCCTCAATTTAAATTCCATCATACCCAAAGAGGTTGATTCTAAGTTAAATCAAGATCCATTATGCCCAAAGCGGTTGGATCAGATCCACCATACCCAAAAGGGCCAAATCTAAAACTTTAATTTAGATTCCATTATACCCATAGGGGTCAAATCTAAATTAAAATAAGATCCATCATGCCTAAAGGGGCTAGATCATATCCACCATGCCCAAAGGGGCTGGATAAAATCCATTATATTAAAAAGGGTTGGGTCTAAATCTAAATTTAAATTTCCATATAGTCAAAAGAAGCGAGTTTAAATATAAATCTGTATAAAATTCTAAAATGAAAAAGCCCACAAGCATAGCTCATGTATTAATTCAGATATTACTGATGATTTATAAAACTCTTAAAAGCTGTGTACTTCTCTATTCCAAATATATTATAGGTTGATTACAATGTTTATCTAGAAAAGACCATACAATATTTCTTCCACTGAGTCTACTAAAGAGTAGATATGGATAATTATTGAGTCCCATGATCCACATGGTATAGCCAAGATACAAGACTTACTATCATGGCACCAAGATATGTTAAGATGTAAAGATATTTTCAAAGACTTGTTTATTCAATCATCACATCTCCAACTATCCAACACATATTCTTCAGTTGGATATGACCCAAATGACCAGATAACCAATTTAAAACTAAGACATAGTCATGATGTCCCTTTAGAATGAGTTATAGATAACTTTAATTTTGGTGATCATAATGTGGTCCAACCAGTCGAAGACACTACTCCGCCTACAAGCATAGTTAGGCTACTAGGTTACCGTGAATTACATTATGAAGTAGAAGAGTGGGACTCAATGTTTGTTTTTGGCACTCCATTTTAAGCTGTCATTAGATACGTATACTAGGCTCGACATCATTTACAAATGCATGGTGATGTTCTTAGAAAAGTTGGTATATATCGGGTAGTCTATGCATCAGTCGTTGATTATATATGCCTTCTTTTCACATAGATCATAAGTAAAATGGAACATTGGAATAGAACTACCAATATTGCTAGGTTGGTCCATATGAATTGACAATCACCATGGTAGATATGTAGGATATAATAGGATTACAAATTATAAGAACTACTTATGAAGAATGCATTCCACCATATCATGAGCTTTTTTAGTGCTAATTAGATGGACAACAAAAAGGAGATAGTTACATATATTTTTCAAAACTATATCATGCCTAGACTCATTATCAAAGACTATCCAAAGAACAAAGGATAGGTCATAGAAGTTGAAATATGATCACTCTAGATACGAGGTTAGAAAGCTTTCTCTATTCAGGGATGCACTTGCCACATTTTGTATAAATTGAAGATCCATTAGATAATGGAGCCTATATATTTGCTAAGGCCAAATTTGAGTCAACGAGAAAAGTAAACTCATGCCTGATACTTGCACAGAACATCAATGAGGAGTTATCTTTAGTAGCTTTTATTGCCACTTGGCTATGCTATTTTATATTCCCAAGGCATAATAGACTATTTTGTCCTTCTACTAAACTGGTGGCTAGCCTACATGTACGTAGTGAAAGGACTAGCACCTACATCACTAGCTTATTTATATCATGGATTAGGCAGAGTAAGTGTCATGATCAATTCATGACTCTACGATGTGGATGCACCTTGGCACCATCTACATGGATGGGTTCATGTCCATATTAGATTCCTTCAGTTATCCTAAGACATCATCCTATTCCAGAGAACTTAATTTTTCCATGATTATGCAAATAAATAGAGCTACAGTCTCTACAAATAAAAATCAAATAAGGACCTCCATGTTTGCCCCAGTGCGCATGATCGATCATTTTTATATTATCCATAGATCATCCTTCCATAGTTTGTCTATTCAAAGTATATGGTAGAAGTTCACAGATTCCCTTACCGATTGAGGCATTCCTCTACTATCATCAAAGTTAGAAGACAAACATATCACAAAATATCTCATTGGAATGAGACCCACTTGGCTATGCTATCACTGCCATAAATCTATAATCCTAGAAGGTTACAATCATAATAGGGTGGCTAGGCAGTTCGAATTTTCTCAAGCTACACTTATATATGGGTTACCACTAATAATGGATATAGTAGATACTTATTTCTTGGAAGCACTCCCATTAGTAGTTTATTTAGCAACAACCTCTGCAGCATGGACCTTCATACTTTACCTGGGGAACCATTCTAATTTCTATATAGATCCATAGGAGAGTCATACAAGGGTCAGTCATTTATAGTTAATGTGGATCTGCCATACCTTTTCATCCTTCTGGGAGCTAGGATTTTGCATATACAATCATAAAATGCAAAAGACCAGACCAGTCCAACCTATACCATATATGACTAATGCTTCTAAAAGAGCATTTAATGACTAAAAAGTTAGTAGAAAATGTTAGCATAAAAATTCATCTACTCAAGAGAAAGATGATTGGGACCTCTAAAACTCCCAACTAGTTGAATATAATATATGAGTTGTAGATATAGCCAACTATATTTATATTCCTATCTCACCAATAGTAGTTTAGCCTCTAGCAGAGCAAAAGGAGAGTGATGTCATGGTGGTATTATACATAGATTCTATTACAATTTCTCCAATATACATCCAACCTACTAGCATTGATCATATATATACTAGAAAAAAATACACATACAAAAAAGTTTAGCAATGTGCCTACTAGTTTGAACCATTTTTATTAGATTCAACTTAGATAATGGTGAGTGCAACCCAAGATGACTCCTCAGAACTAGATTCTGTGTAGAAATTCATCCTACTTCTAGTGAGAAACATATAGTCTAATGCAAGTTACTTAGCTTAAAAAGTTCATATTTTATTTCCAAAATATGCCCTAGGATTTTAACTACTTTGCGTGGTAGTCCTACCAAAAGCTTATATGATATAGTTGTAGCCTTGCATCAACTACTTCTAAGGGAAGTTTTGCCCGATCTATCTAGTTTTTATGTGGAGGTAAATTCTTTACTAGATTGTGCTACTCCAGGTCTCGAAGCAAAAGAATTATAGTTATTGGAATCCCTCTATAGAGATGTAGAATTTATAATGTTCTCTTTACATACTACCTACGAAAAGGTATTGTCAGATACACTTACTGCTGCAGAAACATCAGTCAATGACATTTCTCATCAAGTCTTCCTAATTTGCCAAGATTTAGAGCATAGTCTCAAAGCCTTAAGATCCTTCCAAAGGGAACTTTCTAGAGCATAAATATAACTCCTTGGTATCTCTACTGAATTGAGAACTACATCAAAAGAGACAATATTTGCTAGAAAGGAGGGCTATGATCAGAAAAGCTATCACATTCATAGAAGAAGATTGTTCACAGGTAGATGCTCAGGTGCCCAATCTTGAGCAAAATCTTTCTTCATTAGAGTGTGATCAAAAGGATGCCTTGCAACATCTCCATGAAGTATGAGAGAGGCAGGCTACAATTGTATTAAAGATATCTAGGCCAACTATTGTAGCAAATTTTTTTTATGTAACTATTTTTATTATTGTGTAATACATGAAGATTATTGGACTAACAAGTTAAAGGCTTCAACTCATTTGCTTAATTGTCTCTATATATGAATATTATAACTAATATAAGATCAAGACAATGAATTCATCATGTTCTAATGACATGATACATTTGTTGGGGTATTTTTTACATCAAAAGAAATAAAATAAAATAAAATTTTATTTTGGCTATAACACCGCGGTGCTATGTTCAGAGTGCTGAGGTGCTACCCTAGCCTTCTAAAAGAAATAAATGCGATCGACTTTTGAATTCTGTAAAGGCGTGGACTGATCTTGGTGTGGTGTCGCTTAACGCCTAGTCCAACTGTTAATTTATGGTATAGTGTCATAATGCTGCAATCTTGGTGCGGAGGCGCTGCATCAACCATTGAGAGGGAATTATCATCAGTCCACTCCTGTAAATAGGAGTGGGTAGTCCACTAAAAGGACTTTTCTCCCATTTTAACTCTACTCTTTCTGAATGGTGCTCACACTTCTCTCTGAGTTTCTGATTTCAGGTAAAGAATTTGTGCTATTTCTTAATAGTTTGACAAATCTCATTATTGATCTTTGATTTGGTGTGAAAAACTTAGAGATTTAAAGACCTCTGTTGAATTTTATTCTGGCAAGAGATGAAAACCCTCTACCTTCCATTGATCTTAAATCTAGAATAATGGAGAAGAGTGCTTTGGACAATAAAATTTTAAAACCTAGCACTGCTAAGGCAAAATGCTGTTGAAAATTCAAAAAAATTTAAAAAAATTTGCACTTTAAATTAAAAATCTGACGTATAGCACCGAGGCACAAGATATTAGCGTTGTGGCACCATGCTCTTGGGTAGAGATATTATGAAAGTGGCACTACAATATCGAAGAATTAGCTTCATAGCACTCTAACAAAATCCCATGGTGCCAGAGCATCAGGACCATGATGCAATGCCATACCCACGTGTCACTTGAAATATGACATAGAATTTTGGATAAAAATTGAGATAAACTCCCACAGCACTATCACTGATGGGACAGTGCTACAACGCTATGTTGCAAGCAAAAAATGACTTTAAGAAATCTTCTATTTTGGAATATCTCGCAGCGTAGTGGTGCCACAGAAGCATGCCATGGTGCCCGTCTCTCGAGTCCTTTGGTCTATCTACAACACCGAGGCACTGGCATCCTAACGCTACAACACTATACCCTGATTTAATTTATTTAATAAGTGTTAAATTATTATTATTTATCCTGGAGGATTAATAGGAATAAAATAATATATGCAAGCATACAAGACAAAGATAATGAAAGGGGAATTCTATTTCTTCAAAAGAAAATTTCAAATTATAAATAAAAGAAAAAAAAGGAAAAAATAATACAAATAGAGAAAGATAGTAATAGTACTCATCGCCACCCTCCTCTTCATCTTCTTCTTCCTCCTCTATGCCTGATATCAGCGAGTAATCACATAGGGTTGATATTGAGGCTCCTTAGGGATGGAGACCTGGCTAGGATCTACAAGATTACAATTTTAAAACATGTTGATCAGTGCGTGTTAAACTAAGCCATGTAGGAGAATTGCATCTATTATTGATCCATATGATCATCAAATTTGAGTTCTAGTATATCCTGCCTATGACTACTCTTATCTACCCTTTTTCCAAAGTCTAAGACCTGGCTGCCGATCTCTTGAACTTGCTCGGCCAAGGACTTGGGAGTTCAAGATCTAGATCAAGGAGGACATGAACTCTCTCCCACTTCAAATTTATTCTCGAACCCCCAATCACCCTCTTCATTAGAGGAGCCTTCTAAAGGGGCACCTTTTCATTAGGCCCCCTATCGTACCCACTGCTACACACAAACCATAAATAAGAGAAGGGTTGGTACCAAACAGTAGTGCTTCCCTTCAGTATATTACAAGTTGAATTAAAAATAACCTTGCCGATATTGATTGAGAATCCCTTTTGAATAGCAAAATCAAAATAGCCCTGTCCTTGGTAACCTCACTATTATTATCAGAGGGTATAAACCTTGGCAAAAATGAAATATTGCCAACCTTTAGAGGTGGCTGTTATAATGGAGGCAGGAAAGTTGATAATCCTTTCCTCCTATCATTTCCATTGCACATTTTTAATTTTTCCACAAAGAGAAAGAATAATGTCATCAAAATTGGGATGATCTTTGTAGTAGGAGAGATATTGATCATACTTAATAGTAGGGAGATTATAATATCCATTTATAGTACTATTGTAATAACTTATTAGCTTTTCTAAGACGTATTCCTTATTGTCTTGGACATCCCTTGCATTGGCGAAGAATTTGGGCACCACCAAGATGATACATGAATTGTTATCATAGTCCAGTTTGAGCCACCTCTACTCCATAATTATCCCCTCCACACTATCACCAAAATTCTAGAATCCTTTCTTTGAAATTAGGTATTTATGGAGCAGAGTGTGGTAGTACTGCTCCTCGACTTCAACATTAACAAAGCGATTGACATTGCTGGATTCCCTCTTCTTGCCCATAACTCTTCTAAGAGGCATGATTAATAATGAAAATTGGAAAAGAGAAATATCTAGAGAGAAATAAAATTCTCAAACAAAAGGGATTGTTGAATAAAAATCCTTAGCAGCCTGGGCCTCTATTTATAAATCAGGACCCAACACCACGATGCCCAAACCCAAAATCGAGATGCTATCCTCTCAGGTTGTAAAACATGGCCCCAACACCACAGCACCTGCATGTAGTGCCGAGCCACTGGTCAGCTTGTCTTGTCAGTTATTGTATAGTTAAAAAGATAAAATTAATTATAATAAATTTTTATAATTGACACATGCAAAAAAAGTGCAACGCTATATTGCTCTAACCCATCATCGTAACACTCATTAAAACAAGGCTATCATTTTCCCTCAAAGCTCACTACATGTCTATTAGGAATCTTGACTAGCATCCTAACACTACAAGGTGGCACCATAGCACTGTTCAAATGACCAATAATGTCAGCGCCATAGTGCTACATACGTAGCACTGAGGTGTTGAGCTTCCAGCTCATTTCACCCATGTTATGCCAAATTCTAGGGCTATGGCACTAGATTCTAGGGCCGAGGTTCTAGGTTCCAAAAATGAGAATTTTATGTATTTTATCTTTAAATTTAAATTTTTATTTGTTTGCTTCACAAACACAACTATTGCAACCTAATATGTAGACAACCCTAATTTTTATTATTCTAGAAGGACATAAGTCCAACCTCTAATTCGTTAACCATACGAACATCTATTCATTCACAATGTGAACATCCCATAATTCATTTTCCATGAGAACAAATCCATATTCATTTACCATGCAAATAACCCTAAGTTTTGACATTATAAAGGGATGTATTCCCAACCTCCTATTCTTTCCCCATGTGAGCATCTATTTGTTTTCCATGCGAGCACCTTATAATTAGTTTGCTACATGAACAAATTCATATTCATCCACCATATAGGACAACCCTAATTTTTGCATTCCAAAGGGATGTAAGCCCAACATTATATATTCATTCACAATGTGAACATCTGCCCATTTGCCATATGAACACCTTATAATTTGTTCACTGCGTGAACATTCTTGCACCACTTACACTAAAATTCTAAGTTTGCTTGAAATACTTGAAATAAGATAACCCATGGCTGCTAATCAAATTGTTTGGACATTACGGCTATATCCCTCTGATGTTGGTAGGCTGGAATAATGTAATCCCAGTATGATGAAACCATGGGATCTTGATCAGGATCACACTTCTATTTTCTGTAGTCATTTATGCCACACACACCTCTAAGACACTAATTTCACATCAGGTAAATATATTTATTTTCAACCTTAATCGATTGTGCTCTCTTGTGGTAGTAGGAGGGGTGATTAACAATGGAGGCCTGCATCCATAGAAAGTAGAACCCATATCAAAATAAACCTTAACTTAAATATTAGAGAAATCTACTTGAATATATATCAATCTACCTCATAAAAATATACTCCTACTCATTCCATAAAGATGGTAAAGTGCATCCTTGAAGGTGTTGTTTTGAAGTGATCAATAATAATCAAGTATAAATTTCCCATTCCAAGATTAGATGACTTATTAGAGCAAATGAATAGTGTAATACTCTTTCAAAAATAGAACTAAAAAGTGGATACTATCAAGTCAGGATAAGGCTAGGTGATTAGTAAAAGGCAACATTTAAAACAAAATATGACTTTTATGAGTGTCTTATTATGCCATTTGGATTATCTATTGCCTTGAGTACTTTTATGAGAATCATGACTCAAATTTTATGAATTTTTTGGCATAATTTGTAGTAGTCTATTTTGATGACATTTTAATCTTTAGTAAAACAGTACAAAATGACTATGAATACTTAAAAAAGTATGTCATGTACTTAGAGAACACTTTTTATTTGTCAATCTTAAGAAGTGTATCTTTGTTACTGACCATGTAAACTCTTTAGGCTTTATAATCTCTAAGGATAGAGAATCATCTGAACATTAAAAGATAAAAGTTATTGAAGAGTGGCCTACCCCATAATCAATGCATGATTTCATGGATTAGCAACATTTTATAAGAGATTTATTACAGGATTAGTATTATTATAGCTCCCATTATAGATTGCATTAAGAAAAGAAATTTGAGTCAACACTTATAGCTACTATGGACTTTAACAAAATTAAGGAATGTTTGACCTGAGCACTAGTATTGAGGTTACTTAACCTCTCCATTATTTTTGAAGTATCATGTCATGCATCAGGAGTATGAAGAGGTGGAGTCTTAATTCAAAAGGGTAGACCACTATCAATTTTTATTGAGAAATTAAATAATTCTAGAAAGAAATATTCAATATATGATAGAGAATTTTATGCTCCGGTTCAAACACTAAGACATTGGGAGCATTACTTATTACCCCAAGAATTTATCCTATACTCAGATCATGATGCCCTTAAAATTTTAAACTCTCAACAAAAATTAAACCCTCAACATGCTAAATGGGTAAAGTTTCTTCCATTTTTTTGAATTTGTTCTTAAGCACAAACCAAATATAGAGAATAAAGTAGTTAATGCCTAGTCATCCTTGGGAGAATATTAGCATAAATTTTATTTAAGGATTGCCTAAGACTATTAGAAAACATGATTTAATTTTTGTAGTTATTGATAGGCAAAGATGTCTCACTTCATTCTTTGTTAAAAAAACTTCAAATGCATCTCATATTTCACATTTATTTTTTTGATGAAGTGGTTAAATTGCAAGGCCTTCTAAAGAGCGTTATTTCTGATTGTGATGTTTATTTTACTTTATATTTTTGAAAAACTTTTTGGCATTTAATGAGTGCAAATTTAAAATTTTCTTCCACTTATCACTCTCAAACTAATGGCCAAACTAAGGTGGTCAATTGAAGCTTAGAAAATTTACTTCGGTGGCTTGTAGGCAAAAATATCAAATGTTGGGATTTGCTTATGTCGAGAGCTAAATATGCATAAAATAGTTCAATAAAAAGATTCATAGGAATGAGTCCATTTGAAGCATGTCCTGGCTGCAAGCCTCGTATCCCAATAAATTTATTTTCTTTCCCTATATTGCTCAAATTTCTAATTTTGAACACAAATTTAGATAACATATTCATGATATTCATAAATAAATTAAATGCTTGTCCTACAATAGTGATTATAGATGAGTAACAACTCACCCCATTCCCTCTTTAGGCCATTAACTTTTCAATAATAAATATTAATTATGGTAATTTAATCATCTATTACTATAATTAAGTCCTTCACATTTTTAATATGACACTACCCAAGACATTTATACATGGAATTACATAAAATGATGTAGCAATTACAAGATACAAAATAAAATAAAGTACACACACAACAAGTCTTTCATAGTCATCATAACTTCAATCTAAATTTCTCTTTATGGTCTTATCAATCTTTATAATGGGATCCTCTAATTTTGTTTTCAAACTCTTTTCTTAACCTTTTGTAATTGGGCTAGTACACTATTTTTTATAGGCACTTAAGAACTCTTCCCTGATGAGTTAATGTCTGAGAAGTCAATTGCAAATTCATGTGATAACTTCTCTAAATTCTCTATAATCAACTATGTGTCCATAATATGTGGCTTGTCTCTCCATCTCACTACAATCTATAACTCCACACCGATCTTTCTTATCTGTAATGATGAGAGGCACCACTAAGAATGAATGATAGTTTAGTACCTAAAAAGAGTTATCATGCACATTTGGAGGTTTGCTAACTCTTTCAAATGATATTAATCTTCTATTATAAAAATTAGGCTAATAAATATCTTTTTCTAATTAAAAAACATATGCATTTATACCAATTTTCCTAATACTCTCAAATGTCACATATGCCCTAGCTTGTAGTTATCTAAATTGAGTAGATGGATGCCTTTCAAGATGACTTTTAAATAATGTATGATCTCCCACATTAAATTATTTAAAAGTTTTATTCTTGTTCTTAACTTCAACATATTTTGTATCAGCTACTTCTAGTTGATGTTTAACACTTTCATGAATGCTTTTGAGACCTTTTGCAAACATAAACATAAATTCAAAAATGCATGTAAAGGGATGCCAACTAGATCAAAGAATTTCATAAAATTGAAGCAATAGAGTATCTCAAATGATCTTTTACTTATGTCTATAGACAATAAGTAAAATCTACTGTAGAAAGATGTAGGTTTTAGATTCCTAGATTTATGACAACTAAACTTCTTAATAGATTCCCTAATGTTTTATTTGCTTCTCAGTTTGGATATTAGTAAAGAGGTGAAAGGCTTAATAGAACTTAAGTGTTGTGCCCATAAGCTTCCATAATGATTTCCAAAAATATAATATGAATTTGACATCTCGGTTAAATATAATTGTAGAATGGAGTCCATGCAATCTAACAATCTATTTAAAGAATAACCGAATTATATGAGATGTATCATTACATTTTGAGCATGATAGGAAGTGAATCATCTTGGAGATATAATCTACCATAGGAAATATACTATCATATCCTCTAGTTGTCTTAGGAAGCTCAAGTATAAAACTCTTGAAAATATCCTTTCAAGATTTAAATGGAATAGGTAAAGCATAATATTCTCTTACATTTTGCTTGGTATTTTTAGCTTTCTTAAGTATACCATTGGGTTACTACTCCTTCAACATCTCTCTTCAAAGATACCTGAAAATAGTTAGTCTTTAGAAGGTGTATTGTTTTTTTCTTTCCAAAAGCACTTACTACACCTCTTGAATCAAGGAATGTTTACAATGAAGTTCTAGAGGTGCACAATCTATTCCACTTAAAAAGATATCTATCGTTGCGTAGTCACCACCTAAATTGACAAATAATAAATATATCTAAACATGCTATAAATATATTAAATAAAAATTTAGGCATACTAGGTAATCATTCTTTAGACTTTCAAATCTTGGAATTTAAAATTCTAAAGAAGTGATTACCAAAGTGACTCTAAAAAGTGAATATATAGACTTATTTTCTACCATAAGCTTATGCTTAAGAACAAATGTATGGTCTTCAAGGTATTCTATCCTCTTATGCAAAAACTAATGTTAAGAATGGTTAAGAATCGTGGTCAATTTTAAGGATGAACTCCTTATGCAATAAATAAGGCCTCATCTTTTTTGAAGTCTAAATAATAAAATAAATTTTTTATTGCATATAGAGTATCTTTGTTTTACATTATACAACTTTTCAAAATAGAAGGCTATAGGATGATATTTTTGACAATGTATATCTCTTAGACCACCACTAGAAGCTTTAGAAGTGACTTGAAATGTCTTACGAAAATATTGAAATATTAAGTACTAGAGATGAGGTCATAATGACCTTTATTTATTTCTTGGCTTTCTATGTAGATGTAGTCCAAATAAATTTATCTCTATTCAAAATAAATGTGATTAGAGCCATAATCATGCTAAAATAAATTTTTCATTAAAGGCGGCTAGACCATGAAAGCCATTAACAACAATAAAATTCCTAGGACTTGACAAAGTTAAAATGGCTTTAATTTTGCAGGGTTTTCCATCAAGCCTTTTGTAGTCACTATAAATCCAAGGAAGATAGGTTTAGCTAACAAAAGAAGAATTTCTTAATATGATAAAAAGCTTAGCCTCTTTTAATTTGATAAAGATTAACCTCAAGTATTCTAAATGTTCCTTTATGCTAGAACTGAAGATAACAATATAATCTAAATAGACCACTAGGTATTATCCAATAAAAGACTTTAGGAATGTGCTCATTAGTCTCATGAATGTTCTAGGTGCATTGCATAATGTAAAAAGCATAACTAGCTAGTCATTCAATTCATCAAGTTTACTTAAAGCTATCTTTCAATATGCCCTAGCCTAATCCTGATCTAATAACACCCACTCTTAAGATAAATTTTGGAGAAGTGATTGGAATTTTCATTTAAGATCTAACATGTCATCCAATCTGAAGATTAGAAATCTATACTTAATGATGATCTTATTGTCTACTTTACTATCTATATATATTCTCTAAGTACCATCTTCCTTTAGTGTTAGTAGTGTTAAAACTTGACAAGGATTTAAGCTTTCATAAATAAATCCTTTATTTAGTGGTTCATATATTTATCACTTATGTTTAACATGTTTAGTGGGGTTCATCCTATGGTGTGGAAAATTTCGTAACTAAGAACCAAGAATGAAATTTATTACATGTTCAATATCTCTTATTCATGGCAAACAATTTGGTAGGTTATCAAGGTATAAGTCCTTAAACTCAAATAAGAGAGAAAGTAATTTCAAGAATATGATACTCAAGTGGTTCCTCTATAACTTCCCTATAATAAGTAGATAGCATAATTCAAGATTTGAAAAATATCTAGACATGATGTTGAATCCTATCTTATTTACTCTAATTCTTAATGAAAAGTGTAAAGGGGTAAGACTCACTAAATTTAATTTAGAATTTTCCCCCCTATAAAGCTTTGAACTCTTCTTCTAATTAGACTTAAGTTGGATCTTTTGGATTATGGAGGTGTTGCTAGTTGTCTTTATAGTAAATAATTTTATTATGTTGAGGTATATATATATATATATATATATATATATATATATATATATATATATATATATATATATATATATATATATATATATATATATATATATATATATATATATATATATATATATATATATATATGTATGTGTCTCCATACTAAATCACATTTAAATTATAAAGGTAAGGTTTTCCTAATAAGATATGTATTATATCAATAAGTAAAAATAATACAAAATGTGATCTTATAGCTACCTATCTTAATAGGCACAAGGCATCTAGATGTGAGGGGTAAAGAGGTGTGATTCACCTCATATGAAATGTGTTAGGATGGAGTTCTAACTTAAGGTTCACCTTAGAAAAATTGAATGTTGAAATGATATTCATAGCACCCATTAATTACTATCTCACACCATTTCTCTTTACAAATTACATGCATAATGAAGATATTCTTTTTCTCCAATTCTTTATCCATAGCTACTGCATACAACTAAAAAATTCACTTTGTGACCCACATGGTCTATGTTCCCACCAAAAAGAGGGGTATTATTATGGATCTCTTATTTTTCTTCTTCTTTTTCTTCTTCATTTTCCCTTCCTTAGTCTCTTCTAGAAAAATAATTTTTTTTATATTGATTTTGCATATATCCCATCTTATAACACTTGAAGCACACTATCCTTTTAAAATTTGAAGATAATTAAGTGGCATTCTCATTAGGTTGTACACTAGCAAAGATCTATGGCTAAGATAGGAAGAATTTGGACCTTTACATCTAGCTGAAGATGCTAATGTTGTATGCTTTTCAAAGAACAAAGTATAGTGAAAAGCATCCACATGTGTCTGTGATCATTTAACTCCACCTCATTTCAAATATCACTTATAATGCTAGTGACAAACTTATTAGCTAACAACCACTTCTAATCAGTGCAATTGATCATAGCTATCAAACCCTCAAATGTGTTCATGTACTCAACAATTGCCATGTTACTTTGCCTCATAGTAATTAATTATTCATGTAATTTCTTCTTATAATTTCTAAGATAGTATTTGCCCTAAGCATCTTCTTCGTCTTTCCTTAATTGAAAATGTGTCTACTTAGCCTTTTTTTCTTTAATTAAAATTTTGTTTCAATAAATTCTTGCATGGACTATAAGTTTTATTTTGAAAGAAGTGGTTTTCTTAATAGTCATCCATCTAGTACTAAAATTTTTTATAATATTCTATCTTTCATTTAAAATTTAAATGGTAGATTGTCAGTTTAAGTCAACTCTATAAACCTTTATACTTGTGTCAACTATATTATAAAAACCATTTTCAATAAGCTTATCTAACATAATTTGACTTGAGTGGTGATGCCAAATCAACGAGGTAGTGATCCCTTGAATCACATAAACCCTCAGCTCGATTCATTTTAATACAAATAAACTTTTATTTCTAGCCTTATGTTTTTATTTAAGTTCTAATTTTACTTATTTTATTTTAGTTTATTTCAATTGTGTTTGAACTTAATGATTGCTTACAGGCACTCACACACACACATTACATTTGAATTAATTTTGGCATAAAATCATTTAGCATCATTGCATCTTTTTTAAAAAATTAAAAATTAAAGTCAAGCTTCATTTCACATCTTCATTTGTGTTATCATATGTCCTAAATCAACTAGCTAAGACTAAATGAAAACTTTAACTTTGAGGGTAGAAGAATTAGCTTTAAAAACTAAGAGAAAGTTTAATAGGATTCAAGACATAGTCATACCTACCCACCCAAGTTCAAATCATAAATATTAGGGCATAATCCCACTGATAGTTAAAAATCATGTTGAGGCTTAGCCATTAGGTTAAGAGCTCATAAAAAACCATATGAAACATATTCCACTAGGAGAAAACCTTAGAGAAATCTTTTAGTAATGCCCACTATAAAAAAACATGATGTTTTGAAAGAATCCATTAAGAAGGATAAGATTGATGCCCCTACATATGATTATGTCTACTGATCCTAATAAGATCTTTGACTAGCCTACCTAGATGGATGAGTTCTTTGATTGGTATTGGATGGAGGACTATCAAAAGTCTACATTGATTAAAATGTAAGCTATAGTCCATGGTAATATCTATTAGAATAATATATTTAAGGAAGAAAGTTAAGATAGGAATGTCCTTACTATTAAGATGTAAAGAAGGCTAAGGCCATATAAGTCATTGAAAAAACTTGTATGATTAGTTGATGACCCTAAGGCAAAGAAATATGGAAGTAGTTGAGTTCAAAAATATTTTTGAGGATTTGATCATTAGGACCAATTACATTGATCAAGGCTAGTAGTTAACTAATAAGTTTGTTATCAGTCTTTGGAGTGAAATCTAGAGTAAAGTGAAGTTATAAGACCCACAGACAACTTAGGATGCTTTTCACTATGCTTTGTTACTTGAAAAATATGAGAAAGTGACCCTTTCATCTAGATCCAAGGGTTCAAATTCCTTTTATCAAGCATCTTTTTATCATAGCCAAAGTCTTTTGTTAAACAAAAAATATCATCCTCTAGCACTCAACCTATAAAATTCAAATCTATCTATGGGTTGAAGGAAAAGTAGGGTTAAGTAAAATAAGGTAAATAAGAATAAAGAATTGTGTGGGAGAACAAATGAATTTTATTTTCCTTTGAATCTAGGTATAGAGAATAAGGGACTAGAAAAGAGAGCCAATAGTCCCTTTAGAGGAGTACCCCCCTTTTATATTTTCAAAAGGGGGATATTACATATGGTGAGTACATATGTTGAGTATAAGCTAAAGCTCACCCTAACTTGAGGTGAGTAAACTTAAGCTATGGATGATCTTGATGGTCATTCGTGGGTAGCTTGCCTTCTTTGTTGACCCGTGAGTTGAGATCGGGTAGCTGAATAATGACTATCTGCACTTTTTTTGGTCACTCACAAGCCATGGGTGAGTATGTTCATTACTCGATTCAATGTTGTATGTTTAGTTCCTTCTTAACTCATCACGCTTGGGATGAAAGAGTAGTTATTCTCCTACAGACTTGGGTTTTTTCTAACATTACCTCACCAGGTGGTCTAGCCTTATTTATTTTGCTCTTTTGATTATACACAACCTAATAAGAATGCCATTGAATCATCACGTAAGTTTTGAGATGGTGTATTTTAAATGGCATAAGAAGGGAGACATGCAAATTCAATGTAAGACAAAACTTATGTTGTTAGATGAGGCTGAAAGGGAAGAAGAAGAGAGTGTAGGTAATGTAGAGAAGTAGATCCATGATGATACCCGGCTTTCAGATTAAGACACAACATGTAGAAGATCAAGTAAGTATTATAATGTGTATACCAATAGTTAGAGATAAAGATATGAGGAAAAGAAACATTATTATCATGTATGAAATTTGTTAGGCGAAGAGGAGAAAGTTAGTGATATATGGGGCTAGTATTATGAGTATAATTTTTGTACACATTCTTCTTGAGGTGAACCATAAGGTAGAACCCTATCCTGATCATTTCATGTTAGTCGAGTGAATCACAACTCATGGACATAGAGCATATCTTGTTAGTTATACCTTATTTTTATGATCTAAAGGTGATTCAACATAGTTGAGAGAACACATATAAAACTATTTCTTACAAAGCAAACAGATGAACATGCACTTACTCCTCTATATATGTCTAGTTTATAGATCCAACCAAAACCTAGTCAAAAGAAGAGTGCATAGGTTTAATTGAATGTATTATTATCTTCTACTACTAGAGAGATTACTTCTAATCTAGACTTACTGAGTCATATCCCTTCACATTTTCCATTAGGCATTAGAGTATATAAGGTAAATCAACAGCATATTTAGAAAGTTTTTGATTCAACATCATGCTATATACATTATGTGAGGGAAGTTGTATAAGAGCCACAAGAGTATCACATTATGTATAGTGCTTTTCCCCTATTATCTAAATTTAGAGACCCATACTCATATGACCTACTAAATGGCTTGCCACCATATGAATTATTCAATATGCCATTTATTTTATGTTGCATTCTTAATTTCTAATTTTACCATATTATAAGATAAACCCCTCAGAATATGTTAATCTTAAGAGATAAGTAAATGAACTATTAATTGAAGAATACATAAAAGAGATTTTCAGTCATTATGTAGTTCAAGCACAACTGACACCAAATAAAAGATGGTACTTCAAAATGTGTATTCTTAATAGAGCCATCAATTAGATCACCATTAAGTATACTTTTAATAGTAAGATTAAATGGCATATTAGATCATATTAGAACTTTTAACCATTTCTCTAAAATATATCTTAAGAGTGAGAACAATCAAATGAGGATTTGGTAGGAGATGAATGGAGGACAACTTTTAAAGCCCCTAAAAGAATGTATCGATGGCTAATTATGTCTTTAGGTTTATCTAATGCAACTTAGCCAGTCATGAAGTTGATGAAAAAGATCTTAAAGCCATATACTAAAAACATTTTAGTGTATTAATTTGATAATAACCTTATCTTTAGTCTCGATAAGGAGGATTTAAATCACTTGATCAAATTAAAAGAACAAACATTTTACTTAGGCTTCTAAGAGCACCTAGAGGATATGATATTATTTTTATTGTGGTAGACCATTTCTTCAAAATGACTCACTTACTACCTTGCTCAAAATCCATTGATGTATCTCATATAACAAAGTCATCTATTAAGGTGATGTTCTACTACATAGATTCCCATCCTTAATTATTTTTGATAAGGATGTAAAATTTATTTCATATTTTTGGAAAGATTTAGGAAGTTCTAAAGATAATGCTAAAATTTTCTTTAGCTCAAACTGATGGCAAAATTAAAGTAATAAATAAGATTATAAGAAACCCCTTATGGAGTTTGGTGGTACAAGTTTGGAAAATTTGGGACTTACATCTTCATGCAGTTGAGTTGCATATAATAGAACTATTTTTAAAGCTTTAAATAAAATAACATTTTTCATAGTTTATGGATACATTCTTAAGAAATCGATTGACCTTGATATCATTCTTTTACATGTATTTTCTAAGTTTGCATTTACATTTACAAATGATTTTCAAAGCCTTCATGAAATTTCCTAACAACAATTTAAAATCACTAATACAAAATCTACTAAAATGAAGAACAAAATTAAAATTTTAAAGAGTTCAATGTGGGGAATCATGTGTTAATTAGGATCCATTTTGAGGGGTATCCATCTACTCAATTTAGAAGATAATAAGCTAGGATATGAGAGACATTTATGATTATTAGATAAATTAGTACAAATTCATATGTTTTTTAAATTATATAAGGACATGTTTATCAAACAAATTTTTAAAGTGTAAGATTTAATATCATTTAGAAGAGTTATCCAATGACCCGGTTAGGAGAGTAGATGCATTAGATTTGCATTATGTTAAGAAAGGTAGAGGTAGACCTAAAAAGACATGGTTAAGATGTATAAAAAGAACCTTAGTATACTTGAATTAAATGAGAATTTGACACATAATAGGACACAATGGAGATGAAGGATTCATGTAGCTGACTCCACTTAGTGGGATAAAGGCTTGTTGTTGTTGTAGAAGAGTTAGCCAAACTTCAAATGAGTAGATAGTTTTTTTATTGGAAAAACCTACACATTGTAGGTGCCAATCGAGCATTCATTCTTTGTGGATCACATTAGTATAGATGAGGTAAATCATGGTGGTGATCATAGGTTCTTAGTGAGATGGAGAGACAAGTTACCTACAAGATACACTAGGTTGACTAGAGAAGATTTGGATAAGATAGCTTCTAGGCTTATAGTTGATTACTTTGACTTTTACTCTTTAGAGAAGAGTTCTTTGGGGCCTATAAGAAATGATGTAATTAGAACAAGCATAGGGAGGTGACAAAAAATGGCCATCATGAGAAGAAATTAAACTTGAAGCAAATAATTAAAGGATAATTGTGTGTGAACTTTTATTTTGTAATAAATTTTATATATACAAAAGTAGTTTAAATAATCCATGTATAAATGTTTTGTATAGTGTCATAATAAGTGTGGCAAAAACTTAATTATTATAAATGTTAATTTATATAAGCATTATTAACTTTTATTAAGAAAGGGTTTAGTGACTAGCATAGATTTGGAAGGATTAGTAATGGCTGACTCCCCCATCACACACTATAAACCTTACTCTCTCAATTTTGGCCATTGTGAAAATTTGAACTCTAAGTAGTATAAAAACTCTTATATTAAGATAGAATGAAGTTTTATTTTCTACTTAAACTAAAATTAGAAGATGAATCTCTACGGTTGGTGCTTAATGGCTGGCTAATGAAGAAGAGAGTGTTTGGTGATGTCACTTACAAAACTACTCTAGAGAGTAGTCTATATTTATATTTAATTGTTCTTTTTGAAATAACTTTTGTGTTGTGTTGCTGATATTCCCAATTATGGTATAAAGTTATTCTCTATAGTATAACTCCACTAAAGAGTCATTTTCTAAGACTTTTAAGAGGTCGAGCAAGCATAGGGTTGAGAATACATTATTTGATTATTATGTTTGTTTAGAGTAGCAAAACTCAATGAAAATTTATGAAATTTTGAAACTTGTTGTTAGGTCACTTATCTTTTATCTCCTTATGTTAATTAGGTTTCAATCCTACTAATTCACAAATTTAAGCAACTTTCAATGTCATTCTAGCTTATTGGCCAAACAATTTGTCTAATGGCTAAGCTTAGAAGAATTTTACAAGAAAATTCAAACACTTTATGAAAATTCATGTAAGAATGACACAACCAAGAGGGAGGGCATGAATTGGTGTGCTTTAAAAATTTTCATAAAAAAAAATTTAATTTAACCTTTTAAATTCAGTGAGAGAAGAACTTAATTAAGTAAAACCAATTTTCATGACAAAGATAAAAGTAGAAAAAATTAAAGAAAGAAAATAAAGACGGGAATGGTTAATTTATAGTATTTTTGTCCAACATACCTATGTCTACTCTCTAAATTAGCTCCAAAAATTCAACTATCCCTCTTTTAACACAAGACACTAAGGTGAAGATGCTTCTATCTTTAATAGATAATTAATAAACCTTAAACCATTTCCTATCTCTTATAAAGTAAGAAGGATGCCACTCTGACTCTAAGCTATAAGTAATTTCTATCCAAAAAATAAAAAATAAAAAAATCTCACACAAGTTCTCTTAAAAAATAGTCTCTCAAATTAAAATCTCAACTCTAAATTGCAAGGTGGATAAAAAATAATAATCAAAATAATGTGAAACCTCACTAGCAAAAGATCTTATAAGAGATAAGAGGAGAAAATAATTCTCCACTTCTCCTTAAGAGAATACTCTTATTTAAGCCTCTCTTAAGCTGTCTCATATTCAAGTTAGCATGTTATGTTGAACCTAAATCTGTCCATGGATGGAGGAGAAACCTTTTAGAATACCTGGAAAGCAATGGTAGATAAAAAATATTATACAAAAAAATGATAGGAAAGTAAGATAATGCAAGAGAAATTATAAGTTCTATTCTTTAGAATCAAAGTATAGAAGCTTAAAGAGAAGAGAGTGTGTTGTTTAAAAATATGATTAGGGACACCACGCAGATCTTAAGGTATACTTATTAAAATGATTGAATATGACATCAAGGAATGATATACTACCCTGAAAGATAAACATATCACCTTATGATGGACTTAATCATCGAATAAATATTCCTAAGGTTGATGGGCTATGTGTACTAAAGACTTTTCATCTACTTTACTTAGATGAAGTAAAGTAGGATTTATTTTAAGTTAGGTTCTCAAGTTCCCATGAGGTCAAACCCCTATAATTAATTACATCTTAGGGGACATGAATCCCTTTAGAAAATTCTCGATTAAAGTGACTAGCTAACGTCTCTATGGATTTCAAAGTTTGATATTAAAGGATTGGTAAACATTAAAAATCAATTCAAAAAGCTCATATGGAGAGAGTTCTTAATGGATTCCAAATAAGGATAAGTAAGAAACACTCATAATACTAGGAAACCTAGTGAGTTCTTCAATCTATTCCATAGCAAGGCTTTATATTTTTTTTTTGAGTTAGAATTTTATTAGAAAATTAAGATCTAGATTTTGACAACACAAGATTGTGGAAATGCCTATGAGGTTAGGACAACACAAGAATTGGATTTTGGTAATTCAAATAATGTTTAATCTTTCTTTGAATTTCACTTTAAAGGTTTAGTTTTATATGTCTTGTCATCGATTAAATCATTTCAATGTCGTTTAAACTTAATTATTTCATCTTTCCATTTAAGTTTGGTTTGCATCAGTTAATATATTTTAATTTAATTAACTTACTATTTGATTATGGTTTCAAGTGATCTTTTATTTAAATTCCAATTAAAAGTTTTATCATTTAATTTATTAAATTTGGTTATTTTATTTGTATGTTGATTATTTTAATTTAATGATTATTTAGTCTAATTTAATTGATCTTTTCATTTTTATTTACTTGGTTTATTTAATTTTCTTCAATTTTATGTTGATTGATTTATTTTGATATTGTTTGGAATTGAGAATAATTGGATATGATCTAATGACTTTGAGTTCATATTTAATTTTATGTTTATTTGATTTTATTACGATTGAAGATAAATTTCTTATGATTATTCGATTTCATATTTTTTTAGATTGATTTTAGATTTTAGTTTAATTAATTTTATTTATTTATTTAAAGTTCAATTTATAATTTATTGTTTGTATTGAATTTAATTTGAGTTTTTGTTAAATTTAATTGCTTTAAGTTGATTGATTTAGTTTAATGGTTATTTAGTTTAGCTTAATTATGTTTGATTTAGTTTAAATAATTTAATTAGAATTTATATGATTTAATTAAGGTTCTAATTCAATTTATAATTTCAAATTAATAATCAATTGATTAAACTTGTTCCCCTTATCAATGAGTTAATGATTAGCTTTATTGGATTTTATTAATTTGTATTGATTGTAGTTTGATGATTGTTTGGTTTAACTTGATTGATCTTTTATTTAGTTTAATTGAATTGTTCGATTTGTTTAAGTTTTACATTGATTGATGTATTTTTTTGATATCATTTGAAACTAATAATAATTGAATATAATTAAATACCCTGAAGTTTATGCTTAGTAGATTTAATTAAGGTTTGTTTGGTTATTGATGCGATCAAATTAAGTAAATTAAATGTTTGCTCTGATTTCAATTAATTTTGATTATTTATAATTAGATTTTCATTTAACTTTATTCATATGTTATGTTTATTAGGATTTGGTTAATATTTTAATTATGAGTTTATTAATTAATTTTATGTTTAATTGCATGATTAACTTAAATAAGGGATTTGATTAAATTAATATAGATTAAGTAAGATTACCTTTACTAAAGTGGATATTGAATTCAATTAAATGTTGATTTAAGTTAAGAAAGATTTAAGGATTAGTTTTGATATGACTTACTTAAATTAATTTAATTCAATTAAATTATGAGTTAATTTAATTTGGAGTTTTATTATTAACTTAAGGAATTTGATTCACTTAATTATAGATTAATCAATGATTTAATTAACCATGGTTGTTTTGATTAAAGTTGATAATGAACTAAACATTTGACTTAAATTAAGCCTGATTTAATGATTAGTTTTAATTTTATTTATTTAAATTAATTTAATTAAATTAAATGATAGATTAATTTGTTTTGAAATTTCATTATCAAATTGATAAAATTATTAGTGGATGGGTTAATTATGTTCGATTTGATTAAATAATAAATTTAATTAATTTTAGATTAATTATTAAGAAAACTTTAGCTTTATTATTTATCTAAGAGTTTAATTAAGAATTATATTAATTTGTTTAACAAGCATTGAATTAAAAATTCATTAAACTTAACCTTATTAAATGATTTATTTGATTAGGAACTTGATTAAGAATCTTGATTTATTTAATGATCAACTAAACAATCTCAACCAAGTGTATATTTTAGTTCCTTCATCATTAACTTAATTGAGTCATTATGAGATTAAAGGTTGATTGATTATTAATAGTTAATTAGGCTTTGACATAATTGACTAATTTGATTTGATTAATGTTCAACGATTAATCAAGGTGGATTTGATTTATGGTTATTTTAATTTAATGATTAAGGGTTGAGATTTAATGCTTAGTCAAGGTGTAATTATGGGTTAATTATATTCTTTTTTATCAAGTTGATTAAGGTTTGATTTAGTTTAGGTTAATTACTTATTGAAGCTTTTAATTTTGATTTTAACTATTTAGATTATTGATGTTATTAATGATTTAGGTCCACTTAGTTAAGTTTAAATTGAAATTAAAGTAATATTTAATTGAGTTTTATATAGTTAAATTGAGTTCAAGTTTATATTTGATTGCATCAAGGTTTAATTTGAACCAAAGATTCCTTGACATTTGTTTGACTTAAATTAGGATTCTATTAATAAAGGTTTAGGTATTATTTTGTATTTATGATTTTAGTTTAATATTTCATTGATTGAAATTTAACTTTAATAAATTCAATTATTATTGATTTTAATTACTTATTAAATCCTAAATGTATGATCTTGGGGTTTTAACAACTTTATAAAGGATTCATGTCATGATTATTTTGACAAGTTTTACGCTGGCTGTCGACTATCTATTAGAACCCTCCACTTTTTACATCCGGACTTGGGACCGACAAAGGTAGTGTTTTAACAACTTTATAGAGTTTAAAAAAAATTTCTTAAGTCATTTGATGTCATGGGAAATGTTGGTTTTATGAAGTTTTATAATTTCAATGATTTTCTATTTTCTTTAATTAAATTGACCTAAAATTTCAAAATTTTATATCTTTTGATTCAGAAGTCATTTTGACTTGCAGTTTTTATAAGAAATCTATTTAATTACCAATTTCATTTTTCCAAGATTTCATCCCAATCACACAAATATTTTTGGTGTAATTAAGGTTTTAATGTTTCCAATAAAACTCTAATTAATCCTAAAATATTGAGAATTGGATGGGGATGTTAGTTTTCTTAAATTTTTCCCTGAAAAGATAAATCAAGAGAGGGTTTATTTGTATTTTTGGGCTTTTATTTTATTTATTATGATTTTTTTAAGTTCAACCTATTTAAGTGCATTTAGTTAATTTATTTAATCTTCTAATTAAGTGATTTTGAGACTTAGTTAATTTTAAAGAATTTTAATTTTTTTTATAAGGCTCATTGGACTCGTTTATATTGGTTTGAGCTATTTTGATTATTTTCTTAATTTTATTTAATTTAGGTACTTATTTCATAAAAATAGGTATTTAAACTTTTAATATACTCATCATCTGGACTTGAAAATTTTATGATAGGTGTGTCATAGTGTCAATTTCATTCTCCAAAATGTTAAGGTTGTTTTGATAAATATTTTGAGATTAATTAAAAAAAATATTCTTCATTCAAACTCAAATTAATCTTAAAATACCTAATGAAATTGAGGCCTTTGGGTTCATTAGATTTCTCTCAAAAAGATGAATCAAACGAGCACTTATTTATAATTTTTTATTATGTATTTTATGTTTTATGATTTTTTAAAGTTATAGGTGATTTTATATAATTTTTAAATCCAAAAAATCCCCTATTTGCTTACTTAAACTAGTTAGCGCTGAGTCAGCGATGATTGGGTCCCCTTCACACATGTCATGGTCTGATTGGACCATGTAAGCACTGTCACAACATTTGAGTGAGAAAATGGGTTGGATAGGACAGATCTCCATAGTCTAATCTTCAATCGTACGACCTAAGATGATCCTGCCGATCTAAGAGGGAAAATCAAATCTTATGGCCATTTAATCACAATTATTCATCCTTTCTAAAAGAGATTGGATGGTTGTTATTTTGTCTCCCTCACAAATGGTGAACCCGATCAGGCGAATAGGATTTCCACCCGAAATGGCTTGTTTGAGCATCATTTTTTGATGAACATCACCATAAAACATCATATTTCTCATAGGAAAGCTTCAAACTAGAAAATGCAAGGGATTTCTAATGGAAATGTTTTGAATCGAGTAAGCATTCATGGAAAAAGTGAGCCTATCAATTTCAAAGTTTTTTTGAAAAATTACCTCATCGAAGCTAACGTCTGATGGTCTTATTGATCTAAGCTTGCTCTTAAACACGAGATGAAGCTTCAGAATAAATACACCCACTTGCCTCCCTATTGATCACCAGAAACACCAACCACCACCGCCTTCTAGCCAGATTTTGGCCAGAATTGATGATTTTATGTGTGGAAAGGGAGGGGGATGGTATGGTTTTGATCATAGGAGCTCGAAGAGTTGTTTAAAGCAAACTAAGAGGAACCATAAGCTCTCTTTACCTCTCTTTTTAATTGTGATCAAAAATCACCATTAATGGTGGTTAGGGAGGTGAGGACCAGTTGGGAGGAGGTTCGAAGAAGTAAAAAATTGGTGGTTAGCTATTATAGAGCGTACTATATGTCAACCAAATGGAGATATGGCTTGTGTTTGAATGGATCTTGGGTTTTGGCATCTTTCCATTTATTGTTCTCCTCTTATGGCCTCCATTATTGACTTGAAGCTCCACTGCATGGGCTGAAGTGTTAGCCTCTATGTGACAGATTTTAGGAGGGGTTTGAGTCCACTCAAGTTAGGTTAAGTTGGTTTGAACCTCTCCTAACTCATAGAGCTCAAATGAGTCAAGTTAAATTCAATGCATTTATTTAGCTCAATTGAGATTAAATTGGGTTATAATTATGTTTAATTCAATATTTGAAATGATTTAGAAAAATTGATTACAATTAAATGGAACTTGGCTTTGATTCGAACCCATTTCGACCCAAATTAGGTCTACTATGTCAATTGAAGTCATTTGGATCAAACTAATGATATGACCCAAATTGAAGTATGTTTTAGATTTAATTATGTTTGATTGAGTATTGGAAGTGATTTAGAGTAAATAATTTAATTAATTTGGATTTGATTTTGATTTAGGCCCATTTTGGTCCAAATTGGGCTTAATGGGTCAAATCAGGTCAAATGGCCAATTCGAATACATCAAACCAAAGAAAGAGTCAAATTATGTTCAAATATATTTTAAAGTCTTTTGAAACATTTAATTTAAATTAGTTTGAAATTATTTTTAGTTTAGGTACAATATGATCCATTTTGGTTCGCTTAGACTAGGTGATGGGTTTAAGCTATTTGAGTCATCATTGGATTCAGATTTATTTAGTTTTGTATTATATTATATTAATTTAATAAATATAAGCATTGAAGATGACTTAAATTGATCAAATTTTGATTAGTTTTACATTCTTGGTGGAGCCCACATGGGTCAACTCTAGGTCAAATGACCTATTTGATCACTTTGAACCTAATCTAGATTTATTTTTGGGTTCATTTATATTTATGCACTGATTTTATGCTTTTGTTTGGTTTGATTTGATTTAGTTTTAATTTTATATAATTTTTTCTTGGATTTAGATGATTTTGAGCATGAATGGGTTAATTATGTTAATCAAGCCAAATTGCCTCAATCCGAGCTCAGTTGAATTTTGATTTATACTTTTATTGAGCTTTGTTAGATTTAGATTTTATTTGGGTTCACCTAATTCAATTTGGTTAAGTTAGGTTTACTAAGCTAACCTTTGTTTCTCCTTAATGTGCTTTCTTCTTAAATAAGTTTTAATTCTATATTTAGTTTCATTTAGATTTACTATTTTCATTTCTACTTTAGTTTAGGTTGTACGTTTAATTATGAATTACAGTATCTAAAGGGCCTAATTAAGAAGCTCTTGCTCTAAGGTTGTAGATCTTAATTACTAAGATTAGGGTGATTTATCAACCTCACTTGAGGTTAACAAAGCCTTAGTGCCTAGATCAATTCCTAGGTCTAAGAGGAGGGTTGTGAACTTCACTAAAAGTGAGGTCAACAAAGAGCAAAAGTTCACCCCATAAGAGGGGATTTCCTATTTTACCAAGGTGTGACTATACATTGAAAGTACATATAATGCAAATCAAGTAAAAATGGATTCTTGCCCAAGTTAATTGTAGGTATATGTGTGATTGAGTGTGAATTTATTGGACATTAGGGGTGAGTAGGCTTTTATCATGCGAGTACGTGAGTAAGAATTGAGCTGAGATGAGTAGTCATTATGTTTCCTTGAGTGTTCGACTGCTGCCAGCGAGTTGATTCATTCTTCATCCTCTAAGTTCTTGGCTTGGTAGTTCAACTTGATTTTTCTTTATCGAACACATCTTCTAGTGAGTATACTTATTATGATTTCCTTTATTATTGAGTATCCTTTATGTCGAGTAAACTTGTCTTGGTTCTCAAGCTCATAGATCACTTCTACTTGTTATTTTATGTATACATTTAGCTCCTTAATTCTTCAATTCCATGTAGAGATACCTCACAAAAAAGATTAAAAAAATGACCTGATAGAATTTATGCAATTATTAAGAGGTCACATCACCTTTTGACTAAATCCATCTATCCTTATGTAATGTGTCCAGCTTTCTCCTTAACTTAATGCTCAAAAAAATTTCTAACTTTTTTGGGTGGTCTACAACACATAAGAAAACATAACCACCATAGATGCTAAGAGGCCTTATGGTGATGTTGGCCTTGCAAGAAGGCAGGTCTTCAAAACATATGTATGGGTAGGTCTTCGAAAGAAGGCTAAGAAGGAAAAAAGATCATACGGGGTCACCACCATTCCCATGGTTGAAGCAAGCATCCCAATTCCTCCTCTTATAGTGACTATAGCTCTAGCTGCCTCCTCAAACCTATAAGAAGGAACTAGTAGTCACCGTACTGAAGGAAGAATTATTCTGGCGAG
This sequence comes from Cymbidium sinense, assembly GCA_021442155.1. Lineage (NCBI taxonomy): Eukaryota > Viridiplantae > Streptophyta > Magnoliopsida > Asparagales > Orchidaceae > Cymbidium > Cymbidium sinense. The sequence goes on from CM038219.1 coordinate 86,245,342, forward strand.
TACTCATCTAGTGAAACTTGTGAGTGTTACTAGAAAAAAGGAAGGGGGAGAGGAGCTACCTTTGATTTGGCAAAGGAAAGTATTATTGAGCTGAATGGTTATACTAGCCAAAATGAATGTAGTTGTAGAGGAATGCCTCATTGAGGTAATACTTGCTTGTTATTTCATACAATGGGTCTTTTTTATCTATGTTTCATACTTTCTTCTTTGATGGTAGATGGCATGACTAGCATTCAAGCCTTGGCAGAGTATGGTGAGGGGCACTCACTGACCCTTCATGTTATTTGCTTTGATAGTCTAGGTAGCATCATAAAATCATTTCACCTTTCCATAGGTAATTTGCTAGGCACTTCTAGAGTAAACAAGAATTCCACTTGCTTGATAAGTGACTTCCATTCTCAAGAGTTGGACCTATAGCAAATCCATTTATTAAAATTTCATTTCCAATATTTAACAAGGTTACTTCTCATCGACTAGCAATGACTCCAGCTTTATCATAGATTGAGTTACTGACTACATGCATGGACATGGTGGAGAATTTACATCAACAATGAGCTCTATCAAGACTCCATTCATTGAGACTAGCTTCACTGCTACCAAAATGAGAGTAGTGATGGTTGGTTTGCCCTTTCCTGCTCATAAAGATAGTTGTGAGTTTGCAAAGGGCAAGCCTACTCAGCACCTGGGGGATAATATGTAGAAAGAGGAGCAAATATTAACTAACTCCTCTAAGGTTACAACTATACAAGGGGTGGTTGCCTTCTTGGAAGAAGCTCTATACTCATCCCAGTGAGACATCAATGAGCTATGATCACAAGTAGAGCAAGAGTCATAAAGATGCTTATCCTTGGAGGTGGAGTGCTCACACAATTTTGCAACCATGGGGGTTGAAATTGCATTACTTCAGAACTAGGTCAAGTTGCATAGTACTTTCCATCTTTTTGGTGAGAATTTCTTATTTGATTACATGTGTGAGAAAGGGTGACTCATCATAGAATATCACTTGGATCCTGTAATCTAGTTGCTAAAAAATGTTGTATAAGAGTTATAGCGAGTGCGTTGTACATTTTTTCCCCTTTGTAAAAATAAAAATAAAGTAGAAAGTATTTTGTATTTTCTCTACTCACATACATTATTTGATTTCTTAAATTTTTTGCACATTAATTTTTTTTCCTATAGCCTTTGTTGCTTGAGATATTCACTAGATTCGAGTAATCATTCCTTCACTAACTTAATGTGATGTCCGTGTTATTACTCTCTAATTATTAGTAGTTGAGACTTTATTGCTCCCTTGAGACAAGTAAGTAGAATCTCTTTATGAGTAGATTATGATCTCATTCTCGTTGCTAGTGAGAAAGCTTTGTTGAATAAATCTGCCTTGACTTTTCATCAAGCCTAAATCAAAGAGGGCCTAGAGTTAGGCTCTTCTACCATGACCTTCATATTCTATGGCTACTACGATAATGCCACAACTTCACTATAAGAGTGTCTGATAGGAGCGAGTGCCTTAAATCATTTAGAATGCATGAGTTGTGCACTCCACTCGCTCATTTTAAGAATGGGTTTAGGCTTCCTCTCCTTCATGAGTGGATAGAATTTCTTAATTTTTTTTAGAGTACTGCCACCTAAATCCTTCTCAACTTGATGGCGAGCATCACTACCTTCATTCTAAGATTGTGAGAAGAGGGCATTTCATGGAACATATAACTTTTAGCGAGCCTTCAAGGTGAAAGTTCACCAAGACAGGGTCATGCAGCTTTCAGTGACTTTGTTTAAAGTTCACAGTTTCAAAATAAAGCATAAAAGTGGTGCTCGCAACTTCATTTTATGAAGAATGCATCATAATGGCTAGTGTTAATTATTTCTTTTCCCTACTTATCAAGTAAGTCAACCAAGCTTGGAAAGCTGAGTGCACAAGAAAATGAGGTCATGGTAAGATTGTAGGGTAACACCTTAAATATTTTTCTCTACCTTCACTTCAACAACTTTCTCACTATCCTTAGTGAGGTTTCTTTTATATACTTGCTATCTCTTTTTTACATTCATGAGTTATCTTGTAATTTTTATTTTTTTTATTTGATCATAGGAGAAATGACTTCAGCAGCCCATGAGTTTAGCCCTAACATGCTTCTATTCCTCAAGGAAGGAAAGCACAAAATAAGTGAGTGAGTGATTAGTGGGGAAGTTCCAACCTCTCTTAAGGTTGGTAAGGAAGAAGAAGGGGAAGGTGAGCTGAGTATGGCTCCCACCGAAGCTGTCAATGAAGTAGGTTCGAGTACTACTTCAAAGAAGCCCAATAAGAGAGTTGTGCTCAACTCCACATAGCCACCAGTAGAGCATCATGTTTTAGGAAGAGGCAGATCAAGATGAAGGCTCAAATTGCAACTTCACTTGCATGAGCCTACCCATAATTCCTATGAATTAAGTCCCTCCATCTTCTCAAAGAAGTTTCATGATCTTTCAGTGACAATCTAATGCTCACTTTCCACACACTGCTATGACCACCCAGACCATGGTGTGGAAGTTGACTTGGGCAGAATGTAAAAAGTTCTTTGAGAAGAAGATGGGAACCTACACTAACAAGTCCAAGCTGTCGAGCATAAATAAAAGCTAACATCTCTTAAATCCAAGTGTAAACATCTTCACTCTAAGGAAAGCACTAAGAGAAGGAAAAGGAAAAGGCATCTTTCATGCTTACTCTCCTAACATTGCTGAAAAATGACTTCGAGGAAGACCTCTCTTGTCTCACTGAGGTGTTTTAGAAGAAGGAAGCTGAGTTCACTGGGTTTTTTGATTCTAACTAGTATCAAGAGCTACATCAATAGAAATCTAAAGATGGCATTACCATCATAATTGTTAAGCTAGTGAGACATGGCCACTTGGATGCTAAGTTTTGGGAATTCTCTATCGTGCTAATGCTCCTAGATTTCAATGATGAAGATGACAAGGATAAACAAGTTGATTCATCCATTCTTCATTTATTTTTCTTTATGTAAAATTTGTTTTTTTTTTGGGTGAGTAGAATGTATTCATTATATTCACTTTAATGTAAAAGTTCTATTTTCTGAAATGAAAATTATGATTGATTATAACTATATTTTCTTGACACTGCTTATTAATGTATAAATGACTCAACTAATGACTTACATTATTTTTTTATCGGTCAATTGAGATAGCTACCTTGGATAGTAGTGTAAGTATTATGAAGTTTTGTGTACTTATTTATTATTGTTTGAAAAAGTCAGCTTGTAACTTAGAGAGTATTTTTAGTCTTTATCAATTGAGAGAACTTCCTTGAATAGTCATGAAAGTATTTCGATACCCGCTAAATTGGTATTCATTATTTCAATAATGTATACTCATGACTTAAAATATTTTGAGAGAATCTCCCATGGATAGTAACTTTATTATAGGGAGTTTGCATGGACTCACTAGAGTGATACTCACTTACTAATACTTGAATAACTTAATTCATGACTTCTTAGAATATTTTTAAGTCACTGATAAATTGAGAGAACTCTCCTTAAGTGGTTGTGTGTAGTACAGTGAGTCTGCTTATACTCATTGGAATGAGACTCACCTATTGATTGCGCAAATAAATCAACTCATGACTTAAAATATTTTCAAGTCACTGTTAATTGAGAGAACCTTCCTTGGGTGGACACATTTAACACAATGAGTTAAGTACACCCATTAATTGGTTGTATGACTTCATGAGAGATCACACTATTCCTTTAGTTTCTATCTAAAAGACAACCTTGATTTGCCAATTATTCCTTCGCCACCAACAAGGAGAGTTGATCTTTTTAGAGTTTTAGTTGCCAACCTCTTGGGGTGTCAATCTTATACTATAGTCCCCAACCATATAGAGATGGAGTGTTAGTATTTTGGTTGCCAACATAGAGAGTTCATCTTTTTGACTTTAATCACTGATCTCACTGGGTGTTAGTCTTACACTGTTGTCACCAACTACACAGAATGTTGGTCTTCTAGGTGCCAACTAGGGGAGTTGGTCTTTTTAAGATTAGTTGCTAACCTCATGAGGAGTCGGCCATATTTTATAGTTGCCAACTGCACTGAGTTTTGGTCTTTTGTTACCAACTAAGATAGTGGGTCTATTTTATGTTTAGTTGTTGACCTCACCAGGTGTCATTCTTACACTATATTCATCAACCGCACAAAGTGAGGACCTTTAAGTTTAGGGATCTCTACTCGGGCTTTCACTGCTTGCCTAATGGGACATTTCCTTAGGCTAGAAATGGCACACCGAGTGTTCTCGAGTCACTATGCAGCACCTAGAGGGGAACTTTTTTATTTATCATCCAATTATGCTCCTTTAATAGCTACATTTATCCTACAAATTAACTTGTTTAAGGAATAACATATAAAAAATTTTATTATTGGAAATAAGATGATATATAATATATTTAGAACTAATAAAGCAAGTATAAATTAGAGGGACTTTCTCTTAAAGATAAAACTTCTTCACTTCTCTAGAATTCCATATTTTTGGTATGTCTTGGCCTAAACAAGATTGCAATTGGTACATTCCATGGCCAACTTGATCCTTCATTATGAAAGGCACATCCTAGTTGTAGACAAATTTTCTTAGAGTATTATGAATAGCAGTGACATCTACTTTCTTCAGAACTAGGTCATCACTTTTAAAATGCTTCTCATTCACATAACAATTATAGTATTTGTCTATTTGCCTTTTCATCTCCTCTTGTCTTAGAAATGCTTCAATTTTGAGTTCTTTAAGCTTGTCAAGTTGCCTTCGATAACCTCTGAGTTCTCTTTACTCCACTCACAATCTTCACCTCCCATTCTTTCCATTATTAGGATTCTTTGGCTCTGAATTTCATACATAATTGATAAAATGGATTTTGTGTCATTGTGAGGTCTTGTCACATTATGGGGAGTCATTCTAAGCTCTCAAAGTACCACAGGTAATGTATCTACCCATTTAGTCTAGGTTCCTTCGACCTTTTTCTTACAAAATTTAAAGATGAAGATGTTAGTGGATTCCACCTGTACTCTATGGGTTGTGCACTTATGTGAATTTTAGATTGATACCATGAGACTCAAAGAACTCCCTTAAGCCTCTTCAATGAATTGAGGACCATTGTCAGTGATGATTTCTCTAGTAACCCATACATATATGTGATATTAGTCTTAAAAAAATTTCTTATTACATGAGAAGTGATCTTTGCAAGTGGCTTTACCTCTATCCACTTGCTAAAACAATCAATCATGACTAGAATAAACTTTCATTGCCCACTAGTGATGGGCAAGAAACCTATCAAATTCATCCCCAAATAGTGAATGTCCAAGGACTGGTATGGGTTGCAAAGGTTGTGATGGCTACTACTTGAGTGCTACAAACTTTTAGCATTGTATACATCTCTTTGCAAACTTTTCTACATCTTTTTTGAGTGTGGGTCAGTAATACCCTTACTTAGAATTTTGTAAGAACTCTCTTTCCCACTAAATGGCTACCACATTTTCCCAAATGTATTTCCTCAAGGACTTTTCTTTGTTCAGACTCTCTCACACATTTGAGGTTGAGCGAGGTCATCGACCTTCAAAATAACTCTCCTTTTATCTGCAAATATTAGGCTACTCTAATTTTTAATCTTCTATAGTCCTTTGTCATTTCTTTAATTTTGCTAGTTTGTAAGTAATTATTGATGGGGTAGACTTAGCTTGGCGAGTATTCATGATCAACTCAATTAGATCTTCTTTTCTTCTTCTATACTCAGCTGGATGAGTTGAATATCCACGTGCTCCCTGATTTTAGCTTAGAATAATAGATCGACAAGTTGGTTCTCTTCTCTAAGAATTTGCTCGTTCTTAAAATACTCCAGTTATCCAATTTTTTCTTTTATTTTAAGAAAATATTTTAACAAAGACTCATCTCAAATCTCGTATTCCGCATTAACTTGCCTCACGAAAAGTTGTGGGGAAAAATAAAGCTCCAATCTAGCTTATTACATTATTGCAATTTTTGTTGGACTTTTTAGTACTATTCTTAAGCTACTTTGTTACAAAACCATTAATGTATAGATACCATGAGGGTTCCTAGTTGACAAGAATATACTATGAGCTACTAAAGTCAACAATAAAATCTATGAGTGGTTGGGCTTTAATCATGATTTAAGGCAACTATGATATGTCAAACTAGCTCAAATCCATGGACCATTTTAGTAGTCTTCCTTAATGATTATGCTTAGCAAGTACATATTTAAGCAAGATATCAATGATAATTTGCATGGAGTGTTCTTGGAAGTAAGGTCATAGTCACCTGGTTGAAGTGATTAGCATAAGTGTGAGCTTCTCCATGAGTGGGTAGTTTAGCTTGGTGTTTCATACAGATTTGTTGATATAATAAATTGTTCATTATTTTTCACCTTCTTCTCTGATAAGGAGTGAAATGATCAAATTTTCTCCCACTCTTATGCATAGTGGTGGAACTTCTCCCTTTTTTAAACTCTCCAACAAAAGGGGTGATGCAAGCAAAGCGTTCAAATCATTTAAGGCTCTTTCTCATTTTGGAGCCCACTAGAGTTTGTTAGCTCCTCTAAGATCTCTGAAAAATGGTTAGCACTACTGCCTGCCATTGAAATAAATCAGTTCAATCTTGTTATTTGCTCAGTAAGCCATTACACCTCTTTCATATTTCTAAGTGAGGGCATATCAAGTATAGCTTTAATTTTATCTATATTTTTCTTTATTCTTTCAAGGGTAATGAGAAACCCCAAAAACTTACTTACTCTTGCACACTAGAAATGCATTTCAACGTGTTAAGGTGCATATTGTAGCTTCTAAGTGTGGGTAGTATCTCTTCAAGGTCTTGGATGTGTTGCATATGCAACATTTTTTTACCATTAGGTCATCCATATAGACTTCTAAATTTCTTCTCTTATGTTCCTTAAATACATGGTCTATAAGTTTCTGATAGGTCGCCCATGCATATTTTAATATAAAGGGCATAACTCTATAAAAGTATAACATTTGAGCAGTAATAAAAGTTATTTTTTTAGAATTAACAACATGCATTTGAATTTGATAGTATCTCGAGATTGTATCCAGGAAACTCATCATTGAGAATCTAGCCATCTAGTCAACAAGCTTATATGTTCATGAGAGAGGATACCAATCCTTTGGATATGCTATGTTTAGACTAGTGAAATCAACACACATTCTCCATTTATCACTAACTTATGTACAATCACCACGTTTGACATCCATTCTAAGTATTAAACCTCATTGATGAAATTAGTCTTAAGCAACTATGGACCTCATCCTTAATAAGCTTAGCGAGTATAACTGCTATTTTTTTCATTTTTGCTTGGGCAGGTTGACATCCTGTTGACTCCATGAGCCCTATTACTTATGTAATTAATTTGATGATAAAAAATATATGATTGGATGGAACTAATGTTTTATTTCAAGTAGTTCAAGAGGCTCACCAGGCTTAATAAGCTAGTTAAATTTGGAAAGTCAAGATCAATTGGATAAGGACAATTTGAGAATCTTCTTAAGTTATGCAATAATAACACAATTGGAGCTCAACAATATTAAAATAATATTTTAAATAATTTCATATCATTCATTTGAATTTTTCCATAATTTTTCATTTTTTTGCATGATATTTTCAATTATTCATTAAATTATCATTTTTGGATAATTTAAGTACTTACATTAGATTAAGTATTACCTATTGTGTTTTAAAGTTAGTTGGATTTATTTCACACTTCTTCAAGTTATTTTCATGCTTGGTATTACAAATTATCCATTTATTTTTATGTGAGAATTAAATTATTCTTGAATTATTCTAATTATTCTTTTTCTCTCTCTTATCCTTTTATTTTCTCTCTCCTATCAAAATTATCATCCTAATCTTATTTTAACAAACTTTTCTATGGTTTTTTGCATAATAATTCTTATGAGATTTATTTAAATTAATGTTATATCATATTCATTAATTTGTTGATATTTTTATTGTTCAAATGTTTTTGAATTTTAAATTTAAATATCTTTTAATTTCAAATTGTATTTTGCTTTATTTTAATTACAAACTTGGTCTAATTTATTTTGGCATGATTTGGCCATTCCTTGTTCACTTAGTTAATTTATTTTGAATTTATTTGAATCAATTTAACTTATTTCAAATTTAAATTCATATTGCATCTTGAATTAATTTATATTTTATATCTTTTTTAGTATTTTATTTTTGGCCAGCTCCTTTAATTATTTTAAATTATTTTTGTTATTTAAAAAGTCTCTTAATTAATCTCTCTTGACTGAATATGAATAATTTCATTAATTTAAATTTGATTCCCTCATGGAAAGAAGCCTTGGCCGAATATCATTCTTGATTTTTTTACTTGATTTATTTTATTCAAATTAATTTTATAATCTTTGTTAAATTTCTTTAAATTAATTTATTAATTAAATCATCATGTGACTTGATTAAAATTAAATTTGGAAACCTCTTGATTAGCCCCTATTACTTAAATCTTTGTGAATTCAAATTTTAGTGCATGTGTCCCATTAATTAACATACTTGCCTTATTTATCTACCCTCCAGTTCTATTTAATCTTAATCAAATTACCTAGGCCGAATTCTCCTTGCTTGGACCCAACTCAAACATGTTTTGCCCATCCACATCCTCCTTTGGTTCATCTGTTCAAAATCATTCCTAAATTGGTTTCCCTCCTATTCTTCCTTGCCTTGGTTGTCAACATCATTGGACTTTTTCCAATTTGGTTTAAGCACCTATGTGCTAAGGAGCCTCATCATACATGAATCATCCTCAGCCCTATGGTAATTCAATCATGTGTTTTTGAATTAAAATCTTAAGTTCTTACCAAATTAAATTCCCTCTCTTTCTTCTTCATGCTTTGACCGAACCTATTGGTTCATAGCTTTATAAAAAGTGGACTCCAACCAACTTGAATCCTTCTTAACTCTCTCCACTAGGCCAACCTCTTGCAATTTAAATTCTTGGAGGTTCTCTTGTGTTCTAAGTGCTAAAGTTCTTATCCATCTCTCATAGATTTATCTCTTGGCCAAATCAAAGTGCAAATTATCTTCATCCTTGTTTGCATATTCTTTGGCTAAGACCCTTGCTTGAAGATCCTTGAAGGTTTGTTGATTATAACCATATACTCACTTCTCATCTTCATCAATCATTAAGTGGAGGCTCTCTTCAACCTCTTTCAAGATCCTTTCAAGACATTGAAAGGTTCAAGATCAAGTTAACTTCTTCTTTGATCATACATCAAGATTTGAGTAAGAACTTTAGTTTCATTTTAATCCTTTGAATTTATGATTCCATTGGCTTGTCTTTGAACGAAAAAGTTCTATATGCTTCAAAGTTTAAATTTATTTTATGTCTCTTTCACTCATAGTCAAGTAATTTGAAAGGATTGTTTTTCATTTAAGTGATTTTTTTTGATTTGATGTTGCTTTGACTTAAAGGTTTTTATTTTTCATTTTGTGCAAGTGATTTGAATATCATTGTTTACCCACTTTATTCAATTTTCATAACCTTATTATAAAGGCTATATTAAACTCAAGTTTAAATTTCTTTTTACACATTTATAAAGCACTTATAACATCACAATAACCTTGAACTCTTCTATTTATTTGTCTTATTATTGTGTAGAATTGGGTTGAGAGCAAAATCTTTTTAAAATTGAGAGTTACTCATACAAATTGTATTTATTTTGTTACTCTTGTTGTAAAGTGTTGGGGTTGTACTTGCCTGTTGTTGGAAAGTATGGTTTTAGGGCTATAATTTCTTGGTGTAAAAAAGTATGAGAAATTAGGTGTAATCTCTTTTTTCTTAATGAATTTTTAGTAAGAGTGAATAAGCGTGGATGTAAGCTAGTTTTTTGGTTTGGCTGAACCACCAAAAAATATATCTTATCTTTTCTTTTCTATACTTTTGTTTACTTTCTTGGTTGCTTGTTATAATATAATCAATAAGTCTTTGTAATTAAATTTTCTATAAAGTTTAAAATTTAATATTAATTTGAAGAAAAATTTATATACCTAATTTACCACCCTCTTAGGTGCCATAGCTTCTTTACACATCCACACAACTGTTCAAGCAATGATAACTAGTGTTAATATCTATGCCCCGCATTTTTACTACAATCCAAGTGGATATATCTATATTGTTCAATAGAGTTTGAATGATGGTTTCTTTATGCTTAAGATAGAAAGCTGAGTTGACCCTTAATACTCTCCTATTACTTTGTGTGGTCAAAAATTAAATGAAAGAGTTGAACACAATGTTTAGATTAGAAGGATATCAAAGCATTAACATCCCCATGAGCCCTAGCACTCAAATAGACATGGATTCTACAGGTATGTATATTGAACCTAAGAAATATTGTGGGATGATAGACTCTTTACTTTATTTGACTACTTGCAGACTTAATGTCATGTTTAGTATTTATCTCAATACATGGTTCAAGCTAATCCAAAAAATTCTCATTTGGTAGCTATAAAATGGATTTTCAGTATTTGATAGGTAAACTTAATTTAGAAATTTGGTACTCTCATTAGAGCACATTTTTTTTATCTTATTAGATTTTTTTTCTTATTTTGTAGGGTTAAAAGTTCAAAGAAAAGTACTATAGGTAAATGTCAGTTTATAGGCCACTCACTAGTTTCATGGTCTAGTCAGAAATAATATTTTGTTGTTTTACCTAATTTTGAACCTAAGTATATTATTGATGGAAGTTATGCTGCCATTTCTTATGATTAAAGTGACAACTTTTTGATGCTGGTCTATATGTAGGTATGATCCTAATAATGTGTGAAAACACTAATGTTATTTGCATAACTAAAATATTATTTAGCACTCACTTACCAAACGCATAGATGTCTGACACCACTTTAAAATTAGATCATATTCTGAAAGAAGATGCTGATATATAATTTATTAATATAGAAAATCAATTAGAAAACATTTTCACAAAAGCCATAAATTTTGATAAGTTTAATTCTCCTAGATCACACATAGGAGTGATAGATTTTACTGCTTAGAACATTTTCATTTTGCTTTTTTTAAAAAAAATTTATTCTATTTTGGGTTCTTTGTATTTCTTATGCATTTATTTCCCTTTAGTTTGTATTTTAAATTATTATTTGGCTTTTTTTATTTAATTAATGCCATTTTCTTGTGCTTCAACATTTTAGATTGTTCCTTTATGTCATTTGTTTTTTATTATGGTCTAAATTATAATGTTGTACTCATAATGTATGATCAATGATCATATTATATGATACATCTATTTAGATAGTAAAAATGAGTTGGGATGAATAGCTTGACAACATTCAAAAAAAATATATCATACTATAAGATCTAGGATCATATTTTATAATATGTTTAGAACTATACAATTAGCCTAGTCATCAAGCTATTTCAAATCAAAGTTAGTATGATTAATGATAATTAATTGTATTGTATAATTTTTTATCATATTGTATGATTGACTTAGTTAAAATAATCATTAAGATGATCATTGGATGATCTTAATCATACTATACAATCTCACAAACCCAAAATTCTATAAATAGCCCATCATATCTCCATTTCATCTCATAAGCGATATCCTTCTCTTCTTATTCTTTCTTGAGATTTTTAAGAGTGTTCAAGATTTTATCCATGGCTAGAAAAAGATCGCAAGATAATCACATTAGATCTTATGGCAAAGAAGCTGCATACTAAACGTATAAAGGGTGTGGATTTTATACTTTATCTATTTACTAGATCTACCTCTCAATTCTTGATTTCACTCACCCACCCCTATCATTTTAAGCAATTTTTGATTTTTTAAATGTGGCCATTAATGTTGATCATACTTCTCCAATTTAATGTTATATTTTATGATGTGTAAGTTGATTTAAGGTTTCCTATAAATTTAATTATAATACATACTTATAATTGAGGATAATTTATAATACAAAAACTTGTGTCGTTGAAGTATTAATCACTAACCTAACCAATCACTCTAAACTTTATCTATGATAATGCACTGTGGTGTTTTAATTTGGAACCATAGGACACCACATAGATCTTAGAGGGTACTTATTGAAGTGATTGGGTGCAACATTAAGGCATGATGTACTACCCCAAAAGATAGAAATATCACCCTAGAATGGACCTAATAACCTAATAAGGACTCCAAAGGTAGATGGGTCTATGTGTATACCAGAGATCTTTCCCCTACTTTATATGGAGAAGTACAACAGGGTTTATTTTATGTTTAGTTTTTTAGTTCCCTATGGAAGCAAGCTTTCATAGTTAATTATGTCTTAGGAATGGGAATCTCCTAAGAATACTCTCGGTTAAAGTAATCAATAAGTATCTCCATAGATTTCAAAGCTAGATTATTAAAGGATTAGGTATTTATGGAAATCAAGTGGGAGAGTTCAAATAAGAGGACTCATATATAGATTCCAAAAGAGAATAATTAAGAAGCACCCATGATACTAGGAAGCCTAGTGACTGCTTCAGTCTACCCTATAGTGAGGCTTTATATATTTGAGAGAGAGAATTTACTTTTGTTTAAATTAAAATGTTAGGGCTTATAGTCTAATATCACAAGATTGTGAAAATGCCTAAGAGGTGAGGACTTATATCATAACTTAAATTTAAAAAATGAGTAGCCTCAGAACCTAAATCTAAAAATGCTTTAGCACAAGCTAAAAGCATGACTTAAGTCTAATTGAAAAAGATAGGATATGATAGTTCACCTTCATAAGAGAGAATGAATGCACACTATCTCTTATAGACTTACAACCACCTGAAGTGGCCGCCAGCTAACACCTCTTATGCTTTAAAATCATGTAGGCTAATCTTATTTAGATGCAAGATAGCTATGCTATTATATACTTAGGAAAGGAGCTAGAATCCTAAACTCATTCCCTAAGAGACTATAATATCATTGCCATGAAAACATGACTTAGACTAATGTAAAAATTACAACTTTTAAAACATTTTTGACACATTCATTTTAGACCAAGGCTTGGGAAAATTATGGATATATGCATAATGAAATTTAGTCATGGGCTAAATCAATTAGAGGAGATGTTCTCCATTATAAGGGATCACCCTTAAATGTCAAGCATATCTATTATCGTGCAAGAATAGAGACCCTCCCTATTCAAGAGTGGAATAATATGATATGGATGCTGTGATAACATACAACATTTAGCTAAGAGATTTCTAAATCTTTTATTTATCTTGATTATAGACCTAGGCTTTAAGATGAGGTTATGAGTTGTATTAAAATTTAGTTATGAATTTTTAGTGAGGATAGAAAATTTATTTTATCTTAAAGAGTCTACTACATCCTGGCCATACATCAAATCATCACATTTTAAGAAACTTATGAAAAGCATGACATTTATAATGCACAAACAAAACACAACAATCAACATATGAATTTTATAAAAAAAATAAGAGGCTGATGCGGCTGGGTATTGCCTTACATCCTAATAAAAAGAAATTGGGTAGTCGAGTTCTAACCTTATAGAATTTGAATTATAATTGAATATTATAATTACAATGAATGCTATGGGGGTCTTCAATCTCTTGTCCTTTTTTCCTTCTTTGGATCTATTTTGCTCTAAGCTTCATAGAGCCTCCCAGGTCTTTGCCTTTTAGTCACTATTCATCCTAAACCCTATAGCAATAATCCTAATCCTATTAAAAAAACTACATATTCATGAAAAATGAAATCTAACTACACCTACAAAATAGACATTAGTTAAATAAACATACAATCCAAACAATTATATTTCACATATTTAGACTTTGGACCCTGCACTTGGGCCCACCTATCCTAATTGGATTATGTTTAGGGGCATAAATGGCACCTGCAAGTAAGAACATTCATATTTACATATTATTATAGTGACCCTTTTAGCATTCTATAAAAAATATCATTAGACTATTAACGACCTAACATCCAGTCTATGAACAAATAATCATAACATCTAGTCTAAAATATTACATAATAAAATAAAACATAACCCCACAACATACACCAGCCTAACTTAAGGCTTGAATTGGTGGCTTAACATTCTAATGTGTGTGCTAAGGTTTAGTGTGGCATGTCTTAACTAAGCTTTATAAGTGTGTTTATCTAAACTTCAGAACTGTTTAAGTTTAAAATTTGGGGAGGTTTTCACAAATCTTTAAATGAATTGATTAATTTTAATTTACACTTTGTTCCATTTGATGTCTACTTAATATATAATAATTCTAAACTGTTTAAGTTATTTTCTAAGGATGTATTATTAGAACTTTGGTTTCTTTAGTGGGCAGTTTATTAAATATTTTTATTAAGCCTAAGTTTGGGTTAGTCTTAAGGAATTTTATTTAAACATAAAAGACATGTTAGGATTAATAAAATTGAATCTCTATTACATGGATAATATTCCACCACTTCTTTCCATCATCAATAGTACACATTTCTTCATTCTCATTGATATCACATTTAATATGCATACAATACATTGTATAATAACTATTAATTGTATATATATATATATAAATATATATATATATATTATATATATTGAGATTTATTTAAGCAAGAAATGTTAAACTAAAGAAGTGAGGTTATTTAAGATCTCTTTGGGGCTACTTAAAGCCCTGTTCTGTGATCTTAGACTATGTTCTTGTCAAATTAAATATATATAAACATATACACAAGCTTAGGGATGAAAATCATGCAAAGATTATATAATAATAATTCTTTTTATTCAAAGCTTAGTGACATAAAAAGCGAAGCTTTACTTTAATTCTTGCACATGAATATATATAAATGAAATTAAGCAAGTACATGCCATAGTTAAATGAGGGAATTGAGGTTATCTATGACCTCCTTGGGGCTATCTAAAGCCTCTTGTTCTCGAGATATCCAAACTAAATACTTGCCAATTCAAATGTATGTACACATGTACATGAAACATGAAGATAAGACAAATTCTTTACTATTTTGAAATGCAAACTTTATTGAATATTTAAAACCAATAGCCTAAAATTTACATCATTAGCTTATAGTTTTAAAAAAAATTTAAAATTTGTTAGTGATAATAGCTATCTAGTCAAAATTCAATGGTTTTTCTCAATTTCATTGAATGTCTAAGAGGAGATCTTTTGGAGATTCTTTCAACATTTTTAGAGGAGCCATTAGGAAGATAATTGGAGTAAGGGGACAAAGCAACAAAGATGGAAATCTCAACATGCTTCACAAAAGATTTTTTCTTTTCATCACTCTTTTAATTATAGTAAATATTATTATGTAGCAATACTTTATTATTTTATTTTATTCATCATGAATTAAGCTCTCATTTTTAGGGGTTAAGTGTAGTAATGTTATATTTATATCTATTTTTATTTTAATATAAGTAAAAGTTTTGTTTCTCTTAATTAAAAATTTTTAATTTAAAATTTATTTGGTTATATTTTCAATAGATTAAGAGGCTTATTTGGAGGAAAGAAGTGCAAAATAAACTCATCATGGACAATAATGGACTCCTACATTAAATTTAGCATTAAGAGATAGTTAGTTTATGTGAGAAAATGAGGACCCTAGGCTTTTTAGAGAAATGTAACAACCAATTTGTAGAAAATTCAATAAATATTGACTCTTAATAAATTAGAATTTTCACATCATAATTCAACATAGGAGAAATCCAATCCCTAAGTTTCATTACAATAAAATCACTACCATAAATTTCTATTTCTATTTCTATTAGTTTGTTGGCATTTTAAGTATATTTAAAAGTAGCTATAGTTTTTCCCTTGGAATCCCATTTTCTTCTTCAAAATAATAGGTAATCAACCCAATTTTTAATACTTAATAATCAATCTTTAAGAAAATGATATTCTACTCTCACTTTATTACTTGATGTGATTGAGTACTTTCAGACATACATTTCAGGCCACATCACATCAAGATTTTGGCTTTGTTGTTGGGGATTCTAATGTTAATATCGATTCTAAGTTAATTTTAGCAACTTTAGAGACTATTGACCTCACTTTTGGAGTGAGGATTGATCCCTCCCATCTTAGATTTAGGAGGGTTCTAAACTCTTAGACTTCCTTAATACTAGGACACTTCTAGTGATTAAAGGAACACTAAACCTAGGCTTAGAGACTTGTAGGGCATAATCATAAGCCTAGAGTTTACCTTAAGACAAGTAGGCTTCACCTACCCTAAGGCCCAAACCAAAACTCATGCCCATAAAATCATCCAAACTTAAGCTCATGTGATTAGAGTCAAACCAACTCAAACCTATTCAATTAATCTTAATTGAATTTGGTCTTCTAATCTAAGCTCCAAGCCAAATTAACTTGGACCTTAACCTGAGTTAATTCACCACAATTCTATAACTCCATTGGAACTCATTCAAGCAAACTAAACCCAATTTGATTTTCTCAATCACTCTAATTATTTAATAGATCATTTCAAATTACTCTAACACTTACAATCAAACTAGTTGAACTAAGTGAATTTGATCAAGCCAAGTTAGCCCATTTGACCTAAAAGGTTCAAATGAGCCAAAACCCAATCAAGCTAAAATAAATTGCAATCAAAGCCACCAATCAACTTCAAGTTTATCATTGAACCCCTCCCAACCATCCATAACTCCAATTGGTCCAAGTTGGCTTGACCAAGCCACTTGACCCAAAGTAACCTAAAAGGCTTAATTAAGCCAAACTCCTATCAAACTAAGCCATCCAATCTCTTTATTGAATCTAATCAAGCTAATTTGGTCCTTTGACCCAACTTGACCCCAACTTGACCTAAAGGGTCAAATTGATCAAAATCAAACCCTAGACCAAATTAATTGAAACCAATGCTTCCAATTAGTCAATAATTAAATATTGAACATGATCCAACCTTTAGTTGAACCCAATTGCGTCAACCCAACCCAATTAACCTATTTAGCCCAATTAGACCTAAAAGGTTCAAATGAGCCAAAACCCAATCAAGCTAAAATAAATTGCAATCAAAGCCACCAATAAACTTCAAGTTTATCATTGAACCCCTCCCAACCATTCATAACTCCAATTGGTCCAAGTTTTGACCAAAACCACTTAAAAGTAACCTAAAAGGCTTAATTAAGCCAAACTCCTATCAAACTAAGCCATCCAATCTCTTTATTGAATCTAATCAAGCCAATTTGGCCCTTTGACCTAACCTGACCCAACTTGACCTAAAGGGTCAAATTGATCCAAATCAAACAATAGACCAAATTGATTGAAACGAATGCTTCCAATTAGTCACTAAACCCAACCCAATTAACCTACTTAGCCTAATTAGACCTAAAAGGTCATATTAAACCATATTATTATCTAATCCAAATCAAATCAACTCTTCCAATCAATCACCAATGATCAATTGAACATAAACCTAATGCATGCTCAAGTCAATTTGATCTATTTGACCCAAATTGAACCATATGAACTAAATCCAAATCTAAACCAAATTGAATCAAACCAATTCCACTCACTCATTCCAAATGACCAACTCAACTTACCCAAACCTCACTTTGACTGAATTTTATCAAAATGGTCAAATTTGTCAACATGGCTCATTTGACCTACATGGGTCAAATCGATCCAAACCCAACCAAACTTGGCATGACTCATCCTAGGGTCACCATGGGCCAACACAAATGGGTCCAACCTATGGTGAACCTAGTTTAGGATGAACCAAGCCCTCCAAATGGGACAAAATTCCCATTTAGAAGGGGTCTTCAACTCCCCACCCCTTGCCAACCACCTTTGGCCTTTCTTGGATAAAAGACCACTGACCCAACTTAGTCCATGGCTGTTGGGTTTAGCCATTGGCCAAGAGAGAGTAAGTTCACCCATGAGCAACCATTAGTCCACCTAAGGTGGAGTGCACACCTCATGGTAGCCAACTACCTCTCATACTCATCCACTTCAGCATTCCCCTGCCACCTCTGGCAACCAACTCCAGCTGGATGATTTCCAAAGGCTGAATCAATCCCAACCCTTACTTCAGCTAGGGAGGAGATTAAACTCCTCCCTATTCATTCAAACTCAACAAAGAGCTTCCTTAGAAAATTTTGCACAACCCCACACTATCTCTCAAGGTTCCAATGCACCCTACTACTGGTGAGACCAGCTCCCGATAAAACTCGAGAGCACCATCAATCCAAACTCCCAAAACCTACACTAAACTCAAATTAAATCTTCCCACACCTCACCTCACTCTAGCCAACCAAAATGAATCATTTCTCGAGTAATTCAACCACCAAAAGACATTTGTAGACCAACTCTGGTGAGCTTTACGGTGGCGTTTGGTCCACAAATCGATTGGCTAGAAGGCAACATTTATTTTACTCAACAGGGCTTCATCTCTTTAAAATAAAGCTACCTCAATCATTGGACTATTGGTCTATAGCTCCAGCGAGGTAAAAATCTAGCAACCGTAGTCTTGGATATTAGGTGTTAGTCTTTTTTGGAAGTGAGTCATGTTTTGTTCAATCTCCATCATAAGATCTCCTTAGGAAAATTCCTTGAACATTTTGGAGTTGATTTTACCATCGAATGAGCTCTGGTGAGCTTGGATCAAGCAGCATAAAGTAGATGGTGTCCATCTTCCAGCACACGTGTGAATCTTCTAGCACTCATGTGATTACAGATCACTAGCCATTCATTCTGTGTGATCAGAATGGACGGCCATGATTAATCATGTTAGAAATCTTGATTTAGTCCCTTCAAAATAACGAGATTAGTCTCAATTATTCTATCCGAGATCGAACGATCGAGATGAAATCACATTCACTGTCACAAAGTCAGCTACCCCATCGAACGATTTAATTATCCATTATCATGAGGCCATGTGGAAAGCATTGATGCATCGCCGTCTACATGGCATCGATGGTTTAAAAGGATTAATTAACATTTTAAAATGTAATTACATAGCCAAAACTTCAAAAAAGTCATTACTAACTGTAAAAAAATTTAAAAAATATAAATAAACCCATTATGAAAAGCTTAAATAGAAGAGAATTTAACAAAAATAAAATCTCTAATTAATACCTAATGAACAATGCATAATTAAAGTTTGAAGCTCACACTAATTACCTTAATTAAGGATAGATTACTTGGCTAATTAATTCCAAATTTGGTGGGATGATTCTATGGGATGTCCTCCACCTCCCACAATTTTCTTGGAATTAATTGCCATAATTTTAGAATTTTAACCCTAATTCCCATCTTTAATTAATTAAGTAATTATTAAAATTAATGAATAATAAAAATTAAGTAATTGGTGTTAATTAATCAATGTAAAAGGTGGGTATGATGGGAGAAAATAATTAGGACCCCTTTCCAAATTATTTTCCAAGTGTACTTTCTTAAGAAGGTTTAATTAATGTGTTTAATAATTAAGGAATAATTAAGAAAAATCAATGATAAAATAAAGATTGAAATTGATTTTGATAACTCAAGTGCAACTTATTAATCCCTTTATGTGTTTAATAGCATATGGTCATTAAACAATTATGATTATCCTATTGGTGTGGGGAAAGCATAAGAGTATTTAACTTAAATATTTTTTTAATTTAATTAACTCTTGTACATGAGCTTAATTGCATTAGACTCATTTAGATGCATTCTTGATATTATTTTTCCAAGGCATATTGAAGGCTCATGATCAAGTGTAAATTAAATTAAAGAAGCTTAGAGAAGGGTAATCAAATTGATGTGATTAATGTCGTCAATCTAATCAACTCATAAAACATATTTAACTTCTTTCCTTAAACATGTCAAATAACCAACATGGGATGGGGTGAATCCTATGGATCATTTTTCCTCTTTACGTTTCAACAACTTAAGCATTAAAATTAAATCTTACAAAAACATTGGTTAGTGTAAAGGAATGTTTATTTTGTTTGATTGTCCTTAAGATTCAATGAAATTGAGTATGTTATGTGGTAAAATTTAATTACTTCCTTCCAATTATTATAAATGTGCATGCCATTTGTTTAATGTGTTCATGTTTTCAAAAAAAAAAGAATATGATTACATTCGAATTGCATGAGTTGGATAAATGTCATTACATTGTGTGGTTATTATCACTAATAAATCTCAAATTATTTTAAAATTATAAATTAATGATGGATCAAATAGTATGAAATTAAATCAATGTTTGTTATAATTACTTAATGAAGTCTCTACGTAGTGTTAACTTAAAGATAGTAATAGATTGTTTTATCTTTATATTTTATGTGTATGTTTACATATATTTGAATTAGCAAGTATATAGTCTAGACATCCTAGGAATACAAAGCTTTAAGTAGACCAAGGAGCTCTTAGATAATCTCACTTCCCTAGTTTAACAAAGGTACATGCTTGCTTAATTTCATTAATGTTTATACATGTATTAGAAGGATAAAATTATTCTCTTCATGCCATTAGATTTTACATAAATAAAAATTTTATGCAACCTTCGCATGGTTTTATTTCTATGCTTATGTATATGTTTACATGTATTTGAATTAGCAAGTATATAGCTTGGACATCCCAGGAATATGAGACATTAAGTAGCTCTAAGGAGGTCTTAGATTATCTCACTGCCTTAGTTTAACAATGGCACGTACTTGCTACATTTTTTAATACATGTTTGCATATGCTTAGCTATGAGATGAAATCTTTCTTTTCTATCAATTTCATGTATTAACATTCATTAAATATGCAAAAATATGAGTATATTGCATGTATATGTGTTCAATCAAATATTAAGAAGATTAAAGATGAAATGATGTGAATGCTATTGATAATGAAAGAAAGTAGTGGAATATTACTCATGTGACGGTGACTTAATTTCATTAATCCTAAGATGCCTTTCATGTTTGAATATGAATCCTTGAAACTAATATAAATTTAGGCTCAATAAAAATTTATAAGTGGTTCGCTAAGAAAACCAAAGCTATAAGAGTTTTTCCTTTAGAAAATAATTTAGGGTAGAGATGAAGGGGCTAAGCCCCTTTCTTTTCTTTAGAATAGTCGGATGCTAAGTAAATATTGAACAAAATGACAACATGCAAGTTAAAATCAATCAATCTACTAAAATACTTGAAGTGAAACCATCCTTAATAGTCAATTTAAACAATTCTATAACTTTAGACAACCATACTTTCAAAGCTTAACCAAGACATACCACACTAAGCCTTGGCATACACATTAGAATGCTATGTCACCGATTCTAGTATTAAGTTAAGTCGATGTATGTTATGGGGATATATTTTGTTTTATGATGTAATGTTGTAGACTAGATATTAGGATTATATATGCATAGACTCGATGTTAGATTGTTAGTAGCCTAATGATGTCTTATGCAGGGGATTGTGCTAAAGGGACCACTATAATAATAAATGAATATAAATGTTCTTGCTTATAGGTGTTGTTTATGCCCCTAAGTACAATAAAATTAGGATAGGTGGGCTTGGCTACCCAAGTGCAGGGTGCTAAGTCCAAATATGTGAAATATAATTGCTTAACTTGTATATTTGTTTAGCTGAAATCTATCTTGCAAGTGTAGTCAGATTTAATTTTTCATAAATATGTAATTTTTGTAATAAGATTAGGATTAGTGCTATGGAGTTTAGATGAGAAATGGAAAGAAGGCGAAAACTTGGGAGGCCCTATGAAGCCTGGAGTAAGTTAATCCAATAGAAGGAAAGAAGAACAGGGATTGAAGCCCCCCAAAATATTCATTTCATTTATAAAATTTAATTGTAAATCATGTTGTATAAAGGTAAACTACACAACTTTTTCTCTTATTTGGGGTGTACGGTGGTACCCAATCACATTGACCTTTTATTATTTTACAAAATTCAAATGTTTAATTGTGGTGTTTAGTTTATGTAATAGAAAGAGCATGCTTTTCATAGGTTTCTTAAAGTGTGATGACTTGATGTGTGGCCTGGATGTGGTAGGCTCTTTAAGATAAAATTAAATATTTTACCTTCATTAAGTAACTCATAACTAAATCTTAATGTAACTCACAACCTCAATTTAAAGCCTAGGTTTTTAATTAAGATAAACAAATATTTAGCAACCACTTAGCTGAATGATTGTATGCTACAACAGCATGCATATCATATTATGTCACTCTTGAATAAAGAGGATCTCCACTCTTGCATGATATGGGGATATGCTTGACCTTTGAGAGTGATCCCTTATAGTGGAGAACACTTCTTCTAGTTGATTTAGCCCAAAACTTAATTTCATCATGCATGTAGGCATAATTGTCCCAAGCATTGGTATAAAAATAAATGTGTCAAATGATTTTAAAAACTTATAATTTTTAACATTAGTCTAAGTCATGTTTACATACCAAACATTATCTAGTCTCTTAAGTACCTAGTTTAGGAATCTAATAGCTTCCTTCCTAATTAAATAATAGCTTAACTATCTTGCATCTACATAAGACTAGCCTACATGGTTTTAAAGCATATGAGGTGTTAACTAGCAACCAATCCAAGTAGTTATAATTCCAGGATAGTCTGGATGTCTTCATCCTTTCTTGTGTAGGTGAACCATTATATCTCATTTTTCCTGAGTAGAGTTATGTTAAGATCTTAGCTTGTGCTAGAACACCCTAGACTTAGATTCTGAAGTAGGTTGTTTCTCTTTTACAATGGGTATAAGTCCCCACCTCTTAGGTGATTCCATAATCTTGTGTTGTTGGAGTCTAAGCCCTATTATTCTAATAAGATTCCAACTTAAATATAAGTAAATTCTCTCTTTCAAAAATATAAAGCCTCAATATAGGGTAGATTGAACCACTCACTACTTCCAAGTATCATGGATGCTTCTTCCTTATTCTCCTTTGGAACCTGTGAAGAAGTCTTCTTATTCAAACAATCCCAGTTGATTTCTAATAATAATTAATTCTTTGATAGTCTAACATTAAAATATTTGGAGATGCTTATTGACTACTTTAATTGAGATTATTCTAAGAAAATTCTCATTTTCTAAGATGTAATTAACTATGGAATCTTGCTTCCATAGGAAACTAAAGAACCTTGCATAAAATAAATCATACTTTACTTATTCATGTAAAGTAGGAGAAATATCTCTAGTATATTAAAGACCCATCTATCTTAAAAATCCTTATTAGATGATTGAGTCCATTGTAGGGTGATGTTTCTATCTTTTGAGATAGTACATCATACCTCAATGTCACACTCAATCACTTTAATAAATACCCTCTAAGATCTATGTGGTGTCCCTATCACTCTAAATTAAAATGCCATTGAGACCTTTATTTTTCCTTACTTTTATTAGTTTTTCTTATTTATATTTACTCTATTTTGTCAGTTGCTCATTGTGTATGCATACATGTACTAGTGGACCATTACTTCTTGAAGATCCAGAGATTGACTTATATATTAATGAGATTCTAGGAAAGAAGATAAGTAGACTGAATAAGAACAAAATAAATGCTAACATATAGAATGGAGGAAATATGGCCATGGTGGTGAAAGAACTATAACATTATGCAATT
Organism: Cymbidium sinense; assembly: GCA_021442155.1. NCBI lineage: Eukaryota > Viridiplantae > Streptophyta > Magnoliopsida > Asparagales > Orchidaceae > Cymbidium > Cymbidium sinense. The sequence goes on from CM038219.1 coordinate 86,268,931, forward strand.
CACATTGTGCATGGCAACTAGTTGGCCATTGTTGAGTTAAGACGGTAGGCTAACAACTTTGAAATGAAGTCTGACAAACTTAAGATGATTAAAACTCCTAATTTGAGAGCCTTGCTATTAAAGATCCAAAGGCTCACATAACAAAAATTTTTCTGGGAATATGTTACACCTTTAAGCATAATGGAATTTTTTATGATGCCTTCATATTAAGGATTTTTTTTCATTCTCACTAACAGAAAAAGCTAGCAATTCACAGCCAAGTGACACATTATCTGGGATAATTTAGTATAAAAGTTATTTTCTAAAAATTTTCTATGTTCCAAGACAACAAAGATGCACATAGAGATATCAAATTTTGTGTCGATGGATGGCAAGATGTTATATGATGCATAGGAAAGGTTTAAGAATCTCTTAAGGAAATGCCCACACCATAGCCTATCCTAGTGGATGTAGGTGAAAACTTTTTACAATTGGTTGGTAGAGTCATTGATGATATTGAATGATGTTGTATGTAGCAACACTTTCATGAGTAAGACTTAGAAATTGACATATGATATGTGGAGGAGATGGCTTGAATAATATATTTTAATGGCCAACTAAAAAACTAAAGTTGAAGAAGCCCATGGCTATAATATAAAAGATAGATTCTAATGCAATCCTCATCATCTAGTTTGCTTCATTGGTCAAGAAACTTAGTTTATTCATAGCTTTTACACAATATTTATTGTGATCATTGTAGAGGGTTTCACAAATGTATAAATTGCTACAACAGCAACCCCTTCGCATAGCCATTTTTGAAATAGATGAACTTTGTAAGAAAATAACATGCCAACAACAACCCTAATTTTAACACAAAAAATGTGCGTTGAGTGACCCAAATTTCTCTTGGAAGAACACTTAGGCAAGGCAGTAGCTAGTTTGTTACCAATAGTCATATAGTTTACATCAATTGCGAGGGTACCATCTAGTTTCTTTACATCATAATGAGATCCACACCAAGAAAATTCAAAAGATCCATCATATAAGAATTCCTCTAAGCATAGCTAACTTCTATCACTACTTAGTTGATGGCATGCACAAATTCCACTCTTCAAAGACATGATGCTTCAATTTAGAGACAAGAGATGACCCTTAAAAAAATTGGGTTCCAGTTAGGAAGCTTTCATATTTAATGTCTAGCCATTAGTTAGGAGAGCTCCCAAGTAATATTGAAGTGAACCCAAAGGAGCACCTCAAAGCTTTATGACTAAGGAGTGGAAGATAGTTGGAGGATCCTGTGAGCTAAACTAGAAGAAGTAGTTGTAAGTGAGGAAAAGCCCAATGAAGAAAAGAATAAGGTACACTAAAAAAGGAGTGAGAAAATTGAAGAGTGGTTAAATTCAAAGCTATTCCTTGACAATCCATCACTTTATGTTCCACTTCATTATTATCCATAGAGGTTTTAGAAGAAGAAACTAGATCAATAGTTCTTGAATTTTTATAAGTACTCATAAAACTTCATATTGAAGTGATAATGCATTAGAACAATTACCTAGCTCTATGGAAGTTCATGAAGGAGATTTTAGCCAAAAAGAGGAGATTACAAAATCATGAAACCGTAGATTTATGTTGAAGAGGAAGCCTCCCTAAAGAGAAAAGATCTAGGTAGCACCACTATTCTTTACACCATTGTAGGAGTGTTGTTTGAGAATGCACTTCGTGAGCTTGGAACAAGCATAAACTTGATGGCACCTTAATTATTTAAGAAACTAGGATTGATTGAAGTGAATCCCACTACAATATCTCTATTTTTCATTGAAAACTCATTTAGAAACTAGAAGGAATTGTAGAATTTTGTTGGTAAAGTTGAAGTTTTTATTTTCCCTGATGATTTTCTGATACTTAACATGACCCAATTATTTTAATAAGACCTTTCTTTGCTATAAGTTTGGCTCAAATTGATATTCCATAGAGACATTTAAAACACAAGATAAAAATAAGATATAGATCTTCAAAGTATATGGAGATCATAAAGAATTATCTAATAGAGAGAGCTACAATGCCATAACTATGAGCATGAAAGAACAATTTTAGCTAGTAGTTGAAGAAGAAAAATTCTAGTTTAAGAAAAAAGAAGGTGAACTTGTTAAGAAGAAGAAAATAAGACCATCAAACTCCTCCTAAATAAAGAAAGTCATCTCCTAAAAGCAATTAAGTTAAAATCCCGCATATATGGATGGCGATATCAACCATAAAGGAGTACTTAAAAGAAGTATTAGTAGATTCACACTAGTTGTAGCATCACTTGCTGCTTGATAACACTTTAAAAAAAATTAAAATGTAGGCATTAGTATGAGGACCTTAAACTAAGCACTTGTTGGGAGGCAACCCAAATTTTTTGCCTTAGGGGTTACATATTTGTTTTCAATATTTTGGTTAGTTTTAGTTGTGGTTTGTTTATTTTAGGTGAGATTGTTAAAATGAAGATAATAGGACAATAAGAAGAAGATGAAGAGTAGTATGAAGACTACAATGAGTAGCTCAATCCCATTGGAAAGTTTAAATCCCCTACTTTTATTTTACAATACCTATTTAATTTTTTTTATGCATTAGGGATACTATATAATTTAATTCTTGTGTGTGTGTTGAGGGGAGAGGGTGTCGTAGATGTTTCTATGATTTTTAATTATGCTACTAGATAGCTTCTATTTTAGTTCATTATTTATGTATATGTTTTCCTATTCTTAAATTGTACTTATATATTAGTTCTTTTTGTGTCTATTATTGTTATTAGTGCATTAAAGTTATTTTTCTTAAATCAATTTATTTCATGCTTAGTATTTTCAATTGTTATTTTTTAGTTATATTTTTTAGTTTTTATTAATCTTAGGAGTAGGGATGAGGGTAAGTGATTGTGGTGGGAGACCATTTTGGTGAGGATTTAAAATGAAAATGGATGTGACATTTTTAATTTAAAGTATTGAGGAGTGATTAAGAGTTTCTAATAGAGACATGATGGGATTAAATGTATTTAGTGAGACAGATGGAAAGTTTGGATTGATTTAAAAAAGAATGGTAGAAAAAGACTTTTAAATGGTGTAAATATCTAGAATTTATTCTTGATTGTTAGCTTAGAAATCTTGTGCTTTGGAATTGTTGGTAAAAAGATGAAGCCCTGGGAAAAGTTGTGAGGTAATCTTGACTAGTCTTGATCTGGCTAATTTGGTTTAATTTAAAATATCATTTATGGGAAAAGTTGGGAGGCAATCTAAATGAGGCTAAAAACTTGTGGAAGATTAGTTTATGATGTGATATTATGTTTTCGAGGAGTTTCATAAGGTTTATGTATAAATTGACACACCCTAAGGGTGGGCGGCGGGGGTTGTGAATTGGTGTACTTTTAGAAATCATCTTAAAATAAAAATAAAAGCAAATCTTTAAATTTTTGTGAGAGAGAAACTTAATTGAATAAACCAATGATCCAAACAATATAAAAAGAGTAGCATAATAAATATCATAAAGAAAAGAAAAGGTACACAAAGATTTATAGTGGTTTGATCCAATTGACCTACTTCCACTATCCAAATTTCCTCCAAAAAATTGACTATCTCTCCTTCAATACAACAAGCTATGAAGGACATGCCTCGCTTTTTATAGGCAACAAAGAAGCCCTACACTTGCTCCACTTCTCCTTCAAGAGAGGAAGGATACCACTACCTATCTATAGTACAAAGAAAATTTACTCTCAAATGCAAAGCTTACACAAGTTTTCAAAAAAAAAAAAGTCTCTTAAGTTAAAACATAAAATACAAAGGCAAGGTGGATGAGAAATAAATAAACAACCAAAGAAAAGTATAACTTTACTTACATAGTCAAATAAGAAAGAGGCCACTCCACTTTTCTCTTATGCGAAGAACTCCTCCCTAAGCCTCCCTTAATTTCTTTTTTCTCATTTTAAGATCTTCATGTTAGACACCCTAGGGGGCGTGTATTTTTAGGGAAGAAGCTAAATAAAAATAAATAAAACTTAATTAAAAAATCAATCTAATCATGTTGTACTATCTAACATTGTATAGTATGATCAGTTAATTTTTTTAAAGTTAGGGACTCTGGATGATATGATCATCCCATTAGCTATCACTATTCATACTATATGACCAAGATCCATATTGTATGAATAGTATTAACTAAAAGTTTAGCTCTCTATTTTTTGATCATGTATGAACATATCATATAGTATGCATATATTTAGGAAAAATAAATCCAACCCTACTAATTGTGGATTAAAAATAGATAATTACAAAAGAAAATTGTATTGAATGATTAAGATCATAATGTATGATTAATTAAATAATGCAAATTTTGGAGGTTAAAAAATTAAAAAAAAGGTATAAATGTACAGTATGATTAGTTGATGTAGCACATCAAAGGAGGAAAGGACATACCACAAGATCCGAAATTAAAGCTTGAATGTATAAGAACTTTTATTAGACATTATATGTTGTGACAGTTTATATTGCTATAAGAGTGGATGTATTTTATCATGTTTAAGTTTTATATGAGAGTTGTTATTGGAAACATTTAGTATTTTAGTGTCAAAAGTATGTCAGTAGCATAATGCCTAGGCATTTGATTTCTAGTGCCACAGTTGAATCCTGTAGGGGTGTTTGGATAGAGAAGCCACTGCCTTAGTGCTAACCTATTACATCGTGGTGCTAAGATGTATCACCTTGGTGTTGGACTGTAGCGCATTGCCACTATGAAAAGATATGTTCCATTTTTTTTTTATTTTTTAGTTTTTCAGAGTTTTCTCCCAAGGAACACATCTCTTGAAGTGTTATATTTATATAAACACTTATTTTGACTTAATGGAGACTTAGACTTATTTTTGTTTGAAACAATTGAATATACTCTTTGGATGGAGCTTGGTGGCCAGCCGTCCAATTGATTGGGTGATCCTTTACTATAGTTCTACTTGGGTGAGTAGAACTTCTTCGTAACTCTTCCACTTTAGTGAGTTGAAGATCTTGAAGTATTTCTTCTTACTATTTACACTTAAATGTCCTCTCCATGACACTCAATCAATTTTGGTATCAGAGCTAATTTTGGTGGTTTGGAGAAAGTGTTTGTAAATAATCCATATGAAATTCAAGCAAGGTTAGTTCTATATTTTGGATTTTGATCATTTATAAATTTAGTGACTTAGAAACTCATGTTAAGTTTATGTGGTAGGAAATCCAATGAACATTTTTTTTACTACCAACTAATTGTCTCCACTCATAATACCTGAGTGATAACTTGAGTAAGAGAGAGTTCACATAAATAGCAAGACCTAGTATACAAACCTTACATAAAACATTGAACTCATATCATTAAGGATCTTATGTTGGTTTCTTGGTAAGTTTACTTATTCTTTTGTAGTATCTACAAGTTACTTTTTGTTACTGAAAGGAACTCATTTTCAAAATTGTGCATCCCATTATTTTAAATCTAGTTCACTTAATGTAAATTGAAATCTCATTGGTGTGACATATTTGCAATGTTTTGTTTACATCATGCCACCTAAATCTATTACCATGGAGTAACTAGAAAACTTAACAAGTAGGATAGATGAGCTCACTATGCGAAGTGAAGAAAAACTCATTAGGGTAAATACCACATGAACCTAGCCACACAAGTTCAAACCATGCGTGCTATGCTTTAAACCCCACTAGCTACCCATGTTTAGATGATTTCGAATTTGTATGAGGGGAAAATATTGAACATCCTAAAGATGACTATCCTATGAGAAAACCAAATCTAAATAACATCTTTAGACATGACCATTTTAGCTAAAGAAGAGACATTTGGTAGAAACATAATGACATGGGTAGAAATAAAAGAAATTTTAAGGGATAAATATTATCTTAGAAATCATGATAAAAAAAGCTTCATGAATAAGTGACTACTCTTAGATAAAGGATTATATTAGCAGTTGAATATATAAATGCATTTCATGACTTAATAAATAGAACACACTATACTGATCAACCGTGACAAGTAACTAATAAATTTTTCATTAATTTAAGAAGTGATATTTTAAATGAAAAAAAGCTTCCCGACCCCCATGCCGTAGAGGATAATTTTAACTATACTTTACTCCTAGAAAAGTATAAGAAAGATACATCCTCATCCAAGATGAAAGCTCAAATATCTTCTAAATATTCAACCACAACATAACCTCAAAACTCAATCATTAGATCCAATCATTATACATCAAATAACCCTTCAAGTATGACCTTCATTTAATGTATTTCTAAAAATATGAGAGTGGTAGTTTGCTTCACATGTCCTAAGAAGGGTTATATGCAAAATTAATGTTGAGAAAAAAATCATATCCATAGATGAATTGAAAGATATTGAAGAGAAACATAATGATACACTACTATCAAATGAAGAAGTGGATCCAAAATAAAGATAATTGGATGTTAGTTATGAAGTGTATGAATTTCTTCTAGGGAAGAAGAAGACTGGAGAAGGACGTGGAGAAAATTTTGACAACACATGAAGTTTAGAAATTTCTTATTTGGATGATCAAATGAGTAATTAAGGTATAAATATATTATCTCAAAATATAAACATGTCTTCCTATAGTTAATTTGATCATTTAATAAAAGACTCCTAATGCTAATGGGTCTTTAATGTACCAAAGAGTTTTCTCCTGAACTATATTCAAAGTAGAGTAGGGTTTATTTTAAACTAGGTTCATGGTTCCTCAAAAGGGCAAGCCCTTATAGTTAATTACATCTTAAGAATGATGGAATGATATTTGAAATTTCAATTGGGAATGGTCCAAACTAGAAAGAGTTCTTTTAGGAGGCCAATCAAGATTAAGGAGGAAATTCCTATTGATATTGAGATGCTCAGTATACATTTCAACTATCCTATCATTTGGTTTTAAATTTTAAAACTTAATTTAAATTTTGAGTTGATATTTTCTTAGAAGTCTAGGGCTTAAATTCTAACAACACAATACTGTAGTAGATATTTTAGATTTTGAGTTGATATTTTCTTAGAAGACTTACTGCAAGGCGGATGCTTTAGAACATTAGTCCATATTTGCTTCTAACACAAGTCAAATGCTCAACCTATCATTTTGGGAATTATCAAAAATTCCTCTCACTTGAGGGAACAAACCTATCCCTGACTCTTCTACACTTACAACTTGCCTGGGTTGGCTACTAGCTTACACCACCTAAGTGCATTTTAAATTCATGATGCTAAGTCTCATGTATGCAAGATGGCTAGGCTAATGTATTTTTAGGAAATGAATCTAAAATTCCTAGACTCACTTCTTAATCACTAAGATCATGCAGGGCATGAAATGCATCTAACTAATGCATATTTATTTAGAATTTATATGATCTGATTCATGATTATTTAAGATCATGGGTATACATTTTTAAGCCTAAATGGCATGCAATTAGAATTAGTTATGGGCCAAATCAACTAGAAAGGTAGAGTTCTCCAAAAAGGTGATCATCCTCATAGGTTTGATGACACTTATGTGCAATGGGTAAAGTAACCAATTCAATAGTTAAAGTAATATGATTTCATGATTTTTGAGAGCTAATTAGTTTTAATTGATTTTAGGTTATCCCTATGTCTTTAATTTATGTGACATTTCAAATTTCTTTATTTTTTTGTTTGAGTTGATTAGATTTAAGTTGGGTAGAAAATTTAACTTTTTTCTATGAGCCTACGTCTAGGCATTTATCACAGAAACATAGCACAAAGGAAACTAAGAAAAGAAGATTGATTCTATTACACACCCAAAATAAATCAAGCCAATTTTAAATTTAAGAAAGGCCAAAGCAGTCAAGTAACACTATACACTCTGGAAGAAAGGGAAAATGGGCAGTCGAGCTTTGTCCATATATAGCTTAGCTTAGAACTATAGTTTAGATCTATGGGTCTAGTTTCTAGGATCATCTCCTCTTTTAGGGACATCCATTGGGCTTCATAAGGGACCTCTACACCTATCTGCTGGTAGGTTCAACTCCTACTAATAGTAGACCTCTTAGATCCTAACCTAATTCTAAGATAAAATTTACATTTTAAATTCAAAAATAAATCCTAAGCCCTGCAAAACAAATGTCTAAAATATACAAACAACACACAATAGTTATATTTTACAAACATATGAGCTTAGCATTAATTGCTTGCCAAGCCCACCTGTCATATTGGGCCATGCTAGGGGACTATTCAGCACCTACAAGCAAATAGTAATTTTATAATTTATTTATGATGACATTCTAGCCAGCCCCCTGTAGAAGATAATGTTAATTCTAAAAATAATGTCCTACTATCCAAACTAATGACAATCAATCCTAGCCATCCAATCTTAAATATTATACAATGAAATAATATAAAAGGCAATCCATATCACAACATCACAAAATATTACAGAAAATCACAGAATGACCTAACTTAAATTTAGGATCCATGACCTAATGATCTAGTGTGTGAAGGAAATAAGCTTCTGTTGCAAGACTTTGCTAAGCCCCTTTTTAATTCAAGTTTTAATTTGAATTTTAAAGTTTATTTATTTATACTTTTAGATGGTTTCAATTTAAATGATTTAATGATTTGTAATTTCATTTTCATTTTAGGTACATTTTTATGTTAAAGTTAGATTAAGTTTTCAAGAATGAAGAATATAATAGGTTATATTTTAGGTGAAACCCATTCTATTAAACATCCTAATGCCTAATAAGATAAAGCCTTCATCCTAAGAGTCTAACAAAGATCCTTAAGTATCTTAATTAATCATTTTGGGTTCATTTAGATGATTTGATTTGAATTAAGTTTGTGATTTTAATTCCTTAAAATTTGATTCTTCTTTTAATTTCTTTTTTATTTGATTTATTTTTCATTCCTTTTGTTAATGTTTATATTTGATATTATTTTGTTTAATTTGTATTCATTATGTTAGCCAGACATGGTTAAGATGTATAAAAAATGACCTTAGTATACTTGAATTAATTGAGAATTTGACACATAATAGGACACAATGGAGATGAAGGATTCATGTTGCCAACCCCACTTAGTGGGATAAAGTCTTGTTGTTGTTGTTGTATTCATTAAATTAGCCCAACATATTTAAGTTAATATATTTTTCACTCCTTTACTTTATTCATTAGTTTTGTTATGTTTAATTTAGGGTAAACCTTTAAGTTTAATTTCATTTAAGTTAATGTTTTGTTAAGTTATATACTTATGTTTCATTTAAGTTATATTCATTTTTATTTGGTCATTTAATTTTGTAATGTTTTAGTTTAATTATTACATTTATATTTATGTATCTTATTTATTTTCCAAGTTTATTTCATTTATTCATTTTCATTGATGCTTATTAACTTAAGTAAATTTACATTTTTAATCTTAAGCTTAGTATTACTCAAATTATTATGTTTCAATTTTATAACCCATTTACATCATTTTTTTATCTTGAATTAATTATTCATTGTATAACCCATTTACATCAATGATTCCTTATTATTTTAATTTATTCATTTCTTGAAATTTTCTAGTGTTTATTAATGAATTTAGATTAATATGATTTATTCCAAATTATGATTTCATACATTATGGAATAATTCAATTCATTTTAATTAATTTAAAGAGAGAAATGATTATGTTAATTCAGAAGTTATTTATATTACTTAGCATAATGTGATTTGCCTTATTCATCAAGACCTAAGGAGTTTAAAGACAAGTTCTTTTCATGTGTATTAAAGTTATCCTATGTTACTTTAGATATTTATGTCATTTCAATTTCAATTTAACTTATCCTGAAGTTCAATTATACTTAGTTTTTTATATTTGCATTTGTACCACTTTATTCTTTAATCTAAATGGTGCTAATGTATTTATATGTTGATGGATTAAAAGTTAAGGGATTAATGAACTTTCTATTTTAGTTTCTTAATGGCTTTATTATGGTTTAAGAGGTTATTAGTTTTGCAATATAATTAAATTCAACATTTTTACTTATCCATAACCATTAACTTATGATTAATTAAGTTGTTTTGCTTTTCGATTGTTTAGGTATTTTTATTTAAGTATTTTGATGTCAATTATGATGTTTTAAATTTGTATTGTGGGTTTTGCAATTTCAATAATTTTTTTATTTATTATTTCCCATAAATTGACCTAAAGATTTGGAAATTCAAGAATTCCCATTCCAGAGGCCAATTGAGTTTTAAATTTATATGGCAAGTGGGGTTCTTTGCCAATTTATTTTTCCAAAAATTTCACTTTAATTAGATGTATAGTTTGGGAGTAATTAAAGTTTCAATTATTTCACTAAAAGCTAAATTAAGCCTAATTTAATGAGGATCATCAAGGGTTTTATTTTTCCTTGATTCTCCTCTAGAATATGCATCCAAAAAGGGTTTATTCATAAATTTTGGGGTTTTGGTTCACTTATTATGATTTATTGAAGTTTATGTTGATTAATTCAATTAATTAATTTAATTTAAGGTCAAATTAAGTGATTTAGTGATTCATTAGGTTTTAGTGGATTTTAATGCTTATTTATGTTCATTAGGATGTTTTATGATGATTTAAAATGGTTTGATCATTTTCCATATTTTGTTTTATTTAATATTAATTTATTTTACCCAAAGTTTCAATTCATTTTGATCAAGGGTTCGGGATTAATTTAAATTTAAAAATTTTTATTCAAAACCAAATTAAGGCCAAAATATCCCACATAATTTTAGAATTTTAATTTTAATGGATTCCTCTCATCAGGAGGGATCTATAGAGCCCAAGTTTGTAATTTTGGATTTATTTTTTATTTTCTATGATTTTTTAAATTTTCTGGCATTTTCTTTAATTTTTTTAATCAGAAAACCTGAATTTTTATTTTAAGCTCATCATATCCACTTGGCTCTAATGTGGCACCGATTTCCATGAGGTATCACATCATTTGTCCATGTGGGATCCACTTGGATCCTACGTCAAAATGGTGGCATATATGGGTTAATTCCAGGTCATCCGATCGAAGATCGATCTGCTTTGATCGATCCACAATTTTTTGTAAGGGTTTTAATCAAATGATTTGGCAAGATCTCAGTCATCCATTCTTTACAAAAGGAATAGACAATGGAGATTATTTCTCCTTTGATGGGGAGAAATGCTGAGAGCCGTCTAGCATTTCAAGATGATTTTCAGCGATACAACCATTAAAATCGCTCAATTTCAATTTCAAAACCATCAAAAAGAAACCAAATGTATCTATACAATTTGATCTCACTTGAGATCGAATTTCTTTCAAAAAGTTCCAAAATTAAATGCTAAAGGAGTGGCATTAATAGAATACCTCAACTCTGGCGATCTCAGTGGTGGGATCAACTTGAACACCTTCGGAATGATGTGATGAAGCTATGGGAGGAAGGAATTATATTGCCTCCTTATGGATTGGCTCTTAGACCAAGTCATGCGGGTGATGTTGGTCACTTTTTGTCTTCTCGATGGCGAGGGGATCAGGGCAAGGTCGCGATCATCTTGGTTTAAGGTGGAGAAGGTAATGGAATGATCAATTTCGAGTGAGATACTCTCTCTTGGGTTTTTCCATTATAGGCCGAGCCTCTTATCTCCTCTTTTATCCTCCATTGGTTGGCCATAGCTAACAAAAGTCCTTGGAGGCTAGCTCCAAGGCTCTTCAGTTGTTTAATAATTGTCCAAGGCTTTAAGGAAGAGGAATACTAAGGGGATGAGGGATTGGAAAATTTGGATTTGGCATCATGCAATCCCTCTTTTCCATGGCATATTCAATCATTTTGAATGCATTTAGTCTTGTTTAATTTGCTTAAGACTAGCTGGCAATCTTTGTTAACCCATGCTAGGATGAATTTAGATGGGTTTGAATAGGTTTACTTTCAATTTGAATCCATTTGGTGATTAATCTTAGCATTAGATTCAATTTATGTTCAAATTCTTTAATCACTTTTAATTGGTTTTAGATTTTGTTTAAACCATCCCAGATTGTCCATTGGATGATTAGGAATTGAATTAACCCATGCAACTTAAGGGTTTAGCCCAATTCCAAGTTAACTTGACCAATTTTTCCTTAAATGGGTTAAGATGAATTTGGTTGAATCAAATGGCTAATTTTAACTCAGTTAATTTATTTTAATACTCCAATTATGTTTAATCACATGTGTGAGATGATTTGGAGTGATTAATTTCATTTTATTTCAAGTGGATTTCAATTTTGACCCATTTGACCCAAATTGGGCTTAATGGGTTAAGTTTGGGTTCATTTGGGTCAAATGACCAAATTGGACCCAAAGATGGGATGTTTTATGCTTAATAATCATTTTTAAATGATTTTGGACAATTGATTTGGGTTCATTTGAGTTTGATTGGGGTTTGAATCCAGTAAGACCCATTTAGGCCTATTTAGGTCAAATGACCTTATTAGCCTAATTTAAGGTCACATTGGACTTTTATTCATGTTTCAATATGTTCATATCATCATCCAAACCATTTAGAATGATTTTATTTGGTCAAATTTTGGTGGGTTGACCATTGACTTGGTGGGACCCACATAAGTCAAACTTATGTTTAAAAGGTTGACCATTTTGACCTTGATTTGGGTTTAAATTTATTTTAATTAGTTAATCTTATTTTTTTAGTTTATTTGGATTTATTTTATTTTAAGTTCAATTCTTTAGGTTTATATGATTTTCTAGCTTAATTAAGGTAATTAGGTTTACTTTTTGAAATTAATATAACTTAAGTTTAATTAGATTTAGCTTTTAATTAGTATGTGTTTGATTTCAAAGTTAACTTCTATTTGAGGTTTGGGTTGAGTTCACCTAAATCCATTAGGTTATACTAAACCTAGGAAAGAATGCACTAGGCTACCAAGTATAGTGCCCTATGTGCCTAACTAAGAGATTCCTAATATAGGATTAGGTATCGTAATTAATAAGTTTGGAAGAAATATTAACCTTTTCCAAAAATGAGGTCAACAAAGGAGAAATATTTTTTCAATGTATATCTTTGGTAAGAAAAAAAGGTGTAAGATTGTAATAGATGGAGGAAGTGTAATGAATGTTGTATCAATCTATGTTTTTACTAGAGCCAACCTTACAACTGAACCTTACCTAGAACAATTCCATGTCAGTTGATTAATTCACACATCCCTACTAATAGATGCCTTGTTCCAATTAAGATGGGTATCAATATTGATCAAATTTAGTGTGATGTTCTTCCAATGAAAATAACTCATATTCTATTAGAAAGACCATGGCTTTATGATTTCAATGTAATCCATTATGTATTCAAACAAAATGAGAAAGTAATCAAATTATTCCTCATAAAAGCCTAGCAAAAGAGGCCAATTGCACCCCCAACATAGAATTCTTCCTGCACCTCCACAAAAACCTAATTCTAAACTACAACCCAAATTGAATCAAGAGAAAAATGTAAAATCTAGATGATAGTAATATCCCCACCCAATGATAAGAAGGATATTTCTGCTATACAATTTCATATGTGTGAATCTCCTAAAATACAAACCATTACCTTAAGGTTTATATTCTTAGTTAGGGGGTTCAATGATCTTCTCTGTTCATCTTGCACCTTCAGGAAGTCCTCGATTACATTAAGGATCACTACATACCTATTGTGGTCTTAAATCTTTTATCTGAATTTGTTGATTTGATCATAGATGACTTACCTAATGAACTACCACCATTAAGGGATAGACAACATGCTATAGACCTAATTCCATGTTCACAAATATCTAATCTACCCCATTATAAGATGAATCCTATAAAACACATAGAATTAAAATGATAAGTAGATGAACTCCTAAAGAAAGGTTTTATCCAAGAAAGCTTTAGTCCTTATGTGGTATTAGTTCTTTTAACACCTAAAAAAACAAACTTGGAGGATGTCTAATGATAGCCGAGTAGTAAATAAAATTATAATATATTGTAGGTATCTTATACCTATGTTGGATGACATGTTAGATCTTATTTCATGCTCATCTTTATTCTCTAAAATTTATTTGAAAAGTGATAACCATCACATAAGGATTATCCTAGGTTATGAATGAAAAATAATGCTCAAAACTCCCAATAGTATTTATGAATGGTTAATCATGCCATTTGGTCATTCAAATTCATGTAGAACATTCATGAAACTAATGAACACTATACTAAAACATTTCATTGATCCATTCCTTGTAGTCTATTTTGATAATATTCTTACGTATAGCTTAGAAAGAAGTAAAATCCACATGACTTAAGAATGATCTTAGAGAAATTAATAGTAGCAAAATCATATGTAAACAATAAAAACTATTTTTTGTCAAACTGAAGTCATTTTTTAAGGTTTTCTTGTATCCACTATTGGATTAAAGGTTGACCCATCAAAAATTAAGTTTATTATAGATTGGCCAACTTTGAAGTCTTTTATGAATTTTAGAAATTTTCATGGTCTAACAACTTTTTATAAGAGGTTTATAGCAAATTTTAGCACTGTTGTTGCTTCTATCACTGACATCTTAAAAAAAAGGTTTACGTGGGCACAAATGCTAACAGAGCCATTAAACAAATTAAAATCCTTATGGCTTCTTCACCTATCTCAGGACTTTTTGACTTCAATAAAATTTTTCAGGTGACTTGTGATGCATTAGATATTGGATTTGGTGGAATATTAAGGCAAGAAAACCATCTAATTGCTTCCTTCAGTGAAAAATTAAATGATTCTAGACAAAAAATATTGTACATAGGATTGAGAGTTTTATGTGATTATTCAAATTCTTAAGCACTGGAGGCATTATTTGTTACATAAAGAGTTTATTCTGAATATAGATCATCAAGGACAACATTTATTAACTCTAAAAAAACCTATATTATAGACACACTAAATGGGTCAAATACCTTCAAGACTTTTCCTTTATGCTTAAACATAAACTTGAAATAAATAAAAACAGCAGATGCTCTATCTAAAGTATCTCTGATGGTTTTATTCTTTGAATTTCAAATCCTTGGAATTAAGAGGTCAAAGAAAGATTATAAAATTTTCCTTGATTTTCATAAATATACTTAGAACATGAATTCAAACCCTTAACTTTTGATAACTCCTTTATCATTGTAGATGGATATCTTTATAAGAGTAAGAGATTATGTATTCTTAAAACATCCTTAAGGAAGTTCTCTATTTTTGAATTACATTCAAGAGGTATATAAGGATATTTTAGTAAATGAAAGACCCAAACACTAGTAAAAAAAAGGTTTTATTGGCTGTCTCTAAAGGATGTTGAACATATCATAGCCCAGTGTTACACTTGTCATCAAGCTAAAACTGTTCCATGAGAAGATCTATGCATAGATTTCACATTAAGTTTACCTTTGACGCCATGTGAACATGATAATATATTTATCATTATAGATAGATTTTCTAAGATTCCACATTTCATGCCTTGTTCAAATCAAATGATGCATCACATAGTCAAATTATTTTTTAAAAAAATTGATAGGTTACACGGAGTCCGATCCACTATAGTTTTCATTAAGGATGTCAAATTTATATCTTATTTTTGAAAAAATTTATGGAAACTAAATTAAAATTTTACTAAGATGTTTAGTTAGGATAGAAAAGTGGGATTTAATAACTTAAATCTGAATTTTTGTACAATAGTTATATTTTAGATTAACCCACAAACCACTTTTTGAGATAGCTTATGGATATAACCATAAAATGCCTTTTGATAATACACCTACTCATGCATTTTCTAATTCAACATATACATGTTGACCTCATTTTGGGATGAGGTTAATTTAAATTTTGAAATCAGTAATTAGGATGTCCTAATCTCAAATAAGAACCTCTTAATTTAGTGCTTAAGACACTATACCTAGTAACCTAGTGCACCTTCCTTGGATATGATCTAACCTAATTGGCTTAGGTAGACTCAACCTAATTATCAATTTTGGATTAAATCAAATAAAATCAAAATAAATCAAAATGAAATCAAATTAAAACAAAGAAATAAATCCAAAACTAAACCAAAGTCAAATTTAGTTAACTCACTTAACATAGGTTTGACTTAGGTGGGTCCCACCTAGTCAAAGCTCAACCCACAAAGAATTTGACCAAACAAATCATTCCAAATTTTTCAAATGATCAAATAAATATGACTAATCACAAATCTAAAGAAATTCAAATTCATTTAGGCCTTAATTGGATTCATTAGACTACTTAGTCTAAATGAACCTAAATGGTCCTATTGAGTTCAAACCCAAATCAAATTGAAATCAATTCAATTTGATTATTAAAAATCATTTGAAAATGATAATCAAACACAATTCAACCCATCATTGAATCTAATTTGGTCAAATTGGTTATTTGACCCAATTGAAATCCAAACTTAACCCATTAAGCCCACTTTGGGCCAAATGGGTTTAAATTTAAATCTAATTGAAATTAAATGAAATCCATTACTCCAAATCATCTCCCACATGTGATCAAGCATGATTGGAGTCCAAACTCAATCCAACTGAGTCAAATTGGTCATTTGAACCCGACTAGATTCAAGCTTAACCCATTTAGGTTTAAATGGGTTGAAATGAAATGAATTTCAAAATTAATTCAAATTTAAAAGAATTAATCAAATCAAAAACCAATCAATCATCAATTAAAGATGATTGAATCCAAAATAATAAGAATTAAATTAAAACAAAGTACTTTGAGTCCAAATACTTGGTTCAGATTCAAAGTTCCAACCCAAGTCAAATGGGTTCAAACTTGACCTCAAATTTATTTGACATTATGCTGTGTAGCCATACATCAGTCCAAAGACTTTGATGGTGATGCCATAAACCATAAAAAATAAAGAAAAATAAAAAGGAATGGAATTCGACATAGAAAAGGAAAACTTAATAATTTAACTCATGAAAAGAAGAAAAATTCCAATTCCACTCTTTCTACCTTATTCCACCTCTTGACTTCAAGAGATGGGATTGCTTCAATTAATTGAAGGCCACCAAGTTAAAATAATGAAAAAAGTATTTGGCTTTCTAGAAAGAAAAAAAGAGAAGCCAAGGAAACCAAGTAAGAAGAAATAAAAGACATGCCTCGGCTAAGCTAGGAGAGCATGGTAGATGCCATCCTATCTTCCATGTGACCATCCAAGCATGTTCACAAGGCCAAGGGGGACTGAATCAACCCTTTGGCCAGCCTTGCCACTATTGGTAGCCAGTTTTCGACCACCTAAAATCTCATAAACAAGCCTCTCAGCCAACTACGGAAAGTGAGGTGGGAGAGCCCATTCCTTATCCCCTTTTCATTCCAAAATGTCCACCAAGACAAGAGATGAAAGAGGGGATCCTTCCCCCAACCTCTCTCCATTGGCACGCTAGCAAACGGAGGGAAACTAAGCCTCTCTAATGGTAAAATCCAAAGGGGAGTCTCTTTCATCAAATTGAATGTTCTAACACATTCTAAAAGTCGAGGCGACATTAAGCGAATCGCCACCTCGACCGCTCACCACCAGCGAGCCAAAAAAATGATCAAAGCCACCAAAAAATTGAATCTATGTTGGTCTAGGGAGCAATCCATGGGGAGGCAAGCCATTAAAATTTACCCACACCTTCGTCATGTCGAAATGATACTAATGGAGTCGATCCCATCACCGATGGTCACCAGAATTGAGGTACGCTCCAACACCACCTCTTTATGCCATCAAGTTTGGTCTTTTTTGAAAGAAAATTGATCCCCAAGTGGATCAAACCATATGGATGGGTTGTAAATTGATCACTAGTCATTTTGCAATCAAAATCACAATGAAAACTGTTGGTGATTATCAAAAATGGGGCCAAAATGATGGATGGTGCTCATCTCTCACCAAGAATCGCAAGATCTAATCTTAGTCATCTGATCCTTCTATTAGGAACGGACGATAATGATTTAGTTGGATTATTTGATTTAAACCCCTTAAGGATAAGGTAGATTGATCAGGAACATCCAATCTTTGATCGAACAGTCAATGATTGTCCTAAGTGGCCAAATAGCGCCACGCCATGTGGCCGCGGTGCCACAGCAACACCATGTAGGTCCTCTATTACAAAATGATTATTCCCCCTTAAAAAATTATTTAAAAATCATAAGAAATTCAAAATTTCATAGAAAAACAAATATATATTCAACAAATGCAAACTTAGGCTCTATGGATTTATCTTGATGAGAGGAAGCCATTAAAAATAAAATCCCCAATTAATTTTGGGTAATTTAGTCTTAATTAGACTTTAAATAAAATTAATTAAACCTAAATTAATAATAAACTATTAATTAAATTGAAATGAATCTTTGGAGAACTAAAATTGATGTTAAAAAAATCATAGGAAAAATCTTCATGAATTCTTGCAATGTAATTCATGATAAATGAAATTTCAAATCCTAAACCTCTGTTTTAATTAATTAAATTAATATAAAATGAATTAACTCATGGAAATGAATTAAATCACCTCATATCAACTTAATAAACTTTAATGAACATCAAAACATTAATGAAACTTATTGGAACTTAATAAATCATAGAATGACTTAATAAGCATTTAATAGAATAAATAATTCAAATAATTAACCAGAACTTAATTAAATCACAATAAATCAACCAAATGTCCAAAAATTATGTATAAACCCTCTTTAGAAACATTTTTCAGAGATGAATAAATAAAGAAAGAAACCCCTAAATGATTTGCATTAAATTAGCCTAATTTGGGTTTTAATAAATAATTAAATTCTTAGTTACACCATAATTATGGATCTAATCATGATGAAACTTTGGAATCATAAAATTAGGATGGAACTCCAGTTTCCATAAAAATTTCAAATCTAATTGATATTTGGATTGGGAATTATTTAATTTCCAATTCTCTAGGTCGATATTAATCAAATAATGAATAAGAACATACATAAATTCATAAAATCATTAAATGACTTAAATTAATCTTCATCAACATCAAAAATACTTAAGATAGTTCTCCAAACATCCCAAGTCAAAGAACTTAATCATTTTCTAGACTTAAGGGTTAAGGAAAGGGATAAAACATATTAAGGTTTAATTAAATCCTAAGCTAATGAACTCTTAATCAAATCATTGCAAACTTAAATACACACTCAATCTACCCTAAGAATGAATTCAAACTTTAAGTGTCTTAGGTTAACATAAATCAACTAAATGAAATGAACATAACCTAAAATCTAATCATAATTGAAATAAAATCAAATGAAACAAATCAAACCAAATGAAATAATTCAAACCAAATTAAATTAAAAGAACAAGCTAAAGCAAAAATGAAAATCAAATTGAAACATAAGATATGAAATGGAAAACCAAATTTTTGAAAAAAAGAATTAATCCAAAAATCCAAACTAAATTTGAACCCAAACCATATAGATGAAATAAAAAGGATTAATTAAGATACTTAAAGATCTTAGTTAGACCTTTGGGATAGATCTTCATCTTAGGATGAAGATTTCATTTCATTAGAAGTTAGGATGTTGAATAAGATATATTCCATCCAAAAATGAGATTCATTCTACTCTTCATTCTTGAAAATCTAAACTTCACTTTACCAAATAAATGTGGAAATAAAAATGAAAACAAATCACTAAATCATTCGAATTGAAACCACCCAAAGGTAAAATTCAAACAAACTCAAAAACTTTAAATTGAAACTTAAACTAAAAAGGCCTAGCAAAGTTTTGCTACGCAAGCCTATTTTCTACACACACTAGATCATTAGGTCACAAACCCTAAACTTAAGTTAGGCTATTTTGTGATTCTTTATGATTCCTTAGGAGTCTCTTATTAAATGATTGAATCCATTATAGAAAACCATGTTTATCTTTCTAGATAATATGTTTATTCCTAAATAAGAAATTCCTAAATTCTATGTGGTGTCATAAATTTTCTCCACAATACATTTGCATGTGCTTTTTATAGCCATCATAAAGACATAAAGAAATAATTGGAAATACAAAATTTTAAGTATGATGTACAAAAAAATAAAGATAAAAAATTTTAAGGAATATGAGATAGGTGATTATATATTGGTTCATAACCATCTTGAGAAATTTCCATAAAATATAAAAAGTTATAAATGAGAGCATGTGAGCTATTTAAAATTATTAGAAAACTTGTTACTAATGCTTATGTTCTTGAATTCCCTGTCACATGTTTATTTGTCATGTTCTCAATATGGAAGATCTTATATCTTTTAAGGAAATTATCCAACCTCCAAATTTATAGCATGATACTTTAATAATAGGAGATAGAAATTAGTTGCAAGTTCCTATTCAGCAAATGAAGTTTAGAACATCATCATAGCTGAAACACTAATTAGGAGAAGTACCATTCAGAGATTCTTAGTTAGGTAGAAAGATAAGTGAGCAAGTGAGGATACTTGCATGACTTTAAAAGAACTACAAATCTTTGCCCCTAAATATCTTGAAGACTTTTAGAATCTAAAATTTTTAGAGAATAGTTCTTTGTTGTTCAAGTGAGTTGATGTAGCACATCAAAGGAGGAAAGGACTTGTAACAAAGTCTTTACCAAAGCTCAAACTTATAAGGAATTTTATTAAACTTTATGTGTTGCAATATTTTTTATTGACGTCCCATATTTTATATTATCTAGTTGTGAATGTATTTTATTATGTTTAAGTATTGTATAAGAGTTATGGTTAAAAATATTTAGCATTTTTGTGTCAAGAGCACGTTAGAAGCATAGTGCCTAGGTGCTCATTTCTTGTGTCTAAGTGTTGTAGTCAATTCTTGTAGGGGTATTAGGACAGAGAATCTAGTGTCTTGACATTGGCCTATGGTATGATTGTGCTAGCATGTCGTGCCTTGTTTTGCAAAATCATAGGTTCTGGCTTTTTTTTTCTATTTTTCCATAATGTTCCCCCAAGAGAAAATAAATAGAGACTTAGACCTATTTCATGTGGAAACATTGAGTGTAGACTCTTTGGCTAGAGCTTGGTGGCCGGTCGTTGAAAGGATTTGGTGATCCTTCACTGCAATTTTACTTAGGTGAGTTGAATTTTTTCACAACTCTTCCACTTTGATGAGTAGAAAATCTTGAAGTATTTCTTCATCCTCCTTCTACTACAATGTCCCCTCCACGATTCTCCATCAATTAGTTCAAAATTGAAAATTTTTTTTTGAGTTAACTGACTTAATTATGGCTGTTGAAAAACTTAATAAAAAAAAGTTCAATCATATAGTATGATTTTCTTAGAAATTCTTATTTTAAAAATATATTTTATATGCACTTAAGTGTGTATATTTGGTTATTTTATTTTGTCATTCACATGCCAAATACATGAAAACAAAAAAAAAAAAGAAAAAACAAAAAAACCAGACATGATAACATAATTTTTAAACTTGATTTGTGTCTTCTAGAACCATCTATTTCTTATGAGCTCTTTCTTGATCAAAATTTTGAAAATAAGACATTATTCATGATCTCGTAGTTGAATCTTGATTAGGCTACATAATCGTAAGTCTTGCACTGAAGACTTAACATAGCCTGTACACATAACTAATTAATAATAACAATTGTTCAACCAAAAATATTTGTAATCATCAAAACTTATAATATCATGTGAAGACTCATAAGATTAATAATCTTTTTCTTTTGATGATGAAAAATATTTTTAGTTAATTTTTGGAACTCTAATAAATGAAAATTAATGAAATAACTCCCCCTTAATCTAAGCCTCATAAAATATGCCATTATAGTGGCTTCTACAAGTGTGTTATTATTTCATTTAGCTACTTCATTCTATTATGGAGTATTGGGGGAAGAAAAATTGTGCTCTATCTTTATCTCATTACCAAAAGCTTTAAATTTGTTGATTTCAAATTCACCACCATGATCATTATGAATATATAAAATGCTATAAAAAATTTTTCTTGAATCAAAATATCAATGATCTTAAATTCAAAGAAAGACTTATTTTTTATGTCTAAAGCTCACCAAAGTAAATCTAGTAAAATCAAATATAATAACAAATTAGTATGACTTTTCTCCTATATCAATGGTGCTTATTGGTCCAAATAAATCCATGTGAAAAATTTTAAAGGTTGTGAAGTGATAGTGCTTGATGTGGATTTAAAAGAAAATTTTGTTTGCTTATCATGTAGACAGGCATCACACAAATGATTATTAAGAAAATATAATCTCGGTATACCTCTAAACCAAATCAGCTTGTATAATCTTCCTAGCATGACATAGTCTCTTATGCCGTAGCCATGACTCATCTAGAGTGGACTTCAAGTAAACAATTAAAGAATAGCCTAAGTTATCAACATCAATCATATAAATATTATTAATCCTAACACCTTCTAAAATAATTTTTCCATTTAAATCAAGCAAACATTTATCATTTAAAAATCTTACTTTAAATCCCTTATCACATAAATGACTAATGCTAAGAAGATTATGCTTTAAACCATCAATAAGAAGGACCTTTTTGATGGATAGAGAATTTTTAATACCAACGATGCTTAAAATGAAAACATTACAAGTTTTGTTGTCTCTAAGAGTGAACTTTTTCTCTACTTTTGAGTTCAAAGGAGATGAATTTGCATTTATCTCTAGTCATATGTCATGAGTAGCTATTGTCTAAGTACTAGATGCCTCCACCGACCCTTGAGTGAAGACATATCTATAAAATAGTTAGTATTTTGGGATCCCAGACTTTCTTGGGTTCCATACATTTTAAAATAAGAGAGGTATGAGAAGTTTTTAGAATCTATGCATATTCTGAGTTTGAATGTGAATGACATATTCATAGATTAGCAATATGTGCAAATATGAAAAAAAAAATAACAATGAACGTTATGGAAAGAATGCATGCTCTTTCTAGCTTTGAATTTTATTTTCTAAGTGAAATGTTCATTTCAAAATTAGCAATTTTTTATATGTTTTTAATTGCATATTCATGAAAGCCAATTTTTTTATCTAAGTCATGTTTGTTAATAGATTTTTAGATTTTTAATTATTTGTTATCATTTTTTAACTTTTCATGTTCTTGTAGAAGAGAGTTAAGATTATTTTTCAAAGAAGAAGAGTTTTTCTAAGTTAAATCTTTTCTTTTCAAATATCTTAATACAATATATAATTCTTCACAAAAATTTAAAATCTCATCATATTTAAGATTACTTACTTGTTTGACATTAAAGTTATGTAAGTCACCTTTGGACATTAAAAAAAAGTTTGTGGTTCTTTTATAGTTCCTTCCTTGGAAGAGGTTGAATCTAAGTTGATCTAGAATGCAAGTTGAGTCCTCAACATGCTCTTCTTTATATTGAATTTTTCTTATATTTTGTCCTTCTAATTGGATTTTTTTATCAAAGGACAATCCCACTTGATGTAACCCAATATTTTATGTTCATAACAAATTAGATCAGTAACTTTTGAGGAGTTCTTAGTTTTATCTTGGCCTTTTCTTTATCAAATCATTTTTTTCTTATCTTTCAAAAAATATTTAAATTTTCTAGTTATAAGTGTAATGTCACCCTCCTCAATGTTGATATCTTCGTTACTACAGCCAAAGGTATTAGCTTTAAGAGCAATGATGTTCACATATTTCCTATCACCTGCATTAGTATTTCTTTGCAAACGTTTTTATTCCTAAGTAATATGTGTGCCAAGAAAGTGAACAATAGAGTAAATAGACAAGTATTTATATTCAAAAAATAATAATAACATTGGCATCCTAAGATTTAGGTAAGCAAAGAAAAATTTTATTAACTTTTTCAGCATTAATAAATTATTTTCCCAAAGCATGCAGTGATGTAATGATTTTTGTGAGACATATGTACATGTTAGAAATAGACTTAGAGGTAGCATACAAAATAATTCATAATAATGCAAGAGTAGGTTGATCTGGGATTGTTTAACCTTATTGGTCCCATTATATGTAACAGACAACTATTCAGAAATTTCTTTATCAATTTTGTAAGTAGAAACATGCATGTAATATTTAGTTTTTAAAGCATAGAAAAATAGTTTAAAAATTATGGATTTAATTGGGCCAATTTCCTCTCTTCTAATAACCTTGAATTTGCATTTCAATTAATTTACCATTGATACATTGTCTGAAAGTAAATATCCAACTTTAGATGTAATTCATACTCGAAAACCAATTGATTGAATAAAAGTAGACATGTGAATCTTCCAAAAAATCAAAAAGAATACCATTTAAAAAGGTGATCAAGTAATGAAGTACCTTTCCATTATGTTTTTATTCCCTAAATGTGCCATGAAAAGATCTGCTTGCTATTGTTAGTCCATGAATCAAGCAACCCACTCTGATGTCACTTTACAAGTAGACATACCTATGATGTGAGTGAATTAGTGTGCTTTTAAAAATTATTTTAGAAAAAAGATAACACCAAATCTTTAAATTATAGTGAGAAAGAAACTTAGTAGAATAAACCAATGAACAAAACATAACAAAAGAGTAGTAGAACAAATAGAATAATAAAAAGAATAGAAGGCACAAAGATCTATAGTAGTTCAGTCCAACTGACTTACGTCCACTCTTTAGATCTCCTCCAAAATCCACTGACTCTCCTTTCGGACAACAAGCCAAGGTAGAGATGTGTTTTCCCTTATAGAGTAATGTAGAAACCTTACACACACTCCCCGTCTCCTTCAAGGTAAGAAGGATGACACTACCTCTACAAAGTAAAAAAGAAAATCTTCTCTCAAATGCAAAGCTTACACAAGTTATCAAAAATAAGACTCTCATGTTAAAGCATAAAACCCAAAGGTTTGGAAGACGAGAAACAAATAACTAAACACAAAGTGTAACCTTACCAACAAAATCACTTTAAGAGAAAAAAAGAAAGAGGCATCTCCACTTTTCTCCTATGTAAACCACGCTTCCCTAAGCCTCCCTTGAATTTTTTAGTGTTTATAACATTCAAGTTAGACCTCCCTAGAGGGGAGGAGGTTGGGGGTGGGTGGGGGGCGGGGTTTCTGATTTGTAGGGAGGAAGCTAAATAATATAAAATGAAATTTTGGAAAGAATCAATCAAATTATACTATATGATCCAACATCATATTATATGACTAGTTCATTTTTCGAAGGTTAGAGACTCAAGATGATATGATCACCAAATTAGTCATCACTATTTGTATCGGACGACCAATGTTCATATTGTATGAATAATAAAACTAAAAATTCAACACTCTATTTGTTAGTCCTATAAAAACATATCATATAGTATGAACATATCAAGAAAAATTCTCAAAAATTGAATCCCACTAATTGTGGATTAAAATAAGCAATTAGCAAAAAAAATCATATTGTACTAGTAAGATCATGCGATATGATCATTTAAATTGTGCATACTTTGTAATTAATTCACTTAGTTTTAACAACTAAAAAAATTAACAAAAATTACAGTCATATAATATTATTAGTTCAAATTTAGTAATTTTAGGAGTTAATTGACATAATTATGAGGCTAAAAAATTTAACAAAAAATGGT
This sequence comes from Cymbidium sinense, assembly GCA_021442155.1. Lineage (NCBI taxonomy): Eukaryota > Viridiplantae > Streptophyta > Magnoliopsida > Asparagales > Orchidaceae > Cymbidium > Cymbidium sinense. The sequence goes on from CM038219.1 coordinate 86,294,488, forward strand.
CAATCATACAATACAATTTTCTTAAAAAATTTATTTTTAAAAATTTATTTTATATTCTCTTAAGTGTGTGTGCTTAGTTTGTTTTCATCATTCATATGCAAAGTACATGAAGATGAAATAAAAAATTACTAGACATGACAACACAAAATTTAAACTTAACTTGATCGATTATTACTTATGAGCTCTTTCTTGGTCAAATTTCTGAAAATTGGTCATTGTTCATGCTCTCTTAGAGAATCTTGATTAGGGTGCATAATTGTATGCCCTACATTGAAAGCTTAACATAACCTATACACAAAATGGATCAATAACAATAATTGTTGAACCAAAAATATATGTGATCATCAAAGCTTAGAATATCATATGAAGGCTCATGGGGTTAATAGTTTAAGGCATTGTAATGGTGGAAACAATAATACTAGGAAAATGTTCACTTAGTTTGGGTTATAAGCTTTCAGGAAGGTTTTAGAGTATGTTTGAGGATATGGATGATGGTTGGCTCAACTTAGTGATTAACTAAGATGTAAGAGGGGATGTGTGAATAACTAGGGAGAATTTTTGAGGGGAGGTCAGAGAGCACTTATAGAAAAAAGATCAATCCTACCAAATAAATATTATGCTAGGCCACCAAGCACTAATGCAAAGAGAAAAAAAATCACCAAGTAATTTTATCATTCAAAAGATGAAAAGTTGCATTACATACCAGCCATATTTATAAAGATTATAATGACCATCATTCAAAATAAAAGAGTAAAAATTTTTGGGATGAAAGGGTTGGGTGGTCACTAATGGAAGATGGTGCCAACTACCTTCACCGATTCATTTTATTTTCATTCTTTATGTATTGACCAACATCTATAAATGTTAAAAATTAAACATCCTCTAGAAGCTAAATTTATTAAAATTTTAAAAAATGAATTCAAATTTTTTTAATTGGGATATTGTCATGGGAATTGCATGGAACTTAGGTACTTTCTTGGGCTCTTACAAGGGCTGTTATTGATGTACCACATCATGAAGAAAAAAAATTAAAGGTCCAATTGTAAGGATAAAGCCCAAAGAAGAAAAGAAAGAATAGCCCAACTACCATAAGATCCCATGTGAAAGCCCAATAAAGAGCTCATATACTAGAACATATTAAATGTATTTTTATTTTGAATTTTTATTTTAATTTAATCTCTCAAATAGAAGCTTGTATGTTTGGATGTGATATAAAGTAAATAATAAAATGAGTGTTTGAAACACTTCCATTATAAATGGCCACCAACTCCTCTTTTTTCTTAACTTATTCTTCCACATTTTCCCTCCAAAAGTCTTAGCCTTAAGGTCATGTCAGCCTTGAGTGAGGTATTGCTCTTTTCTCTAGCTTGGTGTTTTGTGGATAGATTTTGTCTTTTCTTCGGTGAGATTAGATGGTTATCTTATGGCAAACTTTATATTTGCATCCATTACCCATTCCATCCTTCACATCCACTTCAAAGCTCCACTTAATGCTCATCGCAAAACTAGGTGAGACTAAGACCTAGTCTAGTTCCCTACCCATCCAAATCCTTATAAACTCCACCACACCTAACAATCTTCTCCAAATCATTAGTTCAAATTTTAAGATACTCATCCATGTTTATTTTTATCTATTCACCCCCACATAAAATCTTGCTCTTAAGAGATCTTTCAAATCAACCCAAACTAGCTTAATATGAGCTAGTCTTCAAAGTTTCACTAGAAGACTATATTAAGCCCCTCAACGTCATACCAAAAACTCTAGATCTTATCTTTAGACATTAACCTAAGGAACCATAGCATTTTACATCACTTAATTTTACCAGAAGGTTACCCACTATGATCATATTTTAGTATCAAAATAAAAACTTAGAAGAAGTAAAATTTTGTCAAGATTATTTTTTTAACAAGAGTATTTTTGTATAGTGATACCTCTAAGAAGCTTGTGAGTTACTCTAAAAAATTCAAAAATATTTAATCTCTTTTTATGATAGTTTTACTTCATATTAATTTCTTTGGCATTTGACATATTTCTTCCAAATCTATGGTGCAAGCATAAAATCTAATTTATTGAATTCCATCATGTAGCCTAGCTAGTATCCCATATGTGAACCTATCTAAAATATTTTCTTGAGTGAAAATGTTGATAAGGGAGTGATCCACTTTGAGAAAATTGAATCCTACCTTGATGCAAATTGAGCTTTATGCTACTTTTTTTTATTTTCTAAGAGGCTGTTTGGGATCAATTTTGTTTTTTTTTTTTGTTTTTTGTTCTAATTTTTATGTTATTTTTGAAAACATGTTTGTTTAGAGTGTTTGTATGTGGTTTTATTTTTTTATTTTCAAAAAAAAATAATATTATTTTTAAAAACACTCAAAAACATCTAAAAGATGTTTTAAGTGCTTTTAAAAATAACAAGTGCAATCAAACAAGTTCTATTTTTAAGCAAAACATAAACAAAACAAAACAAAAATAAAAAATAAAAAATAAAAAATAAAAGTGATCCCAAATGGCTCCTAAGTTAGTTGTTTATTTATCAAAACTTTAAATAATTTACTCTCTCAAGGATTTGAGGCTTCTTAGTTCTAGAAATTTTTTAAAAAAATTACATGCATCATAAAAATTGGTATTTTAAAGGCTAAAAAAACTTTGCAAAAATCCTAAATTTCCTAAAGAGAGCTTGGGACATAACTTGTCTTTGTACACCCCTCACTTGGAAAATCTTATAGCTTGAATCTCACTTTATGTTTACATATATTTTTACTTTTCTCAACTATTGCCTTTTTCCTCTAATTTTTCTTTTCACATTTTAAAACTATCGGATGACAACCAAATTAGTCACCCAATATCGCATCAAAAACATTAGGAAGTAAAACTTTGATGTCCTTTTCACATTTTGCTAATATGAAGTTGGTTGGGTCCCTTTTGTATTGTTCCTAAATTTTGGGATGTAACACCAAATGAACTTCTTAATGAATTACCTCCTCTTAGAACCATCCAATATACTATTAACTTAATTCCTGGCTCCCCACTTTCTAATATTCTATATTATAAGATGAATCCTATTAAACATACTGAAATTTAGAGATAAGTTAAAGAGTTACTTAAGAAAGGATTTATACAAGAAAACCTTAGTCCCTACTTTAATAACCCCTAGAAAGGATGGAACATGGAAAATGTGCGTAGATAGTTAGACCATTAATAATATTATAATTAAGTATAGATTTTATAATCCTCGATTATATAAAAGTTAGATTTAGTTTCTAGGGCTGTTATTTTCTCCAAAATTGATTCAAAAAGTGGGCATCACAAAATTAGAATTAGATCACACAATGAATGGAAAACTACTTTGAAGAACCTTGATAGACTTTATGGGTGGTTAGTCATGCCATTTGGACTCTTAAATGCCCATAGCACTTTCGTTAGACTAATGAATACAATCCTTAAGCCATTTATAGAAAAGTCTTAATTGTATATTTTGATGATATTTTGACTTTCTGCCCAAACAAAGTAAATCACCTATAACATCTTAGACAAGTTTTAAAACACTTTAAAAAAAAGTAATATATCAATATTAAAATAATATCTTTTTTTTTATAAATTAAGGTGATATTTTTAGGATTCATTATTTCCACAAGTAGCATAAAACCTGATCCTACCAATTTTAATGCGATTTTAGATTGGCCAACACCTAAGAGTTTTACTAATGTTAGGAGCTTTTATGGTTTAGCCACTTTTTATAGACAAATCAAAAAAAAGTTTAGCATTATTGTTGCTTGAATAACTGACTTATTGAAGTTAGATAAATTTTGATGGACTCCAGATATTAAAAAGCCTTAGATTATATTTAAATATTGATGACTTTTGCTCTTATTCTTTTGCCCTTTTTCATAAGCTTCCTGATATCTCTAAAACCTTTGAAGTGACTTGTGATGCATTTGGAGATGGAATTGAAGGAATATTAAATCAAGAAAATAACCTTATAGCTTTCTTTAGTGAAAAATTGAATGAGGCAAAACAATGACATTTGAAATATAATAAGAGGTTTTATGCTAACATTCATTCTCTAAGGCACTAGCACCATTACCTTTCACATAAAGAGTTCATTCTTAACTCAAATCATCACATCTTCAAGTTCATAAACACCTAATGAAAGTTAATTCAAAGATATGCTAAATGGGTTGAATTTCTTCAAGATTATTCTTTTGTTCTTAATAATAAACTTATAAATGAAAACAAGCCTACTGATGCCTTATCAAGAGTAACATTAACTATTTCTTTATTAGAGTTAAAAGTTCTAAGTTTTGAACAAATTTTAGATGAATACCCAATTTGTCCTAATTTTCTTTTAATCTATATTGGGCACTTACAAAAACCTATAACTTTTAAAGGGACATTTTATATCATTAATGGGTATCTTTATCAACTAAAATAACTTTACATTCCTAAATCCTCTCTTAGGGAACATTTTATTGCTGAATTACATTCTAAAGGAATTGAAGGTCATTTTTGGAAAAAGATATGATAATCAGTTTAATGGAAAACTAATTTTCTTGGATATCTCTAAAGAGGGATGTTCAAAAACCTATCGCCCAATATCAAACTTGCTAAAACCACTAAACCAAAATATAGTTAATATACAACTTTACCTATTTCTTATATGCCTTAAGAAGATTTTTTAATAGATTTTATCTTAGGATTGTCACACAACTTAAGGAAATAATAGCACTTTTGTAATAATTGATATGTTCTCGAAGATGGCCATTTTTTACTTTGCTCTAAAACTAGAGATACATCTCTTCTTGTTAAACTATTCTTTAAGAAATTTGTGTGTCTACATGGCTTTCCCTCAATCATAGTATCTAATCATCATGTTAGATTTGTTTCATACTTTTAGAAGACTTTATGGAAATTACTTGGCACTAAACTGAAATTATCATCTTCTTTTCACCCTTAAACTGATGGGCAAACTGAAGTAGTAATTCAATCTTTAGAAAACAAACCTAAATGTCTATCAAGAAAAAGTTTAAGTAATTGGGATTTGCATTTATGATTAATTGAATTTGAATATAACAACATCATCTCAAGAATAATAAGAACTTCACCTTTTGAAATAGTTTATGGTCATAACCCTAGAAGATCCATTGATGTGAAAAATATCCCATCTACGATATTTTTTGATTTAGCATTCTCATTTGCTAATGATTTTTAAAGCCTCAATGACAGCAAAAGATAATAAATTACTTTAAGTAATCATAAATATGCTTTTACAGTGAATCATAATAGATCAACAAAAGAATTTTAAAAAAAATGACTATTATTTGATTCATAGTCATTTTGAATGATATCACACCACAAAATTCATAAAATTATATGCACATGCTTATGGCCCATTCAAAGTACTTAGAAAGATAGGAAATAATACTTATCACATTGATTTGCCTACTGATATGTTAATTCATCCAATTGTTACTATTGAAGTTATTTTATCATAAGATGAAATCAGTAAACCTCCACCCGTTCAGTCCAACCATTTGGTAAGAGACATAGTTCCCCACTTATAGAATCCATTATTTTTAAATGTTTATTATATCATTATTGAAGAGATGCCCACTGATTGAACTATTGAGCCACAATTTTTAATTCATTGGGAAAATAAACCACCTACTAATGATGCTTGGCGACCCGCTCTAATTTAGAGACATTGTCCCCACAATTGGTGGAAGGCTTTCTAGATTTCAACTATATAGAATAAAGCTCAATAAAGACAAAGGGTTTGATATAGAAAATCATGAAGAAAATTAAATTAAAGGTTTAATTATAAGAGAAAAGGCTAAAGCCCAAGGAAGAGAAGAAAGAATCAACCTAATTATAAGAGCCAATACTAAAGCCCAATAAAAAGGTTATATTCTAGAACATTTAAATGTGTTCAAATTTTGTTATTTTTTATATTTTAATTTCTCATCTAGAGGCTTGTATTAAAAATGAGTACTTGAAACACATCTTTTATAAATGGCCACCAACTCGCTTTTCCCACTATTTTCTTCCTCTAGTTTCTCCCTCCAAAAGTATTAGCCTTAAGGTAATGTAATTCCTATAAATATGGGCTAATATTCTTTTTATCTTTATTTTTTTGAATGAAATATTTTGAGTGAAGTTTTTCTTTTTTCTCTAGTTTCATGCTTGGTGGCTCAAGGTTTCCTTTTCTTTCCTGAGATTTGGTAGGTATCAATTGTTCCACTTTATATTTACTTTTACTTGCTTAATTTTTTTTTTAAATTTACCAAAATCATTATCCACATTCTTAGATTCTTGTAAGACTGGCAATCACCCATTCCAAGCTCCACTGAAAGCTCTTGGCCAAACTAAGCGAGACTAACACTTAGTCTCAGTCCCTTCCCCTTGACACCCTTATAAACTCCACCAAACTTAACTAGCTGCTAAAAATTATTAGTTCACATATTAAGATTTTCACCCATAACTATTTCTAGCCATTTCCCCACCTAAACTCATGTTCTTAAAATATCAATCAAATCAGCCCAAACTAGCTCAATTCGAGGTAGTCTATAAAGTTTAACTAGAAAATCATACTAAGCTTCTGAACATCTTACAAAAAATACTCTAGATCTTATCTTTAGACATTATCCTAAAGATTCATAGTATTTAATATCACCTAATCTCATAATAAGGTTACTTACCACCATCACTTGTAATTAGACCTTTAGCTCTAATTTTTTGATGCACATGATCTAAATTAGTAAGAGTAAAGATGATATATTGCTTTCATATGAATTGTGATTTATTTCTAAAAATATAAGTGCTTATTTGTGAGCAAATGTAAATTTTTAAGATAGGCAGCTTTTACAATGCCATTAGGTTTAAATAATTTTACAAAATATTTTGATTTTTGTGCAACATAATTTCTTGGGCTAGCAATAGTATTTTGGTCATGATTGTGTGTAATAATATACTTGCATATAAAAATAATTGAAGATAAATAAAAACTTTGTAGCAAATACACTTTAGAACTCGAAACATAACTTAAAATTTTTATTAATTTGTTGTATGAATGGACAATTAAAAGTAGCAAGAAATAGGTATAGAAAAATAGACAAAGTGAGTTAGGTGTCCTCAGCATAAAATGAAGGCATGGGTAATGTATATTAAAACCTTTTTTTTAAAAGAAAGGATGTGAATATGTACCTACAAGAAGTAAAAATAAGGCCTTATGCCTGATTACATAAACATCCTTCCATAATAAATCCTTTAAATCTATTTTATAATTTGTAATAATTTATCTAATGGATTTAATTATATTCACCAAACAATAATTTTTTAAGGAATGGTAGTGAGTATATATCTAGTCTTCCTAAAAAGTTCTTTGCTTAGTGATAAACTTGAATTTAAAGAATTTGTATAAGTCTACTATAAACATGCATTAGTTTGTTAAATCTAGTTTGGTAGAGAAACTTAACATTAGTTAACTTAAGAACATTGTGGAAATTAGTTTAGTTAAACAAAAAACACATTTCAATTGAATATATTTTTTATAACATAGCATCATCTAAATCTAGCTAAGACTTTACCTTGCTAAAGTTTTATTATTATTTTTTTGTTATTTCTTCGAGTTTGCTCAAGGAAGAGCAAAAGTCTAAGGGTTTGCTTATTGTTAAGAATTTCACAAAACATCTTATTTGGATTTTAAATTTTTGTAAGCCAATAAAGAAAAATAAAATTCAATCATTAATGCATAGAATCATGTAGAAGAATATTGAGAGCAGATTTTAGTGTGAAGAGGGTGATTTAGGGCTCAATTAACACTTATAGTTCAGTTAGGCGCATAGGCATCACACACCAAGAACACAAGTTAGCATGAACCAAATACAGAGGTTAGCGACATGGAGCTAACTTCCAACACTTATGCCCTAAAACCTAATTTTAAGTATAAATTATTGGCTCTATGAGCCTCATGTTCAATCCTATTAATTTTAATGATAATAAATTTTGGTTGGATGTTCCAATATATGTTTTAAGTATTTCAAATGCATTGATTTTGAAAATGTGCAAAATTTTTATTTACGTAGCTTATTAATCTCACACATATATTTGACCTATTTATTCTTTCAAATCTTTATTTTTTTTTAGTAAGTTAGAGTTTAGGCATTATAGTTTAATTTTTACACATCGATGTTTGAATCTAGTTATATTTGTGAAAGACTCTTAATATAGTTTATAATATTTATATTATCATGTTGAAAATTTTATTTTTCTAAAAACTTATTTTTGATTTCTTAAAATATTTTTACATTATTATTATTTTAAAAATCATTTATCTTTAGATCTTTCTTAGAAGTGTATTTTAAACATTTAAAATTAATTTATTATGCTAAAAATATTTCCATATTTGATAGGTGTTTAATAGTGTGTGTGGCATATATGATTATTTAAGAAAAGGATGAGTAAAATTCGCATGGCGAATAAAGAGGATTGGTGCATACATCCATTTTGGAATGCTAGAATATATCTTAAATATTCACATAATGAAAGATATAATTTTCTAATGTATAGCGCATAGCGAATAGTGAGTGGAGTTATCATTTTTCTTAAAGCATTTGTTTGGGGGGATGATGACACGCCCGATCAAGATCCCATGGTTCCATCATCCTAGACTATCGTGGTCCCTAGTCTTCTTAGCCAGGTGAAATAGCTTTTGATCGAAGAATCATTGTCAATAGTCATGCGTTGCATCATCCAAAGTGTTCTTGTAGACTTAGGATGGTGTTCATCTATGGTGATAATTTTAAGTCAACCATAGCTAACAAAAGGTCTTTTCCTATTAAATATATTCCATGATTCATGGATAAAGGAGCAAAGCCATTAGAGAACATACATACTATTGCCTTGATCGAAATATAGTGGAGCCATATAGAAGCCAAGCCACCTGGTCAAAAGGTTCTAGCCATATTTACATTTCGGGTGGTACCATTTAAGCCACATAGATAGAGGACACATGCCACGTCCTTACTAGCATGAGATTATTTGTGTATAAATATAGATATATTTATTTAACATAAGCTATTTATAAGCAAACATTTTTTTTAGCTTATCATCCTTAATAAATAATGATGGGTGGGTGGATAATTGTTTGTTTTAAGTTATTTTGAATGATGAATTTCATTCAATTTGAACATATCCCGTCTAGATGAACTTTACAACTAACACGACCATCATTGGGAAATGATTCAGGTTTTGTTGACCCATACCCAGTCATAAGATCCAACTAGGAAATTAACCCATGTAGCATCCTCAAACATTTAATTTAGATTTTTATACATGTATTGGAGGCACATGTTGGTATTTCAAACTTATTTTATGTTAAGAACTTCAATGCTAAAAATATGGCACCAAAGCTAAGAAGGGAGCACCTTAATCATTATATAGTGTTGCATCGGTAGCTTTGGTTATTAAAGTGGCATCTTAGTGTTTAGTGAGTAGCACTATAGCATTATGGGGTAGGTATTTGTGTCTTTAAAAAGTAAAGGTTCAGTGCCTCAGTGCTACAAACACAGCGCTGCAACTATTAATGTTGAATTTATTTAGCTTAGTTTATTCAAGTTGACTAACTAACTAACACCTCATCACTAATCATATGACATCGTAGCTCTAGTCAAAGGTCAGTTCAGAAAAGCTAGCAGACGAACATGCACTTTAAATGAAAAAGGATAAACTTTTTTACCAATGTTGCGTCAGAGTGCCGACGCACTATATCAATGCTAAACATGCTTTTCAGTTATAAAATTAATGGTAATGAATGCTCTTCTTGACTAGCACAATAATCAACTTGATCAGCTGATCAACACTTTGGCACTGCATGTGAGCGCTACGGCTTTGGTTCCTGTTCCAAAACTTGAGAACTTAGACTACACGCTCCATGATGGAAATGCCCAGTTGGGGCTCTTTTCAATATATTTTTACTTCTCACTCAAGGAGAAACAGGCTGATCAATATTTTCTTTGTTGGAGAAGAGATGAGATACGCATATCCCATCCTATTTATAAAAGGTGGAGAGTATGATGGAACATTGATGGACATATCATTTTCCATAGAAATGCAGAGTTCACCAACGTAAAGGTGCATGAGGGCAATAAAGTCTTCATTCGAGGGAAATTGGTAAGTTTTGATAGCACTGCCATCAATGCATATTACGAATTTCCAAACATGGCATACGATCAATATCTTTTCTACTATAATGAGCATTTGGATTTTGATAAAATCATCAATTTTTTCACTGGTAAAAATGCCAACATCCTGTGAAAATGATGATAGGAGAGGATCACTAACTTTCCTGCCATCTAATCTTTTTGAAGGAGAAAAGAAGTAAATGAAGAACCAAAAAATATTCTCAAACACTTCTTATGTTGAACACCACATAGATCTATAGATGTTCTTATTAGGGTGATCAGGTATGACATTAAGGAATGATGTACAATCTCGAGAGATAGAAGTCACCATCTTATAAATGGACTTAATCACCTTAATAAGGACTCCTAAGGACTATGGGTCTTTAAAATGTATTAGAGATTCTTCCCCTACTTTGCATGGAAAAGTAAAGCAGGTTTATTTTAAACCAGGTTCGTTAAGTTCCCTATGGAGGCAAGCTCCCATAGTTAATTACATCCTAAGGAGTGAGATTCCTTAAGAATACTCTCAATTAAAATAAATGATCATTTTCTCCAAAGATTTCAAAGATAGGACTATCAATCAATTGGTTTATTTTTAAAAGATCAAGTGGTATTGATCAAGAGGGGGGAGTTATTATCGATGCCAAAGGAAGATAAGTAGGGGATGCTTATGATACTAGGAAGCTTAGTAAGCATCCCAAACTATCCTATGGGTGGGCTTTATATTTTTAAAATTAAAGTGATTTATTTGTTTGAGTTGAACTTTTATTAGAAATCTAGGGCTTACAATTCCATAACATAAGATCGTGGAAATACCTAAGGGGCGAGGATTTATGCTTATAGCCCGCACAGGGAAGTAGCAACCTCTAAACCTAAATCTAGGAAGTTTTGGCAAGAGCCAAAGCACGACCTAAATCTAAGAAGAAAATGGGTATTTGGTTTACCTCCATAAGAGAGGATAAACCACCTGACTGTTGGACTTACAATCGCCTAGGGGTGGCCTCCAACTAACTCCTCCTATGATTTTAAATACATGTAGGCAAGTCATATGCATTTGTAAGAAAGCTAGACTGTTATTTATTTAGAAAGAGACTAAGTCCTTAAACACACTTTTTAAGAGACTAGATTGTGTAAGATATGATTAATGACTTAAATCTAATGCCAATTTTAATTAAGTTTTATTTTCATTTTGTACAATCAATTTGACACAAGCTTTAGGATTCATATGCTTAATACATGAGAAATTAGATTATGGGTAAAAATAAGCAAGAAAAAGAGGTATATTTCCACCACGGCTTTCAATGGTCAAGCCAAGTTCTTTGGCAAAGGTGGAAGCCCTCCATGACAAGAGTGAAACAAGACAATTTTTATGCATGATGTGAAAACATACAACATCCAGCTAAGGGGTTGCTAAATCTTTTATCTTATTTATAACCTAGGCTTTAGGTGAGGTTATGAGTTATTTATGTTTAATTTGAATTGATTAGTTGGATACAAACTTTATTTTCTTAGGAGCCTAATCATCATCAAGACTATACATCAAAGCAAGGAAGGAACTAGAAAAACATGCCATCTTAATGCATAAGCTAAACAAACATCAAATAATTTATAAAGCTAGCACAAAAGAATAAGAGGCCATTTGTGGTCAAGCTCCACCGCACAAACTTGAAAATAAATTGAGTAGCTGAGCTCTACCCTTATACAACCTGGATTACAAATGAATTAATTTCAGTCAAGAAGTAATTCATGTTATGAGGGTCTTCATTCTTCATTTCTTCTTTCTTCTTTCTTCTTTCTTCTTTCTTCTTTTGGTTGGTTGGAATGTGGTTGTTCCAAAGGCTTCACAAGGTACATAAGACATAGTCTTATAACCAATGTTCATCCTAATCCCCCATAATAATCATTCCAAATCCTAATTGCAAAATTACATGAAAATGGGAAAAAGTAAATCTAATTAGAACCTGTAAAATAAAGATTAGCTAAACAAATCACACAATCCCAAGCATGTACATAAATAAATTGGACTTAGCATCCCACACAAGGGTAACCAAGTCCACCTGGCCTATTTTGGATTATGCTTAGGGGTATAAGCAACCTGCATAGCAAAAGTATTTATATTTTTATTACAACACCCTTAAGCACAATCCCCTACAGAAGATAATGATTAAACTAAGATCATCCTATCATTCAGTCTACGCATATGCACCCTAACATCCAGACTAAAACATCACATCATAAAATAAAAGCAAACATCAAACCATGCATCGCTCTAACATAGGACTAGAAATGGAGACTTAGCTTAATGTGTGTGTCATTTAAGGTTTGTGTGACATGTCTTAGCTAGGCTTTAAGGTTAGAGTCCTCTAAATATGAAGAGTTTAACTTAGAGGGTGGTTTCATTTAAGCGATTTAGTTGATTTGGTTGATTTTATTTCATGATTTAATTTGGTTTGAAATAACCTACAATTAATTACTAAGTGTTGTAAAGAGAGGAAAAGAGAAGAGGACTTCTCTTTCCTCTCTACCTTAAGTAACTTCTAAAGTAGATTCATTAATTTTTTATTTAGTGAATGTTTTATTATGTGCTTTAATTAATCCTAAGTTTAAATTTTTTCTGAACAAACCTATTCGAAGAGAAAGGCATTTTAAGATTAAGTAAAGTGAATTGCTATCACAAAACACACAACACGTTATTTCTTTCTGACATGTGTAACATGCATATGGATAAATCCTAAGCATATCTATACATGCAAATGGAAATATTTAGCACACCTTAATGATGAATGCAAAGAGATGCTTGTTTAATAAAATTTTGGAATGTTTCATGTATGCATGATTTTGTTAGGTAGAAAAAGAGAGAGATTCTTTTATCCATTATTGATATGTACATTTACATGTATGAAAGATATAAGTGAGTACGGCGCCACTATTTTTTACACCAGGAGTGTATGGTACGAGACCTACTTGAGTCTACTTAAAGCTCACAACCCTGGGGTGTCCAGACTAATATACCACTTTTCTTAAATACATGTGTTTGTACAAAAAGAAATGCGTGGAAAAAGAATCATGCAAAAAGTTTATGTTTGTTTGTTTGATTTTGGTTATGCAATTTACATGTGTAAGTGTGAATATCCTTCTCAATTGATAACATAGGATTGAATAGGAATGTATTTAAGTATGTGTTGTGTTCTTTTCAAATGAACTATAAACTTTGCAAATCATATTCAAAACTATGTTAAAAGAGAAGAGAAAGAAAGTCACACAATGCACACCTTACATTATATTCACCTGAAAGCTCATAACTAATTATAAGTAGCATACCTTTCATTTGTCATTATTGATTTATAGTTTTTAAAAATAATTTTGGATTTAGTAATGATAATAGCCATTCATATTCTTATTTTAGCCAAAAACATGCAATTTGACATAAAGGAAACATTTCATCTTAATTTGATTTTTCAAAAAACATAAATGCATGATTTTCATATAACATAGACATTTAGTATGCTAGGAAAAGAAATAAAGTGATGTAAGCATGCAATTCCATTCACCTTAATTAATTCTTAAAGACAACCCTATAGAATAAGATTATTTAAAGTGAATCAAAGTTGATTTAAAGTGATTTTAGTTTTGTTTTTGTGTGGATTTTAATTTGGGAAATGTGAAAAGAGTTTGTTGGTCCTAACCCATTCCCCCAATGTGTGAGTTGATTTAGTATGTTTTTAGAGCCATTAGATTGATTTTTATATTTTGTTTATGTTAAGGTGTACATTAAGTCCATTAATTACCCCTTACCTACACCACTTTAACATAATTAACCAATTAATTATGAGCCAATGTATGACATAAAACCACATGGAATTTAAATCAGCAATGCACCTAAGAAAGAAAGGGGCCTAATGCATTTGGATCACAATTAATGATTAATTAAGCTAAAGGGTTTAATTTAAGTACTTTCATAACCCTTCCCACACATGTGGGTTAGATATGATTTTCTTAAGCTACTTATGTTATTGAACACCTAAGGTTCTACCCAAGAAAGGATTGATTAAGTTATTAGGTTTCTGGATTAATTTTTTGGTTTTGAGTTTGGTTAATTAGGATATTTAATGAAATGATTAAATCATTAATCCATTTATAATTTAATTAAGTTCCCATTCAAATGAAATAGACTTAAGGGAAAAGATTTGGAAAAGGCATCCTATTCTCATTCCCTAAGTCTACTCAATGTTCCATGATGGTTACCTGGATTAATTAATGAATTTATCATCATTTAATAAGTTAATTAATCATTTATTTGATTAAGGGAGTGATTAGGAGTGAATCAAGTAATTAGCTTAATTAAATCATTAATAAATCCAAAGAAAATTAGGGGATGCAGAAGTCATCCCACTAAACATACTTGAGAAATTTGGAATTAATCAATGGAGTAATTAGGGAGTAATTAACATAATTACATTCCCAATAAAACCTAAATTTCAAGAAATTTATTATTAAAAATCAATTAAACTTAATTTTATATTATTTCCTATTGAAATATCTTCAAAATGCATCTAAGTTTGTATTTTTCTGATTTTTCTACATTTAGTTATGTAATTTTGAATTTTCTATGATTATTAGAACATTAAATCCCTAATTATATAACTAATCCCGCCGACGCCACGTAGACTACTGATGCAACACGCGCTTTCCACATGGCGTGACATGATTTGTCACTTAAGTTATCACATCCTATGCCGTGTAAGCCTGTAGCGCTATGTAGTTTTCTGACCGTCCGATCAAGGATCAGATAGTCATGATTAAACCTACAGTTCTAATAGAATAAATCAGGGGATCTCACGTGTTTTAATCAGGACTATCCATCCAAAACATGCTGGATGGACGGTCCATGATTCATCCCTTCCCTCGTCTATGGGAAATGGAAACCGTCCATCCTAGAGGGCTTGATCTAAGCTCAAATTGAGTAGGGATTGATCACACACCATCAAGAAGGGATAATCAAGACATCCAATGGTCAAATTCACTTGAGGTCACACTTGTCTTCATAAAGGATCAAAGAAAATCTACCCTAAGCTCAATTTTGAAATAGTACCTCACCGGAGGCTATCACCAGTGTTCCCAACCGTCGCGGTAGCTTCGTCTAGTGGTGATGAATCTATATTGAAGGTTTGAGGGCTTGAGGTTGAGTATATCCTCCAATTGGCCAAAGTCCTCCTCCTAGGCTTGCAGCTTTGGTCTAGCTCCCTCCTCCCGTGCCTCAGAAGCTTGGAAGAAGCTTTGGATCAACTCGATTGGGTCCTCTGAGGATGCTTGCAAGAGAAATTGGCTTTTGGTTGAGTGATGGATGAGTTGGAATTTTCAATGAGCTCCCTTATTTTCAGCTTGAGGAAATCTGAAAATGGAGAATTCATAGTAGGCTGAAGAAGCTTTGCGAAACTTAGAGAATCCTTACTCTAAGTTCTCAATCGAGTGTGAATGAATGAAGTTCAAGTAAAATTAGGGGGAGTATTTCTCACCCTAGAAGGATCAAACGGTTGACCTTGCATATGCCATTTTGATCAAATTGATCGCATGGAGTGAGTTGGTTAGGCCATTTTGGATGCCATGTGATTCGGTTTGTCCAGAAGAGAGGGGTGGTGAAGCTTCCATGTGCTCATCTGAGTGGAGGAGTCATTCCATGTGGAGAATTTTTAAGTGGAGGGTCGATTTTGGCCTTGGGTTGGGTTTGGCTGACCTAAACCCATTGGGTCATGTGCACCACCTCCATTAGTGTCCATTTGGTCCACTAAGAGTGTGTTAACTGGCCATGAAAAGGATATGCCAAATCCCAAGTGGAATTGGCCATAGGTTACCCCTTGACCTAAAGGTAAAATGGTCATTTTTCTTTAATTTTAATTTAGGAAGATTTAAAATAGTTTGAAATTGATTTGGGCCAAATTTCAAATAATTTGGAGTTGATTTGATGTCATTTGGCTCATGTTGACCCATTTAGGTCAAAATGGGTCAACTTGGGTCAAGTTGCCCAATTGATCAAATTGGGTCAAACTAAGGGCTTGGACAAGTTCATATGACCATTTGAAATATTTTGGTGTCATTGGTTTGGTTCAATTTGATTTATATTTAGTTTTGGTTCATTTGATTTCATTTAGGTCAAAATGAGTCAAGTGGCCAATTGGGCTAGGTTAGGCTTAAATGATGACTTGGTCAAGTTCAAACAATGATCATAAATTGGTTTTGATCAATGGTTTCAATCAATTTGACCTATGGTAGATTTTGGCTAGTTTAGGTTTCATTTTGGCTAAGTGTTGACTTGATCAACCCTTAGGTTTGACTTGGTTTGTCCCAATTTTAGTGATTGATCATCTTATGATGATTATTGCTCACAATGTGAGGCTTATATGGGCTTAGTTCAATCCAATTTGGGTAGGATTAGAATTTGCCTCAATAAGGTACTTTAGGTCACTTTGGGTCAAGTGAGCCTAAAGGGGTCAATTTACTTGATTAAGCCTTGAATCAAGTTTGATTGAACTCACATATGGACTTATGATTGAAATATAAATTCATTTGCAAGTGATTTGAAGTCAATTGGGTTTTGATTCATTTGTCAATTTCAAGTTCAAAGGGTGAACATGAGTTTAATTTGGGTTTTATTTTTTAATTTAGTTTTAGTTTGATGATTGAAGTTTATGTTTATATTTGGATTCATGATCGAAGGATTGATTGAATCATGAAGAAAATCTAAAGGTTTGAATTGATTTGATGTTGATTTGATCAAGTTCAAGAATTTGACTTAAAAGGCTTAGGTTGAATTTTGGTTGAATTTGGATTTGTGTTTTGAATTTAGTTTTGGTTTGATGATTGAAGTTTGTGTTTATATTCGGTTTCATGATTGAATGCTTGATTCAATCATGAAGAAAAATTAAGGGTTTGGCTTGATTTCAGGTTGATTTGATCAAGTTCAAGAATTTGACTTGAAAGGCTTAGGTTGAATTTTGATTAGATTTGGATTTGAGTTTTAAATTTAGTTTTGGATATTTAAATTTATATTTCATTTATATTTGTAAATATAAATGAGAATATAAATGGGTTATGAGAAAATCTCATGAATTTTATTGATTTGGATTTGATTTGAGCTAAGTCCATAAGATGAAATCAAAGTGACTTAGGAAGGAGTTTTAAATTTGGAATTCAATCATGGGTTTCAATCATTTGGAATTGATTTGAATTTGGAATTGATTTAAATTTGGAATTCACTTGAATTTGGAATTTGATTTGAAGTTTTGACTTGAAAGAATGAAGTGAGGATTTGGTTCAAGCTATAGAGTAGGCAAGTTTTCCTAACACCCCTAAGGCATGACCTATTCCTATGGCTAACCCTTCTAAGTCTCTAGGGTTCGATTGAGTGTTCACCTAATCACTAGAAGTATCTTAAGACAAAGGAAACTCTTAGTGTCTAAGAGGAATCCTATGTATAAGATGGAGAGGCTGAGAGCTCATTCTAAAAATGAGGTCAACAAAGGGCGCACAATAGGTGTGGTGTGATTGACAAGGTACACTGCACATCTTGGTGTTGACCGAAATGATCAATAACACCGAACGATCACAAGCACTAATAGAAATGATCTACTCCCAACCCAAGGTGTAGAAGGAATTAAGAGCTTAGTGCAATGTGACTCTACTCATGTCAAAGACATAAGAGAGTGAAGGAGGAATCAATTGGGGATAGAGTATGTGAACCTTCCACTAAGGGAAAAGGTTCAAGTCATCCTTAAGGGGATGAGAGGTTTGATTTGATTTAAGTCTCACTAGAGAGAAATTGATTTGATTTGTTTGATTGTTTAGTTATTTTTTATTTTGACTCCACTAGGGATAGAAAAGTGAACTCTGCACTGGGGGGAGCAAGTTCAAGTCATCCACTAGGGAGGATAGGTTGTGAAATCCGCTGAGGGATTGGAATTTGAGATCCACTGGGGGAACTAGAAAGATTTGCATCTCACTGAGGAGAAGCAGATCAATTGATTGATTTGATCATTTAGTTATTGATTTGACTCTACTGAGGGAGATTGATCAGATTTATTTTGTTTATTTAGACTCCAATGAGGAAGAAGGGTTGAGTTTGTTTCAAATTTTAATTTTTTGGATTTTGAGATGGACCCTGTTGGTTTGTGAGGGATCGCACCGAGTAGGGACCATGCAGGCCTAGGCCTAGCTCAAATTTACCAATCCAAAGGGGTAGTCTACCAAACACATAGTATGACTAGCTAACCAAAGAGATGGCCTTTCGGTGTGCAGTAGTTGTACTTAGGAAGAAGGCATAGTAGACTTACATCCTCCAAAGTAGGGATCAATTGTTGGGGTGATCCATTGGAGAGGCAACGGATTGAATCCAACCTAAGGCTGACTATTGAGTGAGTGCCTCTAGGGTACTTAAATCAACTCAAAAATAGTCAAAGATTAATTTCAATTTTAGTTTGTTTTTGATGGATCCAATTAGTTTACGATGGACTGCACTGAATAGGGGCCATAGAACTTGGTCTAACATAGCTTTACCAATCCAAAGGGGTAGTATACCAATCACACAGAATGACTATCCAACCAAAGGAGTGCCTTTCAATTTGCAATGATCAAGTTTAAGAAGAAAGCGTGGAGACTCACGTCATCTAAAATAAGGAACCACTAGCGTGATCGGTTGCTTGTGTAACATATTAAGCCTGACTTAGGGCTGACTATTGAGTGAATGCCACTGGGGACCTAAATCAGCTCAAAAATAGTCAAGATTAATTTCATTTTTAGTTCTTTTTTATGGATTCCATTAGTTTGTGATGGATCACACTGAGAAGGAGCTCATACCAACCTAGTCCTATCTCAAATTTACTAAACTAAAGGGAGTAGCTTCTCGGTCTAGGGGAGAACTATCCAACCAAAGGAGTGCCTTTTGGTTTGCAATAGTCAATTCAAGGGAAGAAAGCATGAGGACTCACATCTTCCACTACAAAAGAGCACTGGGGTGATTGGTTGCTTTGGGCAACAAATTGAACCCGACCTAGGGCTGCCCGTCGATTTACGATAGTCATGCTAGAAAGAATGCATCATAGGCTTACATCTTCCAAAGAGAAATGACTGCCGGGGTAACCTGCTTGTGGCAAAATAGATTGAACCCGACCTAAGGGACATGTGAGAGAGTGTCGCAGAGACTTATCTCAACTCGGGTAGTTAGGCAATTCCTATAGGGAGTTCTCTGACACGCCTAAAGATAGGATGCAGATAAAAAAAAAGCCCTTTGGGGGCTTGAATTCCTAATCCATAAGCAAATATTTTATTTATTTATTTAATTTGTTTATCGTGGAACCTATTAGTTTGAGAGGGATCAAATTGAGAAGGGACCATGGGCCTAAACATATCTCAAATTTACTGAACCAAGGGAGAATCTGTGCATCCGTTGAACAAATTCTCTAACCATAGGGGGTGGCTACTAGGAAAGGGGGACTGTCCAATCCAAAAATAACTTGGGTAGTGTCTAAATGGGGTCACAAAAAATGTTAACCAAGTAGAATTCCCATAGAGAAAGGGCCGCAAAGGGCTTGATCCAAAACTCTAGAGAAGATAATATGCATAGGTATTCGGTAGCCAACTCAAGGAGAAAGCGTGGGGACTCACATCTTCCAAGAGTGTTGTATCCATCGGGAGAGTCGATGTCAGCATAGTGAACATCAACCAACCTAAGGTGCCCATTGATTTGCAACAATCAGCCTAGGAAGAAAGCTAGGGGACTCACATCCTCCTATAGTAAAACTGATAGATGGGATAGTCTATCATCAGCACAACAGGTGTCATCCAACCTAGGGAAACTACTGAGTGAATGCCACTAGGGGAATTATATCAACTCAAAAGTAGTCAATAGGAAATGAGCCTCTAGGACTTACCCTAAACCTCAAATATATTCGACTACTGAGTGCATAATGGTTAGTTCAAGAAGAAAGCACGGGGACTCACATCTTCTTAAACAAAATCAACATGAGGTAGCTTACTGGCTGGGCAATAAAGTCTACCACACTAACAAGGCGCTCGTTGGTTTGCAATGGTCAAGTTGGGAAGAAAGCATGGGGACTCACATCTTTTGAATAAGTGACCATTGGAGTGACATACTAGTGAGGTAGCATGTAAACCCGACCTAGAGCAGCTAATGAGTGAATGCCATAGGAGGCTTTCTCCAACATCAAAATAGCCTGAGACAAAAGATTTGTATTTATTTTTGTGCTTGTGTTAAAGGGAATATGATGCCGCTTGGGTTCTCTCACACCTATTCTAAACACACTTGGGGAATTTGATGAAATGGTGCCACGGATGGCAACTGGGATTCCCACTAAGAAAGGATGATGCTTGGGTTCTCTCACACCTAACTTAGTTATGCTAATCAAAATAGAATGCCTCTTAGGTTCTCTCAAATTCTAGTAGCGTCAAGAATTGTGTTTGATAGTGTTCATGTTGTCAAAGAGGGATAGGATGCCTCTTTAGTTCTCTTACACCTATCCTAAACACGTCATGGAAGATTCGCAAGATAAGCAAACAACACTTCAAAAGAAGAGAAGATTTTGATGAATTGGAATGAAATTTTTATTCTTTTGTTGATAATTATTTTCAAACATGATTTATGAGTAATATTTCTTCAAATAGAGCCCATTAATTGGAAGCATTGGGTGTTCCCCTTTACAGTCAATGAGCTTATAGGATCCTCCTTGGTAGGCCTTCTTTATGACAAAAGGGCCTTCCTAAGTGGGTTCAAACTTGTGACCCATCTTTCAATGGGCAACAATTGGTCTCCTTAAGACTAATACAAGTTATCTTACTTGAAAAGCCCTAGGGCGGACTAGCTTGTTGTGAGCTTGAATTATTTTGGCCTTGTACAACTCGAGGTTCTAGCACCCCCGTAGGCATCTCTCCTCTAAACCATTGAGCTCTTCTAACCGTAACTTTGCATTTTTCTCTGTAGTGATCTTGCTACCCAATGCTATCCTTAGTGATGGGATTTGAACTTCTAAAGGTAGAACAACTTCTGACCTATACACTAAGGAAAATGGGGTAGATTGAGTTGGAGTTATGTTTGTGGTGCGGTAGGCCCACAAGGCTTCAACTAACTGCTCATACCATTATCGCTTGTTGTCGTGAAGTATCTTTTTCAGTATTTGGATGAGAGTTTTGTTGAATGCTTCTACTAGGCTATTTTTTCTGAGTGGCATTGTCTCCGCCCACTTGAAAAAGTAGTCAATGGCAGCTTGAATAAATCGATAACCCTTGGAAGAAGGAGGATCGATAGGACCCACAATGTCGGTACCCCAACACTCAAATGGCCATGAGTCCAATGTAGGATTTAGAATGTTGAGTGGTTGATGTAGGACCACACCGTGTACCTGACACTGATGGCATCTTTTAGATACATTCATACAATCTGTAATCATTAAAGGCCAGTAGAATCCTAGCCTCTTGATCTTTGCTTTCATCTTTGGACTGAATTGATGGGCTCTGCACAAAATTGAGTGTACCTTGGTCATGATATATGGGCTTCATGTTTATCCAAACAGCGTAATCACATTTGATCGAAAGACCATCAGTATAGGGTGTCATCCATGAGAGCGTAGGAGATAGCTCTCTATTTCACCTGATGGGCTTGTGATTTCTCTTAAGGTAGTTTATCGGTGTTCAAGTAATCTATGAACGGTTTCCTCTAATCTAGTTCCTTCTCCTTATTGGCAACGACAACCTCCCCTTCAAGAGAAAGTCTCTTGATGAGTTCAACATCAATAAGGGATAAGACTTATCTATTTTGGACCCTTATTGTAATGGGCTCATCTTCTGGACATGCCAACTCTTTGGCAAGTTTGGCCAAAGAATCTGCTACTGCATTCTCTGCTCAAGGAACCTTGTAGATGGTGACTTCAGGGATTTGGGCCAACATCTTTAGGGTATACTTGTAGTAATGAGGAAGCTTAGGTTTGAGGACCTTGTATGACACGACAATCTGGTTGATGACCAACTGAGAATTCCAGTTGATGTTGATGCTCTTGACATACACTGTAATGGCTAACTCCAGATTAGCAATCAAAGCCTCAAACTTAACTTCATTATTGATGCAGGGATTGGAGACATAATATGATAATCTCATCACATCATGATCTAGATTTAAGAGAACTATTCTTACCCCTGCCTTTCCTGTATGAGTAGATCATGGTGCTTCTCCTTTATGAAAGGAAGCCATGCCATCAAAATACATCTCCCGATGGCAGTTATCAACTTTCCCTAAGTTTATGATTTGTTCATCAGGGAGATCGTCATTAAGCGAGGAATTAGCAGGAAGTGGGTGTACTGCTAAGAAATCCAGTAGTGCTTGTCCTTTTACCGAATGGAGGGGTACGAATGTGATATCAAACTATGAGAGAATCATGGACCAACATGCCAAACATCTGGTTAGCAATGGTTGTCTCATGAGACACTGCAGTGGATTGGTTCTGGAAATCAAGTTCACCTTATGAGAAAGCATATAGTGTCATAGTTTTTGAGATTTGAAGATCAAAGCTAGGCAATGCTTCTAAATAGGTGGATAATTTGCTTCAACAGGGATCAGACGATGGCTGTGGTAGTAGAGAGCACTCTCCTTCCCTTCATCATTGTCTTGGGCCAACAAAGCACCGAGGGAGTTGTCCAATGTAGCAGTGTAGAGGATGAGTGGCTTGCCCGGGATAGGGGCTGCTAGAACTGGCAATTTTACCAAATATTTCTTGATATCTTCAAAGGCATGCTAGCACTTGTCATCCCACTTGAACTGGCAGTTTTACCAAATATTTCTTAATATTTCCTTAATTTCTTGGGTTTTGAAGGAGGCACATAGTAGAAATCTAGTAATGTTAGTGGGGTGAGGGATTTAATGCCCTCATCCATCGATAATATGTCTATTATAAGAAGAGCTAGCTGAAGTAGAAGTGCTCATTGATGTAGTAGCTGCAACAATGGAGTGGAGGCTGGACTTGGTAAGTGGTTACGGTACTTGGCTATCCCAGGCTGGCATAGGCTGCTGCTGTTGCTGAGCTCCCCCTTTTCCCGAGTTATCCTGAATAACTTGCAAACCTTCCTTGATGTAGAGGTTCGAGCTGCCTCAGGCATCTACAAGGAAAGTTTCTTGAATTTGGACACAATCTTTTTAGAGGTTCAGGATAAGGAGATATCCCAACCTTCTTTAGTTTTGAAAGAATCACAGGTATCCCCAAGGATTGCCCTAATGGAACTGGATGGTTGTTCCATAAGGTATTCCTTTGGGATAACTATGGCACCTATCTTGAAGCTATGCTCAAGCCAGTCCTTGTATGTGAAGCAATCCTCCAAAACATGACCTAGCATGCGGTGGTAGGGGCAAAAGTTAGGATCATTACTTTTGCCCACTTGATCTAGCCTTCTTGGTTCAGGTAGTTGAAATCAAATTTCTTTAAGAGATTCTTAAAGAGTTTCCTGATTACCTCCCTCTTAAATGAATATGGTTTATTTAGTTTATCCATAAGAGTAGGTGGATCGTAGCTACCTGGTGGTGGGTATGTATACTGCTACTACTATCGATATGGATGAGGAGGAGGCGGTGAAGGCCATGGAGGTTACTATGGCGGCCGCTAGGATGGCCTCGGTGGAGGTAGAGGAGGTGGAAGTGATGGTTGTAGAGCTTAAGGTTGCTCATACTGCTATCTAGCCAGTTGCTTCCCCTTATCTACTAATATCACTACCCCTAGCTTCTTCTCATAATCATTCTATGGCTTTGGATTCATTGATTGATCCAAATGGAAACTGTTTGGCTTCTCCTTGTAAGCTAGCCGCCTTATTGATTAGCATCTCAAATGTCTTGATGGTAAAACCTTTGAGCATGAAGGCGACCGAGCAAAGAATATTCTTCAACAAAATTTCAATGGCATGCTATTTAGAGAGCTGCGGTTCGCATTTCATACTCAAATTATGGCATATGAGAATATAATTAATGAGGGACTCACTAGGGTGTTGTTGAGCCACAATGAGGTTGCCTACAGTTACCCTTTGCTGAGCTCCAGCAAATCTCTTAATGAAGAGTTGCTCCAACTCAATAAAAGTCTTCACTGAATTATTTGGAAGTTCAGCATACTAATCGAAGGCTATGCCTACTAAACTACTGACAAAAAGTCTGAAGAGTAAAGCATCACCGCTACTAGCATTACAATAGTTAGCTCTGAAATGCGTAATATGCTGCCTTGGGTTCTCACTGCCATCAAAGATCTTGAAAGAAGGTGGCACAAAACTCTTAGGATATTGGATGACATCGAATTCCTCTAGGTAGGGTCTACCCTTTAGAACTGATGATCCTCCTCGTGCTTGAGCCAGTGCTTCTCTCACTTGCTGCTCAACCATGATTTTGATGTCCTTTTCCTATATAGAGGTACTATCCACTACCTTCCTACACAAGCTGGTGCTGCCCTACTCTATTGGTGGTAAAGTCTTAGCTAGATCCAAGACATGCAATAACTCTGGCTGACTAGTCTCTACTATAGTAGGATGCATTATCAGGGCTTGGTTCTAAAGTGCCAAAATCGCTACTAGCAAGTCATCAAGACTCTTCCCCATCCTATCTATTTGTTCATCCTGTTGCTTTAATTATTGAAGGAGGTGTTGGGTTGAGTATGTTGTATCTTCCTGCTCGACCGTAGCACCTTCCAAATCCTGTTGATCATGAAGGAGGGAACCACTAGTATCTAACATGTGTACCCCCACTGAATCCTATAACAGATCATCTTCATTCAGATCAAAACTAACCTTCTCATCCTCTAAATCAGACCAGGCATATCCTAAGATCTCTTGCTTCTCCACTAAATATTGAGCTACAATGTCTTCTAGGGATTGGTCCAACTAAATAGGTATAAAAGATCAGGGCTGATCGATAGTAGGATCACTGTTATGAACAAATAGGGATCTAACCTACTCTACTACTAAAGGGCTGATCTTGTGAGAACTATGCTCACTAGAGGATAGATACTCATAACTACTATTGGATCTGGGTGGAGTGGCACTCCTAGGAGGATCTATGGCCATAGAGGCAATTGAATTATCTCCTCCTCCCTCAACTGCTGCTATTGTTTCCATAGCCTGCTGCGATGGTGGTGGTGATGGAACAACTATTATGCTTCATGGTCGCCATTCCTTCTTCACTGCAACTGGGATAGAAGGTCAAGAAGGAGAGCTCAGCCTCGCCTAAGTAGGTGGTGTAGATGGGATGGGATCTATTGACCTTAGCCCGATCACCAATGGGGTTCTCTTCTCCCCTGATGCGGCCTTCATGGCTATCACTGGAATAGTAGATGATGGAACATGTATAGGAGATGGTGGGCATGGAGTACAGTGGTAGTGGTGGAGGCACCACCGATTCTCTTTGGATAAGAGCTCCTCTCTTATGGTGGGTAGTACCCATTAGTACAATGTTATTGGTATGATCAGTGTGGGTAGCGCACTAATCTGGAAAATTGATAAGGGTTGAGGTTGCTGACTGACTGCTGTACCTCCGTCACTCCCGGCTAGTAATCTTCACTGATGTATCGGCCTCCATGGCCCACTCCTGCCTAATCTATCTGCCAACACTACCAGGAATGATAGAACACAAATCAAACTGAGCTACGGACTTTGATCATCTGTAAGCTCCACCTACTCAATGTAAAACTGATCGAAGGTCGGCGTACGACCTCCTCCTCTCACTGATAGGAGCCTAAAACTGTACTGCTAGCATAGGTGAAATTGAAATTCTCCTAACATCCTCTCTATCAAATCCAGAGAGAGGGTGGAACTTGTTCTTTGTGACCAGCCAAACTGAGTATTTGCCTCCAACTCCCTAGCTATGCAAGTATGATTCCGCTTGATCATGCAGTTCTTAATTTAGTGCTGAGTCCTAGTAAGTTGAGCTGTATGGGAACTAGACCCAATCTCGAAGGCATAGGTGACAATCCCTGGAATTAGGGGAACCTTCCCCTTGGAAGGTGTCAATGAGTGGGTGCTAGCCCATACTGGGGCAGCAAGGGGAACAACTGGGCGCACTGGCACTGTAACTGCTAATACTATGGGAACTTCCATAGCCTTCCTCTTCAGTGAGGGAGTCTTTGAATCAGATTGTAACTCAACCTAGATGATCGCCTGGCCACCACACTGCCATGGTGAGGGTGGTCCCCTCACATGTGATCCTGACCCCCTCAAAGCCTCAGCCCAAGTGGATGAGGTGGGCGAAGTCAGACTATGAAATGCTGGCTCAATCCAAGGCCAAGTCCATCTCAAAAGGAAATGTAAAGACATACTTATGTGCTTCCATTGAAATTGAACTACACTGAACTGAAACTGACTAAAAACTGATTGAAAGTCTACAATGTTGAAAATAAGTTTGAATCATATTTTTTTCTTTGTTGATTTTTGAATTTTGATTTAGAATTTGAACCCACACTCAACAACTTGAAAGTGTTAAGTGGGGCTTAAATGGATTAAAAGAGATATTTTTGAATTAATTAGAAAGGGGACTTTTAAATGTAGATCCATTTTCAACAAATTTATTTTTGTTGAAAATGGGTTCAAAAATTTTTTGGAGTTTGATGCTTCCATAGGTTCATATTTGAATTTGATTTTTTTTTATATTGAGGACCCTTTATTTAACAAATTTGAGTATGTTAAAGTAAAGAGTCAATTGATTTTGTTTTGATTTGTGATTTTGGAATTTACTCACTTAGAAAATTTGGGTATGCTAGGTGAGGTGTATGAAATTAATTTCTTTTTTTCTTTGTTTATTTGTGAATCATGTGTGAATTTAAAAATGGAATCCTCATTGAGCAAATTTGGGTATGCTAAATGAAAAATCCAAATGTGTTTTGTTTTTGATGATTTTCGAAAATGGGATTCTTAGCAAATTTAGGTATGCTAAGGAAATCCAAATGTGTTTTGTTTTTGATGATTTTTTAAAAGAGGATTCTAAGCAAATTTAGGTATGCTAAGGAAATCCAAATGTGTTTTTTTTTTTTGATGAATTTTTAAAAAGAGGATTCTTAGCAAATTTAGGTATGTTAAGGAAATCCAAATGTGTTTTGATTTTGTGAAGATTTTTTTTGAAAAAGAGGATTCTTAGCAAATTTAGGTCTAAGGAAATCCAAATGTGTTTTGCTTTTTATGAATTTTTGAAAAGAGGATTCTTAGCAAATTTAGGCATGCTAAGGAAGTCCAAATGTGCTTTATTTTTTTTTGATGATTTTGGAAAAGAGCATTCTTAGCAAATTTAGCTATGCTAAGGAAATCCAAATATTGTTTTTGATCTTTTTTTTTATTTTGATTCTAGTTTTTGAAAGAGTGGATCTTCATTTAGCAAATTTGGGTATGCTGAACGAAAGATCCAAATGTTGTTTTCTTTTAAAAGAGGATTCTTAGCAAATTTAGGTATGCTAAGGAAATCCAAATATTTTTGATCTTTTTTTTTTTTGATTTTGATTTTTGAAAGAGAGGATCTTCATTTAGCAAATTTGGGTATGCTAAATGAAAGGTCCAAATGTTGTTTCAATTTTGAAAAAATGATTGCTAATTTTGACTTTTGAAAAGGTGTTTGTTAATTTTATTTTTGAAATTGTGTTTGATGATTTGTTTTGAAAATGAAATCTTCATTCAATAAATTGAATGAAGATGTTTATTTGTTCTTTTTGAAAATATGATTGTTGCTTTTATTTTTGGAAAGAGATTTGTTGATTTTCTTTTTGGAAAAGATGATTGTTCATTCTATTTTGAAAATGAAATCTTCATTCAATGAATTGAATGAAGATGTTCATTTGTTCTTTATGATTTTGGATTTTATTTTTGGAAAGATGATTGTTGATTTTCTTTTTAAAAATTGTGATCGTTGATTTTGTTTTTTAAAAAAAATGAAATCTTTATTTAATAAATTGAATGAAGATATTCATTTGTGCTTTTGAAAAATATGATTTTGGATTTTATTTTTTAAAAGAGATGATTGTTGAATTTTATTTTGAAAATGAAATCTTCATTCAACAAATTGGATGAAGATGTTCATTTGTGATTTTTTGAAAATATGATTTTGTATTTTATTTTGAAATCATCCTACATATAACAATCATGAAGATTGTTAGATGATGGTGATTAATAAACTTTTTTATGCAAATATTTTATTACATGCATTTTGAAAAAGTTCTTTTTGGAAATTAATATTTTTGTAAAGGATTTATTTTTCTTTTATTTTTGGAATGAACCTTTCTTTACCATAGAAATGGCAAGGAGGAAGTCTTTAGTTATTTATTTTCGTTAAATTTTTATTTTTACCTATTGGGAAGCCCAATAGGGGTTTTAAGACCTTCATAGAGTGAAGTCCTAAAAACCTAAAGGATTTTGGCTAGCTTAGCTTAAGGATGAAATAAACTAAGTGCCAACATAAAAGAAAGATAGTCTTGAATTCATATAAAATACAAACCCACTATCGATACTTGG
The DNA here is from genome assembly GCA_021442155.1 of Cymbidium sinense. NCBI lineage: Eukaryota > Viridiplantae > Streptophyta > Magnoliopsida > Asparagales > Orchidaceae > Cymbidium > Cymbidium sinense. The sequence goes on from CM038219.1 coordinate 86,323,186, forward strand.
AGACAATGATCATTTACCAAAGATGGAGAGGGGAACCATCCCTACGGAGTCGCCAGAAAAATCTGTGGTGAAAATTTATCTTCAAAATTCTCCATCGAATCTTTCTGATGGACAAAAGAAATAAATGAAGAACAAGAGAATATTCTCAAATACTTCTTGTGTTGGACACCATGCAGATCCACAGATGTTCTTATTAGGGTGATCGGGTATGGCATTGAGGAAGAATGTACTATCTCGAGAGATAGAAGTCACCATCCTACAAAAGGACCTAATCACTTTAATAAGGTATCCTAAGGACTATGGGTCTTCGGAATGAACCAGAGATTCTTCCCCTACTTTACATGAAAAAGTAAAGCAGGATTTATTTTAAACCAGGTTCGTTAAGTTCTATGGAGGCAAGCCCCCATATTTAATTACATCCTAAGGAATGAGATTCCTTAAGAATACTCTTAATTAAGGTAAATGATCATTGTCTCCAAAGATTTTAAAGATAGGACTATCAATCAATTGGTTTATTTTTAGAAGATCAAGTGGGATTGATCAAGAGGGGGGAGTTATTATCAAAGCTAAAGAAAGATAAGTAGGGGATGCTTATGATACTAGGAAGCCTAGTAAGCATCCCAAACTATCCTAAGGTTGGGCTTTATATTTTTGAAATTAAAGTGATTCATTCATTTGAGTTGAATTTTTATTAGAATTCTAGGGCTTACAATTCTATAACACAATATCATGAAAATGCCTAAGAGGTGAGGATTTTTGCTTATAGTGAAGTAGCAACCTCTAAACCAAAATCTAGGGAGTTTTGGCAAGGGCCAAAGCATGACCTAAATCTAAGGCTAAAATGGGTATTTGGTTTATCTCTACAAGAGAGGATAAACCACCAGACCGTTGGACTTACAACCACCTAGGGATAGCCTCCAACTAACTCCTCCTATGATTTTAAATACATGTAGGCAAGTCATATGATTTTGCAGGATAGCTAGGCTGTTATTTATTTAGAAAGAGACTAAATCCTTAAACACACTCCCTAAGAGACTAGATTATGTAGGGCATGATTAATGACTTAAATTTAATGCAAATTTTTATTATATTTTATTTTTATTTTGGACAATCAATTTGACATGGGATTTAGGATTCATATGCCTAATGCATGAGAAATTATATTTTGGGCCAAAATCAATAAGAAAATGAGGTGTATTTCCACCACGGCTCACAAAGGTCAAGTGAAGTTCTCTAGCAAAGGTGGAAGCTCTCCATAACAATAATAAAACAAGATACTTTTTATGCATGATGTGAAAACATACAACATCGAGCTAAGAGATTGTTAAATCTTTTATCTTATTTATAACCTAGACTTTAGGAGAGGTTATGAGTTGTTTATTTTTAATTTGAATTGATTAGTTGCATAAAAAAATTATTTTCCTAAGAGCTAATCATCATCCAAGGCATACATCAAAGTAAGGAAGAAATTAAGAAAATGTGCCATCTTAATGCACAAGCTAAACAAACATCAAACAATTTATAAAACTAGTGCAAAAGAATAAGAGACCATTTATGGTCAGGCTCCATCATACAAACTCAAAAATAAATTGGGTAACCGACCTCTACGCTTATACAACTCGGATTATAAATGAATTAATTTCAATCAAGAAGGAATTCATGTTATGGGGGACTTCATTCTTCATTCTTCTTTCTTCTTTCTTCTTTTGGTTGGTTAGAATGTGGTTTCTCCAAAGGCTTCAAATGGTACATAAGACATAGTCTTATAACCAATGTTCATCCTAATCCCCCATAACAATCATTCCAAATTCTAATTGCAACATTACATGAAAATGAAAAAAGTAAATCTAACTAAAACTTGCAAAATAGAGATTACCTAAACAAATCACACAATCCCAAGCATGTACTTGAATAAGTTAGACTTAGCACCCCGCACATGGCTAACCAAGTCCAACGGGCATATTTTGGATTATGCTTAGGGGTATAAGCAACCTGCATAACAAAAGCATTTATATTTTTATTACATCGCCCCTTAAGCACAATCTCCTGTAGAAGATAATGATTAGACTGAGATCATCCTACATTCGCCCATGCACATACACAACATAAAAATATCACATCACAAAATAAAAGTAAACATCAAACCATGCACCGCCCTAACATATGACTAGAAATGGTGACTTAGCCTAATGTGTGTGCCATTTAAGATTTGTGTGCCATGTATTAGCTAGGCTTTATGCTTAGAGTCCTCTAAGTATGAAGAGTTCAACTTAGAGGTTGGTTTCATTTAAATGATTTGGTTAATTTTGTTGATTTTATTTCATGATTTAATTTGGTTTGAATGAACCTACAATTAATTACTAAGTGTTGTAAAGAGAGCAAAAGAGATGAGGACTTCTTTATCCTCCTTACTTTAGGTAACTTCTAAAGTAGATTCATTAATATTTTTTTATTTAGTGAATATTTTATTATGTGTTTTAATTAATCCTAAGTTTAGATTTTTTTTCCTAAACAAACCTATTTTAAGAGAAAGGCATTTTAAGATTAAGTAAAGTGAATTACTATCACAAAACACACAACACTTTATTTCTTTCCAACATGTGTAACATGCATATGGATGAATCCTAAGAATATCTATACAAGCAAATGGAAATGTTTAGCACACCATAATGATGAATGCTAAGAGATATTTGTTTAAGAAAATTTTGGAATGTTTCATGTATGCGTGATTTTATTAAGTAGAAAAAGAGAGGGATTTTTTTATCCATTATTCATTTGCACAATTACATGTATGAAAAACATATGTGAGTATGATGCCATTATTTTCTACACCAGGGGTGTAAGGCATAAGACCTACTTGGGGCTACTTGAAGCCTCGCAACCGCAGGGTGTCCAGACTAATATACCACTTTTTTTTAAATACATGTGCATGTACAAAAAGAAATGCATGGAAAAAGAATCATACAAAAAGTTTATGTTTGTTTGTTTGATTTTGGTTTTGCAATTTATATGTGTAAGTTTGAATATCCTTCTTAATTGATAACATAGGAATGAATAGGAAAGGATTTAAGCAAGTGTTGTGTTCTTTTCAAATGAACTATACACTTTGCAAAGCCTATTCAATACTATGTTAAAAGAGAAGAGAAAGAAAGTCACGCAATGCACATCTTACATTATATTGGCATGCAAGCTCATAAATAATTATACGTAGCATACCTTCCATTTGTCATATTTGATTTATAATTTTTGAAAATAATTTTGGATTTAGTAGTGATAATAGCCATTCATATTCTTATTTTAGCCAAAACATGCAATTTTACATAAAGGAAACATTTCATTTTAATTTGATTTTTCAAAAGACATGAATGCATGATTTTCATATGACATACACATTTAGCATGCTAGGAAAGAAATAAAGTGATGTAAGCATGCAATTCCATTCACCTTAATTATTTCCTAAAGATAATCTTGTAGAATAAGATTATTTAAAGTGAGTCAAAGTTGGTTTAAATAGATTTTTTTTATTTTAGTTTGGATTTTAATTTGGGAAATATGAAAAGAGTTTGCTCATCCTAACCCATTGCCCCAATGTCTGATTTGATTTAGTTTGTTTTTAGAACCATTAGATTAATTTTATATTTTGTTTAGGTTAAGGTGTACATTAAGTCCATTAATTACCCCTTACCTACACCACTTTAATATATTTAACTAAATAATTATGAGCTAATGTATGACATAAAATCGTAAGAAATTTAAATCAGTAATTCACCTAAGAAAGAAAAGGGTCTAATGCATTTGTCTCACAATTAATGATTAATTAAGCTAAAGGGTTTAATTTAAGTACTTTCAGAACCCTTCCCACACATATGGGTTAGATATGATTTCCTTAAGCTACTTTGGTTATTGAACACCTAAGGATCTATCCAAGAAAGGAGTGATTAAGTGATTAGGTTTCTAGATTAATTTTTTAGTTTTGAGTTTGGTTAAATAAGTTATTTAATGAAATGATTAAATCATTAATCCATTTGTAATTTAATTAAGTTCCCATTCAAATGAAATAGACTTAGGGGAAAAGATTTGGAAAAGGCATCCTAATCTCATTCCCTAAGTCTACTCACTATTCTAAGATGATTACCAAGATTAATTAATAAATTTATTATCATTTAATAGGTTAATTAATCATTTAATTGATAAAGCGAGTGATTAGGAGTGAATCAAGTGATTATCCTAATTAAATCATTAATAAATCCCAAGAAAATTAAGGAAGGCAGCAGTCATCCCACTAAATATACCGAGAAGTTTGGAATTAATCAATAGAATAATTATGGAGTAATTAACATAATTAGATTCCTAATAAAACCCAAATTGTATAAAATTTACTATTAAAAATGTGTTAAACTTAATTTTATATTATTCCTCTTTGAAATATCTTCAAAATGGATTTAAGTTTGTGTTTGTTTGATTTTTCTATATTTAGTTATGTAATTTTGAAGTTTTTGTGATTATTAGATCATTAAATCCCTAATTATATAACTAATCCCATTGGCGCCATGTGGAACGCTGATGCGGCGCTTGCTTTCCACATGGCGCGACAGGATTCGTCACTTAAGTTATCGTGTTAGCCGGTGACACTTTACGGTTTCTCCCTGGATCGTCCGATCAAGGATCATACGGTCAAGATTAAACCCACAGTTCTAATAAGATAAATCAGGGGATCTCATGTGTTTTAATCAGGATCGTCCATCCAAAACATGTGGGATATATAGTCTATGATTCATCTCTGCTCTTGCCTACGGGCGATGGCAACCGACCATCCTCCATGGCTTGATCGAGCTCGATTGAGCTCGAATTGAGTAGGGATTGGTCACACACCATCTAGAAGGGATAAGCAAGACATCCACTAGTCAAATTCACTTGAGGTTACACTTGTCTTCACAAAGGACCAAAGAAAATCTAGCCTAAGCTCAATTTTGAATAGTACCTCATCGGAGGCTATCACCAGTGCTCCCAATCAACAAGGTTGCTTTGCTTAGTGGAGATAAAGCCCTGTTGAAGGTTTGAGGGCTTGAGGTTGAGTAGATCCTCTAATTGGCCAAAGTCCTCCTCCTAGGCTTGCAATTTTGGTCTAGCTCCCTCCTCCCATGACTTGGAAGCTTGGAAGAAGCTTTGGATCAACTTGATTGGGTCCTCTGAGAGTGCTTGTAAGAGAAATTGGCTTTTGGTTGAGTGATGGATGAGTTGGAATTTTCAATGAGCTCCCCTATTTTTGGCTTGAGGAAATCTGAAAATGGAGAAATCATAGTAGGTTGAAGAAGCTTTGAGCAAGTTGGAGAAGCCTTGCTCTGAGTTCCCTAAGCTCAATCAAGGGTGAATGAATGAAGTTCAAGTGAAATTAAGGGGAGTATATCTCCCCCTAAAAGGATCGGACGACCGAGCTTGCATATGCCATTTTGATTAAATTGATCCCATGGAGTGAGTTGGTTAGGCCATTTTGGATGCCATGTCATTCAGTTTGGCTAGAGGAGTGGAGTGGTTAAGCTTCCATGTGCTTATTTGAGTGGAGGAGTGATTCTATGTAGAGAATTTCCAAGTGGAGGCTCAATTTTGGCCTTAGGTTGGGTTTGGCTGACCCAAACCCATTGGGTCATGTGCACCACCTCCACTAGTGTCCATTTGGTCCACTAAGAGGGTGCTAAGTAGCCATGAAAAGGATATGACCAAATTCCAAGTGGAATTGGCCATAGGTTACCCCTTGACTTAGGGGTAAAATGGTCATTTGGCTTTGATTTTAATTTAGGCAAATTTAGAATAGTTTGAAATTGGGTTGGGTCAAATTTCAAATTGGCTTAGTTCAATCTAATTTGGGTAGGATTATAATTTGGCTCAATAAGGTACTTTAGGTCACTTTGGGTCAAGTGAGCCTAAATGGGTCAATTGACTTGATCAAGGCTTGAATCAAGTTTGTTTAAACTCACAAATAGACTTATGATTGAAATATAAATCCATTTGCAAGTGATTTAAACTCAATTGGTTTTGATTCATTTGACAATTTCAAGTTCAAAGGGTGAACATGAGTTTGATTTTGGTTTGAATTTTTAATTTAGTTTTGGTTTGTTGATTGGAGTTTATGTTTATATTTGGATTCATGATTGAAGGATTGATTGAATCATGAAGAAAATCCAAAGATTTGAATTGATTTGAGGTTGATTTGATCAAGTTCAAGAATTTGATTTGAAAGGCTTAGGTTGAATTTGGATTTGAGTTTTAAATTTAGTTTTGGTTTGATGATTGAAGTTTGTGTTTATATTTGGTTTCATGATTGATGGTTTGATTGAATCATGAAGAAAAATCAAGGGTTTGGCTTGATTTGAGGTCGATTTGATCAAGTTCAAGAATTTGACTTGAAAGGCTTAAGTTGAATTTTGATTAGATTTGGATATGAGTTTTGAATTTAGTTTTGGATATTTGAATTTATATTTCATTTATATTTGTGAATAGAAATGAGAATATAAATGGGTTATGAGAAAATCTCTTGAATTTGATTTGATTTGGATTTGATTTGAGCTAAGTCCATAAGATGAAATCAAAGTGACTTTGGAAGCAATTTTAAATTTGGAATTCAATCATGGGTTTTAATCATTTGGAATTGATTTGAATTTTGAATTTGATTTGGAGTTTGACTTGAGAGAAGGAAGTGAGGATTTGGTTCAAGCTATAGAGTAGGCATGTTTTCCTAACACCCCTAAGGCATGACCTATTCCTATGGCTAATCCTTCTAAGTCTTTAGGGTTAGGTTGAGTGTTCACCTAATCAATAGAAGTGTCTTAAGACTAAGGAAACTCTTAGTGTCTAAGAGGAATCCTATGCCTAAGATGGAGAGGTTGAGAGCTCATCCTAAAAATGAGGTCAACAACCTCAACCCCAATCTTCTAAACCCTTAAACAAGAAATTTTAGAATTTAAGGAGTGAGGTGGGTAAAAGTAGCCATAGGTAGTTGGCTTTAGAAAAAAAATAGTTTGATTAGCACATTGATCAACAATATAAATAGTTTTCTTATATGGCCCAATTCAAAATGGCACTAGTCCATGTGTTTGAAAATTATCATCTTTGGAATCCAAGTTAGGCTTCTTTTCTTATGGCATCTTAATATCCCTCTTATGTAGCTACTTCGATAGAACTTGAAATAGAAGAGGAGTGATAATTATAGCAACTTTCCCCTGCTTTTTATTCTTTTTGTATTCCATGCCTCGTGATTTTTGTACAATTTATGTAATAGTTTCACATGTTTACATATTTCTATCCATTTATTTATGTTACTATGGAATGCTCTATAATTTAAAAATTAAAATAAATAAATAAATTTTTTTGTTCAACATTAAGAGCTCGGCACCTTAGTACTATTAGGTTGAAAATGATTGATTCAGAACTCGAGAGCTTAGTGCCTTAGCGCTACATTTGCAGCGCCATGATGCTATGGGTATAATTTGGTTTATGATATGAATGCTTTCATATTATCATTTGGGGGTCCATTCCGAGAACGCAATGCCTTGATTCTGGGATACTAGCTCCATGCACTGTGAGGTAGCTGCCTAAGGTTTATTTTCCCTAGGACATTGCACCTCGGTGCCGGGTATATTGCGTCGCAACACTGTTTCACTGATGTTTAAGATTTAATAGCTTTTTAGAAAAATTCAAAATTTTTGGTTGCATAACACCTTAGTAGTGCTAGTTTTCATAATTTTCTAAATGTATTAGAATTCTTCTTTTTTATTTTGGATCCAATATCAATAAAGGGAAGATTTCATTTCACACCAGAACCAAGTTCAATAATGGAGCATATGGATTTCAAGATGTAACGCCTTAGTGTTGTAATAATAAAGCTACGACATTATGTTAAGAAAGTTAAAATTCGGTGGTATAACACCTTAGCAGTGCTAGATTTTAACATATTTTAGTGCAAATGCACTCTTCTACCTTATTTCTAATCCAAGTTTGGCGGTAGGAGGGTTTCATTTCACTATAGAACCAAGTTCAATGGTGGAGGATGTTGTGCCTCATCATTAAAAGGATGGTGCTATGACACCATATAAGAGATGAGGGACCTGAAAACTTAGCGTTGTCATGCTAGATGATAGCGCTTCATGCTAAAAGAATTGCATCTAAACTTGAGAGCTTAGCACCGCAATGCTTGACTTTTGGCATCTCGGTGCTATAGACAAAGTGTTCAAGATTTCATTCCTAAGAACATGGTGTTGCAGGATAGAAATGCCTATATTGAACCAAATTCTTCAAATTTTTAATGCTTTTTTTATAAAAATTTGGTGACATAATGCCTTAGCAGTGCTATATTTTTACATATTTTAGTGGAAATGTTCTCTTCTACCTTATTCTGGATCCAAGATTAGTAGAGGAAGGGTGTTCTTCTCACACTTGAACCAAGTTCAATGATAGAGGTCTTCAACATTCAAGATTCTAGAATTTTTAAATCTTAAGGAGTGTTCTTTTTACTCCATACCTAAGATCGATCAAGATGTGCTCTTCTATTTCTCACCAGATCCAAGATCGATGATGGAAATTTGGTTAAACTTATTTTTAGAGAGAAAATTGCGTAAAAGAAATATTATTCTAGAAATCTTTTACCTAGAGTAGACGGGAAATAATTCTTATAGTAGTGGAAAGTATTCCTGTAGAAATGACAAATCAATAGGAGAAAGAATGGAACAAGAAGATTAGAGAGTGAGTGAAAGAAAAAAGAAGAGCCTAGAGAGAGGCAGTTCCCGCTCCCCTCGGCTCCCATTTGAACAGTTGTTACTGATGGGTAGGAATGATGGTTTTCTTATTTTTAATATTGAAAGTCATCGTGATGGCGCCACGTTGTTGTGTCATTTAAGTTGGCAATCGTCAAGGGTGATTTAGGCTTGGATGCTGTGAGGCAGTGGCAGCACCTAGGCGGTTGTAGCATCATGGCGCTCCCAATTGGATGTTTAATATATATATTAGACACAAATATGGAAATAAGAGGGTGTGTCAAAGAAGTAGCTGCAACCTATCAATACTTTTTTTGTATAGATTGCAAAAGCTCATCCTCCTCATAAGTTCAATATCTTGCATCTTGAATCATATAAAGATCAGATAGATCTAACTGACCATATAGCTTACTTTGAGTCAACCACATCACTACTAAACTTTGAAGATGCAATGAAAGCCGATTCTTCTTCACCACTTTCAAAGAGTCTACCCTCAAGTAGTTCTCATGCCTTCTTTCAACTATTATTGCATAATTCACTAACTTCAAAAGGATATTCACCATGGAATTTTCTAGCATATATAAGTACTTGAAGAGGTCTCAAGCTTTCTTAAAGATGAGGTAGGATCCTGGTGAGTCCTTAAAGAAGTTCATCTTTCATTTCCAATAGGAAATGCTGGAAGTCAAATATTTAGAGCCCACAGATGTTCAAGTAGCACTTGCTTAGGGTCTAAAGACGGGGCCTTTCAAGTATGCCTTGGGACTCCAATAGCCAAAGATGCTCACTAAACTATTAGAGTTGGCGAATAACCATGTCAATACTAAACAACATAATGAAGTGGTCCAACCAACATCATAGACTAGGGTAATGGACTCATTGAAGAGGCCTTCAGAGTGACTATCCAAGGAAGGATATCATAGGTGAAGAGTGGATAAAGAGAGGTGACCAGAAGTACTATAGTGAGGTTTCAAAAACCCAGCTACTTATTATCTATGCAGGAATTATGCACAACCCACTCTAGCAACTCCTCTATGTGTTCAATGGTAGAGCTTATGGAGGAAATCTAGAATAAAGATTATTTTATGCGACCACCACCCATGAAGGGTGAAGGTGTTATTGTGCTTATCACCATGATCATGGCCAAGACACTAATGAGGGTCACCATTTGAAGAGTTTAGTGGATCAGTTGATAAAAGTAGGAAAGCTCAAGGAGTTCATCATGAGAAATGACAAAGAAATCATCAAAGTTGATAATGAAGCTGTTCCCACATATAAGTTTCACATTGCTAGATTCATACCAATTATCTTTGGGGACGATGGTGAGCCCTCTAAGAAGGAAAGTATAGAAAGGTTATGAACTGGAGAAATGAACTCAACACCCATGATGCGAGCACCCTATACTACCAACATGCCAGTGAGTTTTTCAAAAGGGGTAGACCCGCTATTGGGAATTCATATAATGATGTCGTTGTGTTGATAACCCTGATTGCCTTGTATCAAATAGGAAGTATTTCGATTGACATAGGGAACTTCATCCATATCATTTTTAAATTAGTCTATGATACATTTGGCCTAGCAAATTCCAAATTTGTGATAACTAGAGGACCATCGTATGATTCTAGGAGAGTGTAGAAAAATTTAGGGGATGATTACTCTCCCTATAACCTAGGAGGAAGGCAAGAAGCAATTCACTACTATCGCTGACTTCATTGTAGTATAAGCCCCCATTACTTATAATGATATCTTTGGTTGACCATTACTTAACACATTTAGAGTTGGGGTGTCGACATATCTTGTAGTCTTCAAACTCCTCATTAGAGGAGAAGAGATTACCATCAGAGGGAACCTTAACCAATCCCATGAGTGCTACTTGAAAACTATTAGTGGGTATAATAAGGAAGATAAAGTGTTACCGTTGGATAATGCATGAACATGAATCAATGTCCTTGAGGAGATAGATGAAACTTTAATTGCATAAGGCAATGGATGAGCATTAAGGGTCAGCTCTAATTTTTGTCCTGAGCATAAGGAAACCCTCATTCAAACTTTGATAGATAATATAGATGTGCTCGCCTAAAAAAAAAAAAACAAAAACAAAAAAAAAACAAACAAAAAAAACAAAAAATAAAAAAAAATAAAAAAAATAAAAAATAAAAAAAATAAAAAAATAGATGTGCTCGCCTAGACAATAGTAGAGATGTCAAGAATTAACAATAATATTGCTTGAAAACACATGAATGTTTATGCAGATGCACTACCCGTCAAACAAAAAATATAGAAAATAGCTATTATTCTCACCAAGTCTGTCATGGAGGAGGTCACCAAACTACTCAAAGCTAATTTCATTAGATAATTTTAATACCCTGAATGGGTGTCCAATGTAGTGATGGTACAAAAGTCGAGCAACAAATGAGGGTTGTGTGTTGACTTCACTAACTTAAACTTAGTATGTCTGAATGATCTTTATCCTATATTACCAATAAATGAGCTTCTGGACTCAATGGCTAGATTCTCAGTGATGAGTTTCATGGATGCATTTTTGAGATATCATCAAATTCAGATGCACTCTATTGACTTTGATAAAATGACTTTTATTACTGTAGAAGGATAATACTATTATAGAGTTATGCCTTTCAGACTGAAAAATGTAAAAGTAACCTACTAGAGGCATGTAATTCAAGTGTTTAAAGAGTAAAAGGGGAGAAATGTGGAAGACTATGTTGATGACCTGTTAGCTAAAGCAAGTCATTAATACAACATATCTGAGACTTTAAGAAGATATTCACCATATTTAAAAGGTACAACTAGTACCATAACCTCTGAAATATATTTTTGGAAGAGCAACAAAAGTTTTTGGGGTTTCTCTTTACCCCTAAAGAAATAAAAGTGAATCTAGATAAGATTAAAGGCTATACTCGACTTGCCCACACCTAGAAATGGTAAAGTAGTATAGTGACTTACTAGATGAGTATTAAGATTGAATAGGTTCATCTCAAATGCTGGGGAATGATGCTTAAGGTTCTCGAGAGAGTAAAGAAGTTTGAGTGGACCCCCCATGATGTGACAAAGCCTTTTATGGTTTGAAAACTCTACTCGTATCTCCTCTTTTATAATAGATCTAAAAGGGCGAAGTCTTATTGCCATACTTAGGAGTGGGAGAAGATGTGATTAGCTCAGTCCTAATTAAAGAAGGTGGGAAACAGTAGCCCATCTATAGCAAATATCTGTGAGGTTTCGAGTTGAACTACTCACTCATAGAGAAACTTATGCTCATTAATCACCTTAACTAGGCGATTATGACCTTATTTCCAAACACACTCCATCCAATTCATCGCTAATAACTAGCTTAAATTTATGCTTACTATTCATAATCACTTGAGCGCTCAAGTGATTTGTAGAATTAAGCAAGTTTGATATTTCAGACTCACCTCGAACCACGATCAAAGGTTAAGCACTCATAGATTTTCTTGTTGACTTTAATAACTCAAATGATATTCTCATCAACCTAGAGCCTTTGTGGCAACTATACATTGTTGGCTCTTCCAGCAAACCAACTATGAAAGCAGGAGTAGTCTTAAAGAGTCCAATAGGGATCACTATAACATAATCAATTAAATTCAACTTCAAGGTAACAAACAATAAAGTCAAATATGAGGCTTTACATGTTGGGTTGAGACTTGTTATGGGGCTTAGAGCTACACATATGGAAGCTTATTCAAACTTATAGCTTGTGGTAAGACAAGTTAATGGAGAATACAAAGTTCGAGATGAGTCTTTAATAAAATATTTTCTTAAAGTAATAGTAGAGATTGGGCAACTAGAATATTTCAAGATCAAGAAAATTCTTAAGAAAAAAAACCTACTCATTGACCTATTATCTGAAGCTAGCAAACTCAGGGAGCACATAGGCTTGCATTTTGCCGAGCCGAGTATTGAAAAAAAAAGAGCTAATACATATGCATCATGAATACTTGCTAAGCTAGGTCGACCCCATCAAAAAGTACTTATAAACCATTAAAATTGGATAAATAATAGGAATTAAGGAGGTTCAAAATCAGAGTAGCCCCATACTTGTTGATAAAAGGTGAACCATTCTAGAGATCAGCGACATCGCACAACCTTAGATATGTGATAGAGGCAAAAAAAAACAAAAGCCATTGAGTAAATCTATTCTTGTGAGTGTGGTATCCACCGAGGAAGAATGACACTCACTAGTAAAATTCTAAGGTAATGGTATTTTGTCCCACACTGAGAAAATATGCTAAAGAGTTCACATGAAGATGTATATAATGCCAAAAATTATAGCACTCCAGTAGTAGCCATCACAACCTTTGCAACCCATCCCCAATCCTTGATCATTGCCTATTTGGGGAATGGATCTAATAGGTCCATTATCAGTCACCAGTGAACAAAGAAAGTTCATCTTGATAATGATTAATTATTTTAGCAAGTGGATCAAAGAAAAACCTCTCAGGCAATGACAAATTTATTGGGAGTGACATTATTTGCAGGTATGGGTTGTCACTTGTGATCATCATTGATAAAGGGCCTTAATTCACAAAGAGAAGCCTAAAGAAATAATACAAGTCTTAAATAATTATGTTAAAAATCACTTTAGTGCATTACACAAAGAAATGTATATGTGGAAGCCATTGACAACAAGGTACTTAATTTGCTCAAGAAAAAGGTCAAAGGCGCAAATGCTAGTGAATAAATAGACTATCCATAGTATTGTGGTCACTCAAGACAACTCCCACTATTACAACCACACACTTTCCATTTATATTATCACATGGAAGAAAATTCATCCTACCAGTTGAGTATGAAGTCCAAAATTGAAGAGTCATAATAATGGAAAATATGGGAAATGGTGATGGCGAGTGGTTCAAGCAAACTCAGAGGCTATAAAGACACACTCAAAATGTTCAAAGAACTAAGAATCTAGGAATCACTAAGGTAAGAGGAAACAAAAAGGTGGATGGTCGAGTACTACAATCACTATGTGAAGGAGAAGCATTTCTAAAGTCTCAATCTTATGCTAAAGAAAGTAGATTCCACTACCCAATAGAATGTTCTAGGAAAACTCATCAATAATTGGGATGGATCTTTCATAATTAAGGAGTAAATTAGTCTTGATGCTGATTGACTACAATCTCATTCCATTGACAACATACTATGGACATGAAACACTAGAGATCTAAAGAAATTTTATCATTAAGAAAAATTTTCTATCATTTGAACTCATTTTGTTGATTTTGAGTATCAAGTATCTTCTTATTTCAAAATTAAGTTATACATATTTTTCTCTTTAAATGAATTAACTAGCAGGATAATGAATTTTTCCAAAGGAGCATATACGAAAGTTGAAAAGTGGAACTTAGGGCTACAAATGAACCTAGCCGAGCCGAGTATATGCTTGTTTGAGTTCAAGCTCATTTATCATTACCAAGCTTAAGCTAGAGTCGAGCTCAATTCAAGTTTTTAGAATGGTGTTCAAGCTTGTGCTCGTTTAAAAAAATATTTTTTGAACTCAGCTCGAGTTCATCCGTGAGCTCATTTCCTTGTAGAGCCTATTAACGAGTAGCTCATTTTATGAATTCAATAAGCCTTAATCAAGCCTTAATCAAGCTTGTTTATGAGTAACTTATTGATAAATATATATATACAAGATGTATCAATTAAATTTTATTAAGCATAAAAATATAGTTTTAAATGATATTATTTATGAACAAGCCTTAATCGGGCTCCTTAACAAGCTTGTTCATGAGCTTCAAATGAACAAGTATCAATAAGAATTCTAGTTCTTACTGTTCATATGTTATGGTATGAATGTACTATACCAATTCGCCATGTATGGATGATGAGATTCCATTGATACAGAGCCAATTCCAATAGACTTACTGAATGTTCCCATTAGCGTGCATCCAGCAGGAATTGAACTTACGAATTTGCTAATTATGAGTTGGGCTCTTTAACCATTCAGCCATGGATGCTTAACAAGGATCATCGTACATCGTGAATAACCAAATTCCAATTGAAAAGAAATCTTTAGGAGGAATCAATGAAATGACATCAATTCAAATCCTGGATATTCGAATTGAGAGAGATCAAGAATTTTCACTATTTCTTCGATTCATGGATCAAATTCGATTCAGTGGGATCTTTCACTCACATTTTTTTCCACCAAGAATGTTTTATGAAACTCTTTGACCCCTAAATTTGGAGTATCCTATTTTCACATGATTCACAGGGTGCAACAAGCAATCGATATTTCACGATCAAAGGTGTAGTACTAGTGGTCCTTATATCTCGTATTAATAATCAAAAGATAGTCAAAAGAAAAAATGTCTATTTGATGGAGCTTCTTCCTATACCTATAAATTCCATTGGACTTAGAAAGGACACATTGGAAGAATCTTTTTGGTCTTCCAATAGAAATAGTTTGATTGTTCAGCTCTTATATCTTCCAAAAGGGAAAAAGATTTTTGAGAGTTGTTTCATGGATCTGAAAGAGAGTACTTGAGTTATTCCAATAAAGAAAAAGCATATCATGCCTGAATCTAACTGGGGTTCATAGTGGTGGAGAAACCGGATCAGAAAAAATAGGGATTCTAATTGTCAAATATTTAAGGAAACTGTAGTTGGAATTGAGATCTCATTCAAAGAGAAAGATAGCAAATATCTGGAGTTTCTTTTTTATCCTATACGGATGATCCGATCTGCAAGGACCATGACTGGGAATTTTTTGATCATCTTTCTCTGAGGAAGAAATAAAACATAATCAACTTGAATTCAGGACAGCTATTAAAACTTAGGGAAAGACTTGATTTGTTATCTCATGTCTATTTTTCGTGAAAAAAGACCAATTCAGGGGGAGAGTACTATTCATGAACATAAATGAACTGAGCAACAAGTTGTGCAAGCTTGTTCATTTAGCAATGAAGTAGTTACATAAGTGTTCAAGGTCATTCGAATGAACATAAATGAGCTCTAATCAAGCCGAGTCATAAGTAGCTCATTGAATGATTAATTCATTTGCAACCCTAGTGGAACGTATACTTGGGGACCTGCTTGATGACTTAAAATACTCACTGTTGAGTAAGAGATCTGAATACTTGACACACCACTCTTGGCCCAAGAAATACCAATGTCTAGAAAAGCAAACCCCTAATGCAAGAACACTAAATGATTTGCATGATAACTCAAGATACTTAGTGCACCATTTTTGGCCCAAGAAAAGTCCCACTCGATGAGTAGCAAAACCTTGATTAAGAGACTCAAATATTTGGCATGCCATTCTAGGCTCAAGAAGCTAATAATCTATCCTTGAGCTTATACTATAAGAAAGACACCCCATGAGGTCAAAAACTAAACTCATAAAAGACCAACTCTCTTAGTTAGCAAATCAAAAAGATCAAAACTTTATGCAATTAGAAAATATAATGTAAGACTAACACCCCGTGAGGTCAGCGACTAGACTTTGAAAAGACTAACCCTCATAGTTATCAACTCAAAAAAAGACCAACACTCTATGCGGTTCATGACTATACTGTAAGACAGACACCCCATAATGTCGACAACTAAACTAAAATTAGACTAATTCTTTTAGTTGGCAACTACAAAGACCAACACTTTGATAGTTGGTGACTATTTGTAAGACCGATAGCTCATGAGGTCAACAACTAAACTAAAAGATACCAACTCTCCTAATTAAAAACTAAAAAGACTAACACTCTATGTGGTTGATGACTACTGTGTAAGACCAACACCCATGAGGTCGACGATTAAGAAAGTATAAGTTATTCTAATTGACAAGTCAAGGATAACCCTCAAAAAGGTTGACTGGCATAGAATGCAACTACATAAGGAAGAAGACCTCATGTGATCTGTGACAAGCATCCTATGTCGCATCCGATGTCATAGGCGGAGTTATTCATGCATCGAAAAATGACTATCAATCTAACAATAATACATAAACTCATGATATTAAAGTGAACATTCAAGAAGGTGCTTTTTATTGATTAATGGTTCAAAATAATTCAATTATAAATTGATTCCATCAAACAAGCGAGCATCATCCTAGCGAGTGTACACAAATAAGCTATGACTATCCAGGCAAGATTCTCTTAGGTAATCAATCTCATAAGCATAGTTGTTCGTGTATTAATGAATGAGAATCAATTTAATTAGTATACATAACTTCGTAATACTAAAGAAAACAACCAGGTAAGCTTTTATTAATTAGTGGTTCAAATAATCTAAGTTATAAATAGGGTTATTCGCACAATGTCCAATGAGTATCAGCTCAATAACAGAACATTCATTTAGAAATAGTCCATAAAGAATAAATGCAATTGTTATTTAGACAAGTATATATGGAGAAAATTTATGACACTATATAGATCTTGGGGTACTTATTTAGGTATTAAAATATGTCATTAATAGATAAATAAATTATCTTGAAAGATAAACATATTATCATATAATGGATTCAATTATTTAATAAGGACTCCTAAGGCTGATGGGTCTTTGATGTACTAAAGATCTGCCCCCTGAACTACATGGAGAAGTATAATAGGATTTAGTTTATTGTAGAATTTGTAGTTCCTTATAAAGGCAAGAATTTATAATTAATTATATATTAGAAAAAAAATAATTTCTACTAAGAATACTCTCGATTAAAAAAATTGACTTTTATTTCTATGAATTTTAAAACTTGTCTTAAAATGATTATTAATTCAAATTTTAAAAAGGAACGCTTCAAGGAAAAAAAAAATTTCTTGGAATCCAATCAATAATAAGTTAGAAATGCTTTTAGATATTGGAAAGCTTAGTAAGCATTTCAGATTATCCTACTGCATTTACACTTTTGAAATTGAAGTTATTGAGATTATGAGTTTATATTTTATTAAAAATCTAGCGTAGATTTTAATAGCATAAGACTATAGAAATTCTTAGAAGTTAAATACTTATTCTAATAGGATGCTTGAGAACCTAAGTATAAAAGAGCTTCTAATATATGTCAGAGGCTCAACCTAGACTAATTTCTAGGAATTATTTGTTCTCTTTTTACACTTGAGAAAATAGACTTATCCCTAACTCTTCTAAACTTATTACCCACCTGAAATAGTTTTTAGCTAATACCACCTAATTAATTTTAAATTTATGATTTTGGTCTTATGTATGCATGATAGCTGGACTGTTGTATTTAGGAAAGAAAGCCAAGAGACTAGACTCACTCTCTAACTCTAAGAAATGACTGGTATGTTATGTACCTAACTAATATAATAATTTACATTTTTTATGTGTTTTAACTCACAACTTTATTTAAGGCTTTAGGTATGCAATGTCATGCCTACAATGAGATGCAGTTTGAAAAGAGCCATGGGTCAAATCAATATGAGAAGACACACTTTCTCATGAAGGGTAGTCATCCTCATAGGTCAAATGCCCGCTTATGTGCAATAGGTGAAGTGCCTAATGAATTATGAAGAATGTGCTCGCATGGTTTATAAAGTCTAATTATTGCCAGTTATTTTTAGTTCTTTATACTTAGGACTTTATTTATGGTGAGGTCATGAAATTTTACTTTATTTTTGAATTTGATTAATTTAAAATGGTAGAAAATTTAGTTTTCTTAGGAGCCTAATGCATCTAGGCTTTTCCATCACATAATAAATTAATCAAAGAAAAAAAATCTATGAAAAGCATGCAGTTCTATTATCACACCTCAAAATAAATTAAGCCAAATTAAATTAATAAAATAGGCCAATGCAATAGAGTACCATTGTACACCCTAGAAGAAAAGGGAAATGGGCAGTCGAGCTCTGCCTTATACAGCCTAGCCTAGAACTAAAGTCTTGATCTATGTGAGTCTTCATCTATGATAGTCACCTTCTTCAGGGACCACCTCAGGCTCTATAGGGGAACCCCCAATAGGTAAAGTCAACTCCTTTTATTCTTAGACCTCTTAGATCCTAACCTTATTATAGGCTCAAATTATTTTTTGAAATTTTTAAAAGTAAAATCCTAAACCCTATAAAAGAGACATCAAGAAAATAAACAACACACTGGTAGTTTATATTTTAAACATACAAACTTAGCACCAATGGCAACCAAGCCTAGCTATCCTATTGAGCTATGCTAAGAGATTTAAATAGTACCTACAAGCAAATAGTATTTATTTTATATTTATTACAATAGTCCCTTTTAGACACAACAACTACAAAAAATAATTTTAGCCTAAAAAGAATGTCTTAACATCCATAATAACGAGCAAATAATTCTTAGCCATCTAGTTTAAAATATTACAACATAAAATAAGAAAATATAATTTCTTAGCATAAAATATCACAGATCATCGACCTAGCCTGAGTTTAGGGTCGGTGACTTAATAATCTAGTGTGTGAAAGAAAGGGCTTGTGTGGTATGACTATACTAGGCCATTTTAAGTTCAAGTTTGATTCAAGTTCAAGGTTTGTTCAATATACCATCGTGTGGTTGTAATTTAAATGATTTAGTTACTTTTTGATTTATTTTCAATTTGAAGTTAATTTTATGTTAAATTTGAGTTTAGGTTTTACAAAATGAAGAATAAAATAAATTCTACTTTGAGCATAACACATTTTATTTAACATCTTAATCCTAGTAGAATAGAATTTTCATCCTAAGATGAAGATCCATTCTTAAGGTTTAAACTAAGATCCTATGTATTTTAATTAACCTTTTTGAATTTACTTCAATGATTTAGGTGAATTAGGTTTAATTCAATTGAAATTCATTTAATTTATTTAAGTTTCTAAAGGTCAAGTTCATTTAGTTTATTTAGTTTCATGTATCTTGATTGTTTATTTAGATTTATTAAGTTTTAATTTAGTTTAATTCAATTCAATGTTTCATTCTTTCCTTTAGATTTCATCTTATAAAATTTTATTGAACTTTAAACAATTTATGTTGATTAACTAATTCTAAATGTTGTTTGAATTTAATGATTATATCTTTTTCATTTAAATCTCATTTGAATTGATTAATGTATCTTAATTTGTAATTCTATTACAATTACAATTACAATTATTCTTTGATTAAAATTATTTATCTAGTTGATTATTTAAGTTGATTTGATTTTCATAACTTAATTTTGATCACTTCGATTTATTTAAATTTTGTGTAGATTAGTTTATTCTAATATTAATTAAAATGAATAGTTATTAAATATGATTTCATTATTTATATTTTATATTTAACTTTATATATTTTTTTAATTTGGTTAAGATTTAACATAAAATGATTATTCAATTTCACATATTTTAGACTGATTAACCTCATTTAGTTAATGTGAGTATTTATTAAGCTTAAGTATTTTAAGTATTACTTAGCTATAGCATCGAAGATGAGGGCTGAATTGGGTTTTGAAAATAAATTTTAGATAATTTAATTATATATTTTGTAGATGACTTAAATATTTAATAATAATGCTTTAGTAAATGAAGCAATAGAAAAAGTGATAACATAAAAGTAAAGTGTGAAAAAAAAAAAGAGAACACAGAGATTTTTATGTGATTTGGCCAAACACCCAAAAATTGGCATACATCAACGCCTAGCCACCTAGGCTAGGAATTCACTAAATCAATATTGAGATTACAACAAATCTCTCGTACTCTACTTCATGGGCAAGTACAATCAAACATGTACTTTACTTAACAGGCAAGCACAACCCAACATATTCTTTTTTACGGGCAAGTACAATCCAACAAGATATCAAGACAAAACAAAAAAGAAAGATACAAGTCTAACTCTCAATTTTAAAAAAATTTTGCACTCACAACCCAATCTATACTAATATTAAGGCAATTGAATATTAATGAAAAAGAGAACTCACTTTTATTTTAAATTAAATTAAAATAGATTTTCAATCAAATATTTAATGCAACTAAGTAACTTAATGTTGCTTGAATGATCTTTAAAAGGTTTGAAATGATTTTCTTGAATGACTTGAGAATGCAAACTAAAATACAATCACCAAAAAAATTACTTTGAATTCTTTTTCACACAAGCTAACTTTCATTGAAATGATAAATGTATTTGCAATTTGAATAACTAAATAATCAGTTGAATCAAGATTTGAATTGTATCACATAACAAATGCATAAACCAGTTAAATATAAGTAATCAATAAGCATAAAATAATTTATGCAAGATGTAATGTGGTCGGCCAAATGGAAAAGGAGAGGTAATAAAATTTTAAGGACAATCAAATTTAAGCAACATATATGAAACCTTAAGCCAAAGGGATAAACAATGGATTTTCAAATGATTAAGCATTTAGGAAATTAATAACCTTTAAAAAGACTTCAGCCAAATAAGAAACAAAAGGAATATTCAATGATTAGGCACAAAATAAATTTATTTCCTCATGTTTATTTTAGGCCAAAATAGAAGTCAAAAGATTATCTGGAAGGTAAAGTCCACACAAATTGATCTTCTTGTCTTTGTTCTTGGACAAAAAAAATCTAAAGATTATGTCATGAATAAACATAAGAAAATTTACATATCCTTATAAATTTCAAAGCCAAGAAGAAATAAACGAAGTTTAAGAACTTAGCAAATAAATGCTAAAGAGATGATGTTTTTGGCCAAGGGTGGAATCACACAAAACCTTTACTTCTTCCAATCAATCTTCAAGCCAAATAAATTTCCAATGGAAAGTGCAGAATGATGAGGAATTCTTGCACTTTTATCACAAAAAATCTCCAAGAAATGATCTTGCAAGAATCGGCCAAGGGTGCACAAGAGAGCAAGAAAGAGTTTTTTTACTTTTTGAAACTCTTTTTAACTTAAAATAAGGCTCTTAAATAGATGAGGGAGGAGTCTAGGGTCGGTCAAAAACTGATCCAATGAGAGGCAAATTGAATTGGCATGAATTTGAATTTCAAATCCAAAAGAGAGGGGATCGGCCAAAGATGTCTTCCATAGGCTCCTTTACAAATTTGTTTAAACCCAATATGGTATGTATGCTATGTGATTTATAGCCAAGGATAGAGGAAATCTCATATAAATTTTGGTGAAGGAAATTTAGATATGAAGGAGGGAGTTTTGAGAAAAAATAAATCCATTAAAATCCACTTCAAAGAATTCGACCACAGAGGTTTCCTAAAATAGAAAATTCTTAAAATAATGCATGGATTAATTTTAAATCAAATATGATTGTATTATATACTTATTTAATTTTTAACTAACATATAAATTTAATAAATTTAAAGCATAGTGGCTGGCCTCCCTTAAACTTTCCTAAAATAAGTCAAATTGGAAAAAGGAAAGGAATTATTTTGAAAAAGAGGGTTGATTTGTATTTAAATTTAAAATAACTTGAAATAATTTAATTATACTAGTAATTATCATAATTAATCATGTTTGGGACGTTCAACATATTCCATAAAAGATTTGATTTGATTTACCAAGAACATGTCATGCATGAAGAAGTTTGAATTAAAGAATAATTCATAAATAATTCAACTTCAGAAATTCAAATAAATAAATTTTAAAATATAAAGAATGAATGAAAATGATATGGAAATGTTTTGAATGAATTTAACACATTTTATTACACAAAATTCATTAAAAAATTCATAACAATGCCAAGATGAAAATGATAATAAGAGAGAGAAGAAAGAATAATAGGAGAGAATAGGAGGAAAAAGAATAATTTTGGAATAATTCAATTTTCATGCACACAAAATTATGAATGACATGGAAATGATTTAATAAAGTTTAAACATAATTTATCATTCTTTAACACACATTTAATGGAACTTATATCATGCATTTAGTTCATACTACCAAAATGGATAACTTAATGAATAATTGTAATATTAAAATATAGAAAAATAGAAATGATTTTAGAATGATGAGTCTAAAAATGAATGAATCATTTATTTTAATTTAGTGATCTTTTCATATTCCTTAATATAGTAATTACTAGAAAAATTTATCTTCTTATCCATGTCCAGTAACTTTAGCAATTTGATATAACTAAAGAACGAGGAGCAAAATTTTTTTTCTTACACACTTGAATTTAACTTGATTAGTAGCATTTGAACATGTTTTTGTTATCATCAAAATCAATCTCATATGAGATGGGGATCATGAAGTCAATATTAAGTTTATTTAAGGTATATATTATGATTAAGGGTTTATTATTTAATTGAATTTTTCATAATGAAATTATGTTTATTAATACTTAAATACTGATCTTAGCCTAAGAAACGTGAAGGGATGAAATTCTTAGGCCCCAAAGCTAACCTAGGCCACCATAAGTTTCTAGATTTTTTTGGTTAATTATTTATATTTAATTATGATTATCATCATTCTCATAATATTAAATGGATTTAAGATGATTTCAATGTTAATGAATTTTTTTTTGAATGTGGAATTTAGGGATTGATTAATCTTGATTTTCAATTAATTATTTGTTTTATCATAAATTTAATAATTTTATAGCTTAGAGTTTAATTAATTTCACATGTTTTTAACTATTTCTTAAATCTTAAATATGTGAGTTTTAAGGTTTCTTAACTTCAGAGGGCTAAAAAATTTTCTTAAGTCCTCTAATGTTATTACAAATGTTTTGAATTGACTTCATTAATTTCTACAATTTTTGTAATCTTTTGAATTATTATTTCATTTGAAATGACCTAGAACATGAAAATTTAATTACTTCTGATCCATAAGTCTATTGCTTTGAACCTTTTATAACAAGTGGGGTTCAATGCCAATTTCATTTCCCTAATGTTTCTTCTTGATCAGAGGTGTAATTTAAGACTAATTAAAGTTTTAATAATTTTAATAAAACTTAAATTAGGTATAAATATTAAGAACTAATTGGGACTTTTACTTTTCATTTTATTCTTCTCCGAAAGATGAATCAAGAGAGGGTTTATTCAAGATTTTTGGTTGATTTATTATTATTTTTTAAGGATTAGATTAATTAAATTAATTAATTAATTTATTTATTTACCTAATTATATTATTTTGAAAATTAATGAATTTCAATAAGCTTTAATATTTTTCTTAGGTTCATTGATGTTTAATATGATGTTTTAAGTAGATTCCATGATCTTTCTTAATTTTTGGAATTATCATTAATTTATTTCATTAAATTAAGATTTGGGGTTTAAAAACTTTATATCTTCTAATTCAATCACCAATACATTCACAAAATTTTATTCAAGGTATGTTTAAATTTTAATTTCAATTCCCCAAAGTTTCAAGTTGATTGGATTAATATTTTGGGCTTAATTAGGGTTTGATTTATTTTAATTAAACTCAAATTAACTTAAACTTAAGGGAAAATTTTATAAGATGGTGGTAAGACCTGCAATGACTTATGGTGCAGAATGTTGGCCAATAAAGGAGAAGCATAAGACTAAGTTAAGTGTTACAAAGATGAGGATGCTTAGGTGAATGAGTGGCTTTACTCTTAGAGATAGAATGCAAAATGAGTATATTCGGGAAAAAGTTGGAGTAGCTCCAGTGGTAGATGAGATTAGGGAGAGTCGCCTTAGATGGTTTTGTCACATAAAGTGTCGACCATCCAATGACCCGATTAGGAGATAGATGCATTAGATTTGTCTTATGTTAAGAAAGGTAGAGGTAGACCTAAAAATACTTGGTTAAGATGTATAAAAAATGATCTTAGTATACCTGATTTAAATGAGAATTTGACACATAATAGTACACAATGGAGATGAAGGATTCATGTAGCCGACCCCACCTAGTGGGATTAAGGCTTGTTGTTGTTGTTGTCAAATTAACCAAAAATTACCTAATAAAAATTAGAGATTTTAGGTTTAATGGATTCCTCTCACTAAGATAAATCCATATATATATATATATATTTTTTGTTTGGATATTTTATTTTCTATAAATTTTTGAATTTTTATGCAATTTTTTGTATTTTATAGATCCAAAAAAACATATTTCTTCACTTAAACTAGTCAACACTAACTGGGCTCTAACACGGCACCACATGATTGGGCCACGTGGCTCTGCATTAAAGAGACTGGAATATTTCTTTGAATCAAGGTCATCTAATCTAGGCTTAGATTCATCCCATGATTATGTCTCTAACCTCCACCAAAGGGAAAGAACCATCAGTGTTTAATGGCTAATTTTCTATGATCTACTTGATCAAATTCATTTTTTATTGCAAAGTGACCACTAGGATGATTTACATTCAATTCATGCAGTTTGATCTCACTAAAGATCAGGTTCATTCCACAAAGGACTAAACTAAATTGAAAGGGGAATCGGGTTTAGCCATACCTCATTGGCGTGGGGTCTCGATGCCCCCTTGAGTTTTGAAATTACTCTATAAGGCTAGATGAAGCTTTAGAAGAAGATTTGTGGCTTGCCTCCCTCTGGTTCGATGTGGGGACCAACACCCGCCATCGCTCGCTAGAGTTTGGTATGGAGGACGATCCAAGAAGATTGAGAGGGAGGAAATTGTTTATTCATGTTTGATTCTACTTGAGGAAGGTAATGAAATAAACAACAACCCTTAATTTATATTATTTCCCTCTTTTTATAAATGGTCAAGAGCCATTTCATTGAGTTTGAAGGGAGGACGCCAGCCATTGGAATTGAGACTCTATCCTGATATAAAAGGCATTGGTAAAGTCAAAGATGGGCTTTGAGTTAAGTGAAGGCAGTGAGGGAGCAAGCATGGGTAGTCCTTGGAAGGGATTGGATGGTTCAAAAATGCTTGCTCTACATGAGCTATCACCTCAATTATAACATGCCCATTTGATTGTCACCTACTAAGTGAACTAAAGGTTACACTTAAGTTAAATAGATCAAGAGATGAGGAGCGGATAAGATTATTTGGCTTCATATGATCATCTTTAGGTTTTCTCTCAATGAAATCTTTTTATCTTTTGATTCCACCTCATCACATTATTTTGGGTTGATGGTTGATTGCCCAAGCCAAACTAAAGTGGGTTATAGATTAGGTTTAGACTTATTTATTAAATTTTATTTAAGTTGAACTGCTTTATATTATACCATTTAGGTTTGGATTGATTTAGATTATTTTAATTGCATCAAATTCAATTATTTGAATTTGGTTTTATGTTTCAATCATTATTAATTTCCTATCATATGATTCAAGGATTAGTGGATTCATGTTTCATATGAATTGGTCATGATTAGGCCTAGTTTGATCTCTTTGACCCAAATGAGTTAGATTGAGTTATTTAGCTTAAGTGGCCATTTTAGGGATCAACATTGATTCAATTATTTGTAATTGAAGATCCATGATGTTAAAGAGTGATTAACCTTATCCACACTTAATTATTTTAAGTTTAATTTTAGTTAAAGTTCACTTTATCACATATTTTTAGTAAAATATGTTAAGGTGAATTAATTTGAATCAATCAACTAAATAATTCAACTTGAATTGAAATAGATTTAGGCTTCATTTATATTCAATTAAGTGTTTTGGATAATTTGGATAAATTGATTTTAATTAATTTGATTTTAATTTTTATTTAGACCTATTTTGACCTAAATTGACCTTATTGGGTTAGCATAGGTTCTTTTGGGCTAAATGGCCAATTTGGTCAATATAATCCCAATGATTGGTTGAATTATGTTGATTATAATTTTCAAATGATTTTGGATATTTTATTTAAATTATTTTCAATCAAATTTGAATTTAGGCCCAATAAGGTGCATTTGAGTTTATTTGAATTAAGTGGCCAAATCAACCCTATTAAATCTCTATTGGATCTAAATTTGTTTTAATTTATGTTTAAACATGTTCATTTGAAGGTTTTGACCTTCAGAATAACTTCATTTAGTTGAATTTAAAGAGTTGATGTTTTGACCTGGTGGGACCTGCATAGGTTAGTTCTAGGTCAAATGACCTATTAGATCATTCTAAACACCACTTGAATTTATTTTTAAGTTCATTTATACTTTTGCAATGCTTTTGTAATTTTTATTTGATTTATTTTGATTTTATATAAATTTTCTTGGACTTATGTGATTTTGAGCTTAAATGAGACAATAAGGTCAACCACCCCCAACTACCTTAATCTAAGCTAAATTTACATTTCTATTCAAATATGTTCATTTAAGATTTCTATGGAATTTTTGGATTTGACATGGTTCCCTAATTTAATTAGGTTAGATCAGTTTCTAGAATGATTCACTCAAATGGCCTAAGCGTATACCTTAGGGCACTGAGTTTGATTTGCTTTTAAGTTTGACTTAATTTGTTATTTGATTTTGATTTGTTCATAGACCTAGTCACTAAGTATAGTGTCCTAAGTGTATAATTATGAAGCTCCTAATCTAAGATTAAAGAATTACTAAGATTAGGGATGACATTAACCTTATCCAAAAAAGAGATCAACAGAATACGCAACTAGAAATATACTTGTTATTTTGATTTCATATAAAATATTTTTACTATTAAGTGAGTAAGATACATGCATCCTACTTGCCAAGAAAAAACAATTATAGGGAAATGAAAGAGGAAAGGATATGTCAACTCGAACTACTCTCATCATCGTCATCTGAGTTTATAAGTGCAAGTATATTTGAGAAGTCCAAAAACTTGGCATCAAAATGACCATGTTTCACCGACTTGGAAATAACAAAATAAGCATAATCCATGAACTTCTACTATAAAAGTTCTTAGTGCTTGTCAGAATTGAGAAACCCAGTGAATTCAACTTTTCTCTTCTAAAACTTTTTAATTCGATGTGAGAGTTCCTCCAATTCTCTCTTCACCTGCACAAGATGAGCAAGCTCCATGGTCACCCTCAAAACCTCTTCTTGGCTAGTAGCCTTAGCCTGAAGGTCTTTGTACTTGGCTTTGAGAGTTATCAAATTCTTCTTCGTACTCGCCAGCTAGGACTTACTTGTAAAGGCCTCCTTCCACTTCTAAAACAATTGTAGTAAACCTCTTAGGTCAACTGCCACACTATCACCTGAGCAGTCATGACAGCATGTGGCATGTGAGTACTTGGAAGTTCTCTTAAAATATTTCCAAGATCTTATGAGAAGATGGAAGATCCAAACTAATTGGCTTCACGGGTATGCTCCTGCAAGTTTGGAGTATAATTATCCTCCAAGCCTTCATCCTACTCTCCTTTCACCACAGACTCACTGTTCTACTAATGACAACACAAAAGTTAAGCTCATGACTCATTTTTTGAACTTTCTATGAGCTTTATTTAGCCCTACCTCATCAATGGCCTTGATGGGAGCTACACTTGGTTCCCCATCCTCTTCCTCCTTGCCAACTTTGAGAGAGGCATTGTCCTTTCCATTGACTACTCACTTGTCAATCTCATGCTTTCCTTCCTTAAAGAGTTGGAGTACTTCAAGGCTAAGCTCAGGGGCAGTGAAGGTTGCCTCTCTTATGAGTAAACAAGAAAAGAAAATATTAGAAGAATGAGTTGACAAAGGTATATAATGATTAATGAGTATAAAAGAAGAAAACTTTACTAAGGATGGTAGAAATCTTGCTGAAGCAAAGGTAGAGAGATGCATTCTACAACCTCTCCATTACCTCCTCCTTTTGTACACTCGGCATACTAAGCTTGGTGGCCCTGCTTGGATAATATGGAAGAGGGATAGTTGACACTAGCCACTGAGATATGCTTTTCACAAACAAAAGTTGTGAGCACCACTTCTGCACTTTATTCTATAGATCATGAATTTTTACCAAAGTCTTTGAAAATTACACGATCTCATTCTATTGGCCTTCCACCATGAATACTCAATGAAAGAGGTCCATGCTTCATGGAATGTCCTCTTTCTACAAGCATAAGATGAAAGTCGTGCTACTCACCACTGAGTTGGGAAGGACTTGGACATGCACCACTCCATAGAAGTCAAAGATGTCAATCTACTCATGGGAAATATGAAGTCAGAACCCATTCCTAAAATTGGTGAGTGGAATGCATAGCTCACTCTTCTCAACTAGTCATATAGTCAAAGTTTGGATTGGGGCCACAATATACATAAAACATGGAGGTCATGAGGAGGAGTCCAACACTAGAACTTTCTTGATTTGGGCATGGTGGAAAGATGAGACGACCTTCTTAAGCAAAGCCATACTCAGTGATGATGAAAATACGACCAAGATCTACCCACAAAGAAGTTCTACTTGCATGTAGTGAGAGCAATAAAGTCCCAACTACTCTAGCTTGGAAGAATTTATAGATGCGATAACAAAAGCATGGTACCACGAACATCACATCAAGCATTATGTGAAAAAAAAATGATTACCAAAATCTCACGAATATCTCAAGCAATAGGGGATACAAGAAAATAATTAATGTCCATTAATAAAATAAATAAATAGTACTCATGAATAGAGAAATATAAAATATATGTCTTTATTTATGGGTATGAAAGTATAATACACTCACTATATCTCTAACACATTATCTTTTCAGTTATTTTATTACAAGGTATGAGTGCTAATACTCAATGTGTCAACCTTTCTCGCACATACAATCAAACTCAAAATTTGCATAGTAAAGGAAAATGAAAGTACTTTGTGACTTGAATGAGTTCAAAAGTAATTATTTATTAGCCCTCATGGTTGCAAAGTTGTGTTGGTTATCCATTTCCAAAGACTATCGCCACTATGATTCATACTCTAATTATGCTCATAGCTCGCCTATGTCTCATTGGGATGAGTCTAAAACTTCTCTCAGGAGGGAAACCTCCTCTCATAGAGTTACAACATTGGATGAGTTTGAGAATTTTTGTTATTCTTTCTCCACATCATTCTCAGTGA
Source organism: Cymbidium sinense (assembly GCA_021442155.1). Taxonomy (NCBI): domain Eukaryota; kingdom Viridiplantae; phylum Streptophyta; class Magnoliopsida; order Asparagales; family Orchidaceae; genus Cymbidium; species Cymbidium sinense. The sequence goes on from CM038219.1 coordinate 86,352,748, forward strand.
CTAAGTAGACACACCGCTATGTTTATAAGTACGAGGGGGAAAATTGACCTTCATTTCTATGATGTTGATAAATGTGAAGCTGGTCACCATGATATGAGTATCAATAGTCACCCAGAGCCGAGGATAACTCTCCATCAAGTCCAAGTACAGCGCTAATATAGTCATCAATAAAGTTGGAATCATCACTAGTCGGTGAGAAAATAATTCATCAAAAATAAGCAGAGGAATTTCAATTAAAGGGTTTGCTATGGGTCAGAACAGAATCCACCTATTGAGTAAGTGGTATTTCTCTCTACTCAAGAAATGGCCAAAAAAATCACCAGGTGAAGCAACTCTATGAAGTTACCTGGATTATCAAAGGAAATGACTTTGACAGCCACCAGCAAGTGCCCCTACGCCATCCTTTATTGATGCTTGAATGCTAAACACACTCAGTTGTGACCTAAGAATAAAGTGAGAGACTCAACTAGAAAGACTTATAGTACATAATAGTAAGCATCTTTCACCTCGCAACAAGACATTCCTCTATAGCTGCCATCATAGTAGCTGGCCCAACCATTTGGCTCACCGTCACCTTCCTATGCTAAATCAAAGGTGTTTCTTCCCCTCCTTTATCTTCTTTGGGAATACTCACAGGTCACACACGCTCCATAATAACCTACTATTTAGATAGGAGAGTCCTTGATTCCCCTCACAGGTCTGAGGAAGTAGTCAGGGTCATGATTGCTATAATTGGAGTAATGGAAATGCTCATTGCAGTTGTAGAAATAATAGTGGCCTTTTTAACTTCTTTGATTTCTTGGCCTTTTTGCAAAAGACTACCCATAGTATCACAGGATCATTGTCATCATGAGGTCTTTATGAATCCATGGAAATTATGTTTTAATGAGTCAACCCTTTTGAGTCAAAAGATTTATTTGAGCGAGTAGGTGAATAAATATTGAGTGCATAAAATAAGAAAGAAAAGATTTATTTATAGCCTCCAGAGCATTAAAGAATTGGAACAGTCTAAAGGTGATTTGACCTCTCAATAATTGCATTAATTTTTTTAGATCATTAAATTTTTATAACTAATTTTTATTCTTTTTATGAGGTATCTATACAAGGAGAAGAAGAATCACAGAGTTAAATGTATACCGAAAGTAGTGGGAAGGCTCAAGGAAGCCTATATATCAAGACGTATATCTACATAGAGAGTACTCGACAACCCAAAATAAGTATACTCATCGAAAGGTGCATCCAACAAGGGAAGATAATCTGACCCAGTGAGCCAAAAGACTTAGAGAATAATAACCCAAAGGCTAAGCAAGATCCATCAACTCAGCATCTAGATACTATGCAGAGGAACAAAGTGACTACTCTTATCTTCCCCATCCTTACTCGCATAATCTTTAGATAACTGACTACTATCCCCATAAGTTGCTGGACCTAGTCTCGCTCATCTCCATCAGCTCAGGTGGGAATTTACTTTTATTGAATTCAACTTATATGATCTTTCTATGTATGGTCACCACTTAATATTATAAAAAAGAGGCTTCTTTCTCATTAGGAACATTTTGGGCTCACTCTAGAACCCCATATTCTATACTCACATTTTGAGCAGTAAAATTTATTATTTTTCTTGCAATTTTCTACTTTCCTATCTTTCTGTTGGCAATCCTTCTACCTAACTTTGTTTCCCAACTATCTCAGAAGGATTGTCCTCCATCCATAGACAAATTTGGATTCAACAACTACAAGAAGCTTAGACATGTAAAGGTGATTGTCCAGCACCAATTGATTCAAAGAGAATGAGATTGATGTGGAGAGAAGGAGAAATAATCAATAAATGTACTAAAAGAAGAGAAAGGCTTCATAGGCCAATCTAGATTCAGATGAATCCAGTACAAGTTCATCAAATTATCATCTCCATAAACCTAAGATTTTATCTAAGTGCTAAGGCCTTTCGAGAACTAAGACACTCCTAATGACTTGGTGAATACTAACCCTAAGCCCAGAAGACTCATAGGGTTCAACCCTAGGGTTAGACCCTAGCTTAGATTAGGCCCAAACCCAAATCAACTCCAATGACCAAATAAATCCTCCAAACCAATCCAATTGATTATAAATAAAACCTTAATTAAGACCAAGTAAATTTAATCAAAATCTAATCTATTAGGAATCAATTTGGCCGGTTGACTTGATTTGACTTATTTGGACTTAAAAGAATAAAATCTAAAATTAATCAAATCCAATTGAAATTGAACTCACCTAAATTCATTTGAAACTTAATTGAACCTTATCTAAGCTTAATTTCAATCCAATTGAATCAAATAAAACCAATTTGGCCCTTAAGCCAAGTTAACCTAATTGAGCCCCATGGGGCCAAAATTCAATTCAATTTGATTTAAGTGAAATTGACAATTCAAACCTCATGATTATTCCAACCACTTAATTGAACATTTCAATTCACTCTAATCAATCCAATTTAATCAATTAGTACACATAGCCCAACTTGACCATTTGGCCTAAAATTCTAAATTGAGTCAAAACCCAATTCAATCCAAATCAAATACATTCAAAGCCACAAATCACTTTCAAATTGATCATTGTTCATGTCCCAAACTTTGACTATTCCCAATCAACGTAATCAAGCTAATTGAGTCATTTGACCCAATTTGACCTAAAAGGCCTAATTGAGTCAATCTTGATTCAATCCAAATTGGACCAAAACAAACCATCCAATCAATTCCAAAATGATTATTGATCATGAACAATCATTTAATTACAACCAATTGAACTCAATCGAGCCAATGTGACCATTTCACCCAAGTTGGCCCAATTTGATCTAAAGGGTTAAGTTGTGCCAAAACTTGACCCAGGCCAAATTTTCTTGAACCAATGCCTACAATCATTCACAAATTGATAGTTGAACACTTTTCCAATCACCAATTGATGCCAATTTTGTCAACCCAACCCAATTAGCTTATTTAGCCAAATTTGACCTAAACGGTCAAATTGAACCAAAACCTATTTTAAACCAAATCAATTCAAATTAAAGCTTCAAAATACTTTCAAATGATCAATCAAACATGTCTCAACTCCTTCTCAACCAAATTTTGCCAATTTGACAAAATTAGTTAACTTAGCCCATTTGACCCATATGAGCCAAATCCAATTCTAACCTAAATCAAATTAAACCAATTGTACAAATAAGGTCCAAATCATCATTTGATCTTAATTGAGTAGCCCCCTTAACCTAATTTGGTCAATTAGTCTACATAACCCATTTGAACCCAAATTGACCTATATAGGTTTAATTGAGCTAAATCTAACCAACCAAAGTCCATACCTACCCAAACATGGCATGGCTCACCGTTAGGTTCCCCTTAACCTACCCAAGTAGTCTCAATCCATACTGAACCCAGTTCAGCCCAAAATAAGTCAACCAAGTCAGCCATATAAGATAAAAATAAAAAAAGAAGGTCCAACCCCTCCTTTTGCCTTGGATAGCCACCTTAGTATGCCTTGAGCTCCTTCATGCTACATAGACCTGAGCAAAAGCTATTTGGATCAGCCATTGACCAAGGAGAGGTCACCCTCACATCCTTTGTGATCCCATTTAGATACTACCTAGGTTACTTTTGGATTGGATAGTCCCCCTTTCCTAGTAACCACCCCTGTGGTTGGAGAATTTATTTAGCGGATGAGCAGATTCTCCCTTGGTCCAGTAAATCTAAGATAGGTCCACTTCATGGCAGGCCACCAAACTCCTCTAGCCATTAGGGAACCTCTACCTCATTAGTCTATCACCATTTTTGGCCACCCCAGTGGCCAGCTGGCAAGCATGACCTAAACCAACCCCTTTAGCTATTTCACATGGGGTGGAAGGTATGCATCTTCTCTCCCATTCAAATTTACAAACACACTCCTCACACCATGACCCTTAGTCCCCCAAGTTCCCAGAGCTCCTTGTGCACCCTATCACGAGTGAGATTGAGCTACCCTTCGGCCTAAAAGCCTTTCACACCCAACTCCATCAAATCAATAACAAATCCAAATTAACTTCACCCACCTTCTCCTCACTATGGTGAACCAAAATGAATTGAAAGACATTTGATTTGAGCACTAGAAACACTCAAAGACCAACTCTGATGAGGCTTATAGTGTGTTTGGTCCACAGGATGATCAGTGGGGAGGCAGCTGGAGACTTCTTCAGTAGGGATTTTCCTCTTTGAGGTGATGTTAACTCAATCATTGGGTTATCAATCTTGAGCTCCGGGGAGAAAAATTCTAGCACAACTTAAAAAATTATAAGATCTTTGGCATTAATCCAACCATAGGATCCCTGACCATTTTGGATTTGATTCCACCCTCAAACAAGCTCTGGAAAGCTTAGGTCAAGCAATGAAAGATGAACGGTGTTCATCTCTTATTAGAGGTCAACGATAGGTCATCCACTATCCATTCTATGTGATTAGAATGGACAACCATGATTAATTTCATTTAAAATCTTAATTTAATCCATGGGATTAATCTCAACCTTTCAATCGAGAATCGAATGATCTAAACGAGACAACATCCGCCACCACAAAGTCAACTGCCACATAGGATGATTTAAGTTGTACATTGCACATCGCCACGTGGAAAGCGCTATTGTATTAATGCTGACACAATGCCGATTATGTAAATTAATTAAATAGGTTTAAAATTTTATTTAAATAATCAAAACTTCAAAAATTCATAAAAAATTATAAAAAAATCTAAAAATATAAATAAACACATTTTGGAAACCTTAGATAGAGGGGAATCTAGGAAAAATAAAAAATGCCATTTTTTTAACTAAATAGTGAATAATTAGGGTTTGAAGTTTTTCTTAATTAGTGTAATTAATTTCTAATTACTTAGCTAATTGACTTAAAACTTTGGATAATTATTCTATAGGATGACCTCTACTTGTTATAATTATTTCAAATCAATTTATTGAGTAATTTGGGAAATCTAAATTTTCAAATCTAAAATAGTCATTTTGTGCATTTAATAAATAAATAAAGTTAGAAAATTTATAAAATTAAACATGGGAGTCTAATTATGTTCTAAAATAACATCGGTGAAAAAAAATTAATTAAATCACTAATTACCTTAGGGTTTAAAAATTCATAGTAATTAGCATAGTTCTTCAAAAATTTTGACCAACCCCTCTTTGTGTTTAGTTAACAAAAAAGTTTTCAATGAAATTAAAATATTTAATTGGTTTGGGGTATTTTGAGTGTAATTGATGATTTCAAGTTATTCCATTTTTGTGAGTAATCCTAATTATCAGCTTAATTGCATGAGAACTTTTATTTCATGTTTATGCTTGTTCAATAATTTTCTCATAATGTTTTGCCTTATATTTAGGGTTTAATTGAATTTTTGGGCTCTTTTGGGCTTAATTATCTAAATAAATAAATAATCTTAATTAATTCATAAAAAATCATCTAAATCTATTTTAAATCACTTAATGATAGAAGTGGGTCAAATTTGAATTATATATATTAATTGATATATAGAAGGAGGACTTGATACCTCGAACCCTTAGTATACTAACAACACGTATATTGAGATTTATAGTGAAATATATTGTAAGGTTAAATTATTTTTACTTTTATAATCAAACATCTTAAAAATCATTATAATTTTATATTTATGTTTATATACATGCACATATGTAAATGAATTAACAATTATATAATTTAGACATCTTAAGAGCATGAGACTTTAAGTAGTCTCAAAAGGGTCTCTAATTACCTCACTTCCCTAGTTCAACAATGGCATATATTTGTATAAATTCAATATACTAATGTGTATGTATTATGTATAAGAAACCATCAAATTGTCTTTTATATAAAAATTCATGCATAATATATTTATATCCTCTATTAAATTTGAACAAATAAAATATATTTATTTGTCCATGCATCAATCTATAAACTATCCAAATGACATATATATACTTACTAAATTTAATTACTTTATTAAGTATATGAGTATATCATTTAATTAAATAAATTTTAAGAGATGATGAAGCAAAGCTAAGGATATATTACTAAATTAACCATAGTTCAAATTCATTAATCTTAACATATCTTTTTTCACTTAGATTAAGTTATTTAAGTCCAATCAAAATATATAACTTAAATAAGAAAATGTATAACATCTCACCAAGCTATTTATAAATTATAAAATCATCTTTAGATTCAACTTAAAGTTAAGGATTAAGGTGGATCCCACTCCTCCTCTCTCTCTCTTTAAATTTCTAAATGAAACAAAATTAAATTAAATTAAATTTTAAAATTCACCTCAAATCATTAATCACTTAAAGCATAATCATCCCTTAATAAGGAACTGAAACATTCATTCTTTAAAGAATTCAAACATTAAAGCCTAGTCTAGTCATACCACACTAAGCCATAGCACACACTTAGAATGTCAAGTCACTAATTCTCGGCTTAGGTTAAGATGATGCTTTATTTTGGACTGATGTTTTTATTTTGTGATGTAATATTTTTAGATTAGATGTTAGGATTATATATATGTAGTCTAGATGTTAGGGTTATATTAGACTAATAATATTTTCTACAAAGGATTATGCTTAAGGGGACACTATGATAACAAAATTATAAATGGTTTTTCATGTAAGTGGTGCTAAAGTCCTTAAGCATAATCCATTAAGACAGATGAGCTTGGTGACCCAAGGCAGTGTGCTAAGCCAAAATGTTTGAAATTTGTAACTGCTTGGTGTTAATGTATGTTAAGCTAACTTTTAATTTGCAGGTGTAGTTAGATTTTCATTTTCATAAAGTACAATTTTTGTAATAAGCTTAGGATTAAAGGCATGGGGTTTAGGGTGAGCAATGGCTACGAGACTTAGTCCTAAGAGGCCTTTTGATTCTTGGAGTGTCATAATCCATGGAGTGAAGATGAAGAATTAAAGACCCCCGTTGCTTTATTTTTAATTATAAATTAATTATAATTTAAGCTATATAAATGTAGAGCTTAGCTACTCATCCTTTACTCTTTTCTGGAGTTTATGGTGGTACCTAACCACACTGGCCTTGTATTCTTTTAATCGAATGATGTTTTCTTAGCTTGTTTACTTTGATTGCACAAAAGAAATGATATATTTTTTATACATTTCTTAAAGCTTGATTGTTTGCAATGTGGGCTGGATGCAGTATGCTCCTTAAGAAATTAAATTTTCTACTCAAACTAATCAACTTTAATTAAACTTTATTAACTCATAATCAAAGAGATAAATAATTTAACAACTCCTCAGCTGTATGGTTGTATGTTATAACATCATGCATGCATCTTGTTTCTTCCTTTCAAAAAGGTGGTCTCCACTCTTGCATGCTAAGGGATGAGGCTTTGCTTGTGAGAGCAGCTCCTTTATAGTAGAGAACACCTCTTAGCCTATAACTTAATTTCATCATGAATGTAAGTATAAGCCTCCCAAGCCTAAGTACAAAATGTTGTGTCAAATTGAAATAAAATTTGTAAACGAGCCAATAAATGTCATAATTTTTATATCAGTCATGATTTAGTCTCTTAAGGAGTAAGTTTATGACTCTAAATTCATTCTTAATAAATAACAACCTAGCCATCTTACATTTACATAAGATTGGCCCATATGGTATTGAATCAGAAGAAGTGTTAGCTAACAGACACTCTATGTGATTATAAATCAGAAGAGTCAGGATTGGTTTACTTTGTCTAGTGGAAATGAGCCAATATATCCTACTTTCTTTGAGTAAATTTAGGTCAAGCTCTTAGCATATGCTAGAGCACTCTAGATATAGGTTCAGAGGCAACTTATTTCTCTTCTACTATGAGCATAAGTCTCCACCTCTTAGACATTTTCACAGTCTTGTGTTGTTGGAATCTAAATCCTAGCCTTCTAATAAAATATCAACTTAAACAAATAGAATTTTATTCCTCAAAAATATAAAATCTCATTATAGGATAGATTAAAACAACCACTAAGCTTCATGGTATCATTAGTGCTTCTTAGTTTCCCTCCTTTGGAATCCATTATGAACTCTTCCTATCTTTAGTCTTCCCAATTGACCTTTTAATAATTGCTTTCTTTGATCATCAAACTTTAAAATCTTTTGAAGACATTAATTGACTACTTTAATCAGGAGTATTCTTACAAAATTATCATTTCCTAGGATGTAATTAACTAGGAAATTCTTAGAAAATTCTCATTTCCATAGGAAACTTAAGAGCCCAGCTTAAAATAATCTCTACTTTACTTCATCTGTGTAAAGTAGGGGAAAGATCTCTAGTATATGTAGACCCATCTACCTTAGGAGTGCTTATTAGATAATTGAGTCCATTAGGGAAAGATTGTTTTAGAACTAGAGAGAGAAAATGTTCTCAATTATATAAAATAAACTTTCCTGTATTTAATCTTTAGTTGTATGTAAACTTGAGAGAGAGAACATTTTGTTAAAAGCAAATTAGAATTATGTATGAAAATTACTAGTCCATTATAGTGCTTCATCAAGTAGAACATCTAGCAAAATTATTTACATCATACACAATCTATTCATATATCACATAATTATCATTAAGCCTTGTACAAACACTAATGTTTGTTGGAACTATTGTGGTAGGAAAGGACATATTTTATTTGACTGCTATATACATAGATTACAAACCAATAAGTAATCACCTTATATGTAGGTACTAAAATGGATAAGCATTGTATATATCTCACATGCTAAATATCATGCTTCTCAATTAGAATGTAAATACTAACATGTTTGGGTTCCAAAAGTTGACCTTTTTTTTTGAATGCCTTGAAAGAAAAATTAATGAAGGCATGTGGTGCCTTGATAGTGGATGTTCAAGACATATGATGGGTGACAAAAACAATTCACTACTGCATCACTAAATAATGGAGGATATGTCAAATAAAGACATAATGCAAAGGGAAATATCATTGTCATTGGTTCTATTTGTAAGAATTCTATAACTTTAGATAATGTTTTTTTCTCAAAGAAATATTAGAGCATAATTTAAATTATATAAGCTAATTATGAGATAAAAGTTTGAATCTGATATTTCATACATCATATTATGTATCAAAAATAATAAAAGTATTTTATTGGTAGAACATAGACATAAATGTATTTATATGATTAATTTAGAATATTTTTCTTATAATAATTTGAATCTACTTTATTTTGAAAGCACTCATGATGATATTTGGCTATTGCATAGGAGACCACATCATAATAAACATGTACACACTCAATAAAATTGTTAATTATGATTTGATTGTTGGTTTGCTTAAATTAAACTTTCTTATAGATTATGTTTATGATGGATGCATTCACGTAAGCATTTTAGATGGTCATTTAAATGAAAAAACGTTGCTTTCATAACCTTTGGAGTTATTAATATATATAAATAAGCATAATATGATGGACAACTAGTCTTGTACAGTATATAAATGAGCGTACATGTAATAACTCCAAATCTATGCTCATTCACCTAATAGTACAACCAGTCTGAGTGGACATAGACATAAATATATATATATTTATATGATTAATTCAGATTTTGTTTTTTTGATCATTTGAATCGACATTAATTTAAAAGTACTCATGATGATATTTTTCTATGGCATAACATACTACATCACATAAAGATGTACACACTAAACAAATTGCTAAACTTAATTTGGTAGTTAGTTTGCCTAAATTAAGTTTTATTTTAGATTATATTTGTGATGTATTCATTCATGAAAGAATTTTAGATGTTTATATAAAAGAAAAATCATTGTTTTCAAATTAGAATATTAATTGAATTATGTAGATCAATGCATGATGAGTAGAAATTACCAAAATAATTTATACTTGAAACTATAAATACTATATGTTATGCATATAGTATTTTAAGGAAGACTACCTATAAATTATTTTTAGGAAAGAAGTCTTAGATTGAACATTTTCATGTATTTGAATGCAATTTTTGTTTTGTTTGAATAACAAAAAAGAAATTTTGGCCAAGTCAAATGATGGCATTTTCACAAGATATTTTATCTTTAATAAAGCTTATAGAGTTTTTAATAAGAGAAATTTGATTGTAGAAGAGTTTGTTCATGTTATTTTTTAATAAAAAGTTTGATTGATCTTATTGAAAATGAAGTGACAGATGAAAATGTTGATGCTTTTAAGAAAATTTCCTTGGATTATAGAGTGGATGATTCCATTCCTAAGAATGAAAATCTAATATAAAAAATACAAAAAAAATTTATTGAAGGACATCATTCTAAAAGAGTTATGATTAAAAGATAGAGTAGGGAGGTTGTAGATCATTCAACATTTCTATCCTTGATTGAAACATAAAAGAAGCTTTAAAAGAAAATTTATGGACTATTGCTATGAAAGAGGAGTTGAATCAATTTATTAGAAACAATACTTGGGAATTAGTCCCAACACTAGAGATCAAGATATTATTGGAACAAAATGGGTCTTTAAGAATACGTTAGATGACTCATGCTATCTTATTAGAAATAATGCTTGGTTAGTTGCACAAATATACACATAAATTTAGGGGATAGATTTTAAAGAATCTTTCTCACTGATAGCAAAACTAGAGGCCATTAGCTTACTCCTTGCATATGCTTATTTTTAAGATTTTAAACTTGTTCAAATGGATTTCAAGAGTGTATTCCAATATGATTTTATTGACGAAGATGTCCAAATAGATCAACCACATAGATTTGAGAGCCTTTATTATCCCAATCATATGTATAAATTAAGGAATGCTTAATATAATTTAAATTTGGCTCCTCATGCTTGGTATGATAGGATAATGATTTATAAATCATAAATTTATAAAAGGTAGAGAAGTATCAACCTTAATTCTTAAGAAGATAGATGATGATTTAATTATGGTACAAGTGTTTGTAAATCTCATATCATTTAAAAGTACAAATGGATCTTCAAGCATTGAGTTCTCATTTTTAATATTTAAGAAGTTTGAAATGACTATGATGGGAGAGCTCAACTTTTTCTAGGTCATCAAGTGAAGAAATAGAAAATTGACACCTTCTACTATTAAACTAAATATACAAAAAAATTGATTGAAAGGTTTGGTATCATGAGATTCAAATTTAGTAAAGCACACATGAGCCAATATAGAAATGTTGGATTTAGATAATTAGTAAAATCATTATTCTGGAACTTTGTAGAAGTATGTCAGGTTCACTTTTATTCATTGTTACTAGCAGACCTAATATTATGTTTGTTATTTTGTGTGTGGTTGTTTTTAGGCTAATCAAAAGAAATCTCATTTAGTAATAGCCAAGAATATATTTAAGTATTTAATAGGCACATCTGGGTTAAACTTGTGGTATCCTAAAAATTTCTTTTTCATGTGATTTGGTTGTCTATTCTTATGTTGATTTTGTTAGATATAAATTGGATAGAAAAAGCACATCAGACACATGCCAATCTTAGGATCATCCCTTATATCTTAGTCCTCTAATAAACAAAATTTTATGACTTTATCGACTACTGAGGATGAGTACATAGATACTGGTACTTTTTTTTTCATTAAGTGTTTCATTAATAAAACAAGGATACAAAATGTTTCCTCTAATAAAAGAAAATCCAATGCTATCACCAAAAATTAGAAATTTTATATCATCATCTAAAGAGTAGGATATGAGGGTGAATTACTTTTTGTTCTCCTTGCCTAGCTAGGTAATCATCTAGTATATTAACTTCCCTATAGATGTGATTAAAATGCATGGTCATATAAAGCTTATGTACCAAATCCTCTTGATAATGTAGTTTAACTTCAATAGAGATGGCTTCTTTTGAAGGAAGATAGATGTTAAGGAAACAGAACTAGTTTTCAACTAGATTGGAATACTATAAAAAGCATGAGAAATTTGCAAAGCAGTCCATTAGCTTTAGAGTACAAAGGGCTTATTGCCTAGCATGGTTTATTAAATAAACAAATATTAGTGTGATTCCAATCCCTAATGAATCCTCTCAAACCTACTTTGTGAGTGTTACTTCTCAAAGAACCATCCACATTGAATTTCAGCCAAGTTGAATGGGGTTTAATCTAATTGGAATGTAGTTGCTTTCATGTTTTCATTCTTCGATCAATTCTAAGTTCTTATAGCCATGATTCACCTAACTAGTAAAAATTATTAAATCATTGAGATGTGCTTTCTACAAATAGTTATATACTTGCTTAGCAATGTCTTTAGGCTCCTTCATTATGTTGTTGTGCTTTGCATCATTCTTATTAATCCAAATAACCTGAAAACAAAACTAGGAATAATGACTCAGATTAGTTGGCTAAATTGAAGTATGTTGCATTCTTCCAGACTAGAAGCATGTTTGTGTATATAGATATCATGGAGTTCTTCCAAAGCTCCTAATACCTTCTTAGGCTTTTTCACATTGTAAAAAAATGTGATTTATGGTTTTAGAGTTTGAGCAGTTTTGAAGCTAAGCTAATTCCTTTATCCATTGATTTTTCATCAACTAGGATTGCTTTGTTGAATAATATCTAATTGAAGAAGGAGATTCAAAATTTATGACATCAGTTGCATTAAAGATTACACTACTTGCATGGTGTGTTGGGTTTGATTCTCTTAACATGCTTTAGGGAGGGTGTGCTGATGGTTATCTAAATTTATAATGATCTTATCTTTGCATCCATGATTAATTGGGATTTAAATGATGTCTTTCATGGATTCAACATGTAAGAGACTTGAAAGCTTCTCTACATCAAAGTGAATTGTATTATTTTGATGCAAGAAGTGGTCTTTAATCTTTAGGTTGTCAATTTGATCCTAAAGGTATGATGAGTGTGTTTCATCATTTCTCCAAATGACATACCAAAAATTGACATTTCCTTCTCCAATTTCCATCCTAATAGAGATTCAGCTCTACATCTAAATGACAATAAGCTTTTTCAATAGGGAGAGTCATTTTTTAGGCTACATATGTATTGGATGTATCTTTGAAGAATATTTAATTTTCATGAACTTGGCTTAAAGTTTGTCTTGTTGCCTAAATTTAATCTAGAGTTTCATGGCATTATAGGATATATTGTCTTGAAGTGATTTAAACCCCAATCCTCCATCTTCCATTGATTGGCACATTTTCATCTAGCTGGTTCAATGATATCCCTCTATGATTTCCATTTCAAAGAAAAGTGTTAAATAGTGATTCAATTCTTCTCTGTTTGCTTGTGCTAGACAAATGTCGATAACTTACAAAGCATGCAAAGGAATTGATTTGAGAATACTTTATTAAGTTTTAGCCTACCCTAGAAATAATAGGAGTTGTTAATCCAAAGAGAGGATTTTATTTTTATTTTTACAAAATGACTTCAAAGTAAACTTTCTTTACCCTTCCAATGTATAGTTGCCCAAATATCTAAAAGGGAAATTAGCTCTCTTGAAACTAGTGAAGTGTTGGATCCATCCTAATTAAGTAGTGGAGATACTTTTGCTAAAGAAAAATGTTGGACTTACTTTAGTTGAATTGCATTCTAGCATTTCTTCCAAATTTCTTGATGATGTCATAAACCATTTTAATTTATGTTTTTGATCCATTGCAGAATAAAAGAATATTATCAGCAAAGTTGAGGTGAGATATAAGAATGCCTCCTTTGGTGTAAAACTGGATGGAAGTTTCATTACATTGCTTGATTTAACATAGTTGAAGAGTAATCCATTGCAATTATGAAGAGGGTTGGATAGAGGGCCTCCCTGCTTAAGACCCCTCATAGATTTGAAAAAGCTAGCCTTATTTCCATTAACCAATATGGAGTAGTGGTTGTTTGCAATGATTTTCCAAATGAGGGTACATTATTTAGAGCTAAAACCCTTTACAATAATAACTTGATGGATTGCACCAAATGGTGTAAAAATCCTAAAAAGATCCAATTTGATTGCAATGTTATGGCCTCTATAGTTTGCATTCAAATCTCTCAATAGTTCTTGATCAAGCAACACATTATCACTAATATCTCTTCGTTTAATAAATGGACTTTAATTTGGAGAGATGTAAACCTTGAATTCTACAGCACACTATTTTGTTGATGACCTTACTAATGGTGGTTGGGAGGAAAATGGGTATGAACGCATTCTAAGTGAGACAAGAAGCTTATTTTTGGATAAGGATGATTGTAGTGGACTTAAAGAAAATGTACAACTGTTCCCCTCTAATAAAATTTTAAATGGCTTTGATGACATTTGAACCAACAATCCCATAGGCAGTTTGGTAGAAAGCTATAAAGAAATCATCTGGACCTATTGTCTTATCTATATTGATAGAGTAAACAACATTCTTATTCTAATAAATAATATAAAAGATACCAATATCAATAGAGAGATGAGATTGGTTTCCAAAGAAATTTGGATTTACTCATGGAGTTGTTTGGAGGTTATTAGGTGCAAGAAAATAACAGAAGCAAGAAACAATTTATTCTTCAATGTCTTTATGGATGGTAATCCATTGATCTTGTTGGTTTTGCATTTTGACAATTGTAGCTTTTCTCTTCCTCTTTTAAGCAATGCAGGGTAGTTCTTAGTGATCATATCACCCTTAACATAGTTCAACCCAACAATTATTTATATCTAAAGAAGGAATTACATTCTTAATTTTTTTCCAAATTAGTTATAGAATATTTCAGTTTGAGCTCTGTGAATTCATCATGTGCTGCAACTAGCTAAGAATCTCATTAAGTTACTTCATTTTTAGCATCATTGATTTGTGATTGTAATATCCCAAAGACTAATAATGAGTCACCCGTTCTATTGATATGGAAACATCTAAGATCAATAAATGGTTGAGAGTTTCTCTATCCCATCTTTTTCCTTCTTCTTATTGTTGGATATCTCATTCGTATACATCTTCTTTTTATTTCCCAAGCCTCTAATGAGTTACAGATAGAGTTAAAAAAGATCAAATCTTTGATGATTCCATCATACATGATGGAATCTCAAAAACTTTTGGATAGATATCCTACATCTTAAATGAATCCTTTTTGGTTAAAGAATCTCTTTATAGTTATTATGAAATAATTAGGAGATTCTCTGGAAGAAATATGGGGTTCAGCTTTTAGTGGAAACATGCTATTGGGTGGTGGTCCTGCTTATGGGTCAATACATTCTAAGAAGAAATATTTATTCCACTTCTTAAATTCCTTTACTACAATCTTGTGCAACCTCTAGAGTCTAATCCATCTATTTATATGCAATAAAAGGTCCAAATTTTGTTAACGAAAGGGATGAAGTCCTTGTGTTGTGTCCACATGCTAAAAAAAATCTAAATTAGGTTGAGGTGGTTGAGGGGTTGCATCATTGTTAATCAATAGTGCAACCATTATGAGGTTTTAGATAGGTGATGGATTGTAATATTGTGCATGTGGGACCTCAACGCTATGTTCAACAAGATTATATTAAATCTCTCTCGAACCTTTCTTATTTTCTAGGTGAATTTGCATCCAATGAAGCGAGCATCACTTAGGGTTGCCTTTAGAATAGATTCAACAAATTCAACTATGGGCCTTGGATTAAGATCAACTCATCCATTCATATCTTCATTGTAAGAAGTCATATTAAAGTCTCCCCCAACCATCTAAAGAAATTGAATTTTGGTTCAAAGATGAAAGATGTTCTCCCAAAGGTCTCTTATAATTTGCTATGCTCCATAAACAATAGTAGCTAAAGTGGTGATGTCTCCTTAAGTAATCTTAACATGTAAGAATTGAGGATGATCAAGAAGGATATCAATAGATTAGCTTTCTTTCCATATTATCTTTATTTTGTTGCTAATGTTGGCATAGAAGCCATGTAAGTATAGAAATCTTAATAAAGGTTGACAATGGTGATTAGTTACCTTTGGTTCAAGAATACCAATGGCAGAATTGACTATATGCTTATGCCTATTCATGGAAGTGAGCTTAGCAATGCGCCCAATGATGCAAATTAAGAAATTAATCATTAGAAAAACCAAGTGGCCTTGTGCTATCAAGGCTAGACAAGTTTCCTGCACTATTCAATTTTTTAATAGTATTTGATTGGTCCTTCAGAAGCCCTTCAATTATCTCAGCATTTTAGATTTCCTCAACTGAATCCAACCATCATCTGCATCATTCTCTATATTTTACAGAAAATTTTAATTGATGTTGATCAAATGTGATAGAGCTCTTTCATTTGGATATGATATTTCTAAATTGTCACCTTCCAAAATTTGTCTTACTTTTCTTTTGGGTTGTTGCTTAATAACTCTTGGTGATATAGTGTTATACGAATTGCTTCTTCTTCACCCATGTAGTTTTCCTTCCTAAGGTTAAAATTGTGTGGTGATTAGGTAGATTTCATTTACTGTAGTATCTTTAGAAGAGGTTTCTTAAGTGTGGGTTTGGTGTGAAAGTTATGGTCCCTAGTGTTGGATTATTCAGCTTCAAAGACTATGGTTCTAGTCTTGACAAAGAAATTGCTGAGGGTTGGTGACTAACAATTGAGGATTTATAGCTTTAGCATACTAGGTTAAAAGCAATTCATCTTGTTGCAAATCAACAACATTAGCATTAGCATTATGAGTATTCTGTAATGTAATAGTAGTGTTAGTAGTGGCAATGCAATAAAAGCATTTGTGTTTGATGGCTGGTAAGCTAAACATTTAGTTATTGTATGACTAAATCTACTACAATGTGTGCAATATTTCAGAAGGTTTTCAAGAGTTATTTTCTACTAATACCCATTTCATAGAGTTCCTATCAAAACCTTCTCTTATAAGGTAGAAGTAACATCAAATTTTACTAACACTCTAGCAATAGAGGGCCTACAAGGGTGGTTGTAGGCATATTCATTTTGAGAGGTCTATCAATGACAGTAATCATGGAGAATAGAATTTGTATATTAAAATAGCCCCAAGAAATTGAACCCAGATAAGTACAACATCATCAAGCTAGAAGTCAAAAGTTCATTTTAAGATTCTAAGCCATTGATAAAAAAAACTTGTTTTTCAAAGATGCAAGCATAATCATCTTCATTATCCAAGTGAATAAAAAACACCTATGATAAACAAATCCAACTGACCAATTGTTGTTAAGATTTAGTTTGGTAAAAAACTTCTTCCCTCAGCTAGGTGATCCTTTTTGCTGAATATTTTCCTATAAGAGAAAACTTGAAAGGTTCAACAAGCTTCCCATTCTCATCTTTATTAAGGAAAACAACAAGATTTCTTAATTTATGAGTAAATTTTTTGATGAAAGGGAGGTTCATATTTGCTTCAGTAGATTTCAAACCCTCAAAGTAAAATGGTGGGAAAGCCATGAAGAAATTAGATTGAGGCATCACCCAAGGAAAACCTTCACCATTCAAAGTAGCTGCATAAGAATGCTTATCCATGTGATCGAGGGTGAAAGAAGAAGTGGTCAGTAGAATGAACTCCAATTGAATAGTAAACCTAGAGAGAGATGAGGTAAGGGTGTCATTCTCTTATAGCTACAAGTAGTAGTGTTGCTCATATCCTTTGGTTAAAATAACAACTATAAGATTTTTGAATTAAGCAAGACCACATCCCAATTTAATGTGACAACACTAGTGCCATTAGTCTAAGCAAAAATTCTTAACTAACACATAGAATAAGCATATAGAAATTAGATACAATATTATTAGGGATCAAGTTGTTAAAGATGATGTTAATATCAGTTTTATTAGAATTAATTAACAAGTTATTGATATTTTTAAAAATTATTATCAGAAGAATATTTTCTACCTTGTGATGCATGCTTGGAATGTTAGTTCCTAATTTTAAATTGTAAGTAGTTTGTTGTTTTCTTTTTTATGTTTCCAAAAGGGAGAGAAGAGTATGTTGAAGCATATATTTAGTCAGAGCATCATTATTTATTATTGAATCTAAATTTGTCTATGGTGTAATGTAGGATTGCACCTAGACATGTAAAAGTAGAGTAAGAGAAAATAGAACAAAAATAAAAGTTATAGAAAATCCAAAAAAATTCACTATTACTATGAATAAGTATAAGTATGAGGGGGTAGAGTACAAGAGTTTACTCTCTACTCATTTGGAATAGTAAGAAAGCTGGAAAAATGCCTCCTACCTTTTAAAACCCTACTTCATATAAGATGAAAAGAAATTAATAAATAAAACTACAAAATAAATTTTAAAAGCTCTATGTAAGTAGCCTTTGAAGAGACTTGCCCTTACCTTAGAGGTTAGACGAGTGTTATATGTAAAGTGTCAAATCCCCTGCCTATGCATCTATAAACTCTAATGTTGATTGCTTAATATGAGACATGCTTCTACAAGTACTCACCCAAATGAAGGTGAGTCTCCTTATGCATAGGTAACTAGACCAGTCGCCCACATGTGGCAAGTTCTTTGAGGTGGAAAATGAGTAAAGCTTTGCTTGGGCTTTGGTGGTCAATGCTAAGAATTTTGTATACTACTCTATCTATTATATCCCTCATGAATATTTTTTTTGGTATAGTTACTTCCTTGAATCTCCTGTTCCTTGTAATGTTGACAAGCATAAAAGATAGAGGAATGAAAACTAACAAAAAAAATCATTAATTTAATTATTAAGAAGTTTTATTGAAATTCTCTTTAGCATTTATGTCGCATTACCTTTAATTTGACTTCTAATTTTACCAATTATTACATCCAATGGCTAGAGGCCAAATAACAAATGATCGAGTGGGATGCACAACTTCTCCAACCTAGTTTAGCTATACTATTAAGCAAAGTTAGCCACCAACATTTTGAAATCAAGGTTACCCTAGCAATAATAATAAAAGATAAAAGTAGTGAAGAGAGAATACTTTTATTTGAGAAAAGATGAAGATCAGGGACCGCTTTGACTCTAAATTGCATAAATGCACTCACTGCCTTTCACAAAGCTGCCATAGACACAACTCAAAGGTGAATCACTTAAAAGAAGGAGGCCTACTCGCTCGACAAAGATATCACTCGCTTAATAAGAAGTTGTAATAAAGTTTTAACTTCCTACGGTAAAATTGCATTTACAGACATGGTAAATAAGGTATAGAGATGCAGACATCACATCAAATATTTAATGAAGAAATCATTATAAGAATATTACAAAATCATAAATGATGCATATAAAGACAAAAATAATTTAGAAATTCCTACCCGCCACCATCAAATATGAAATGACACTCGATAAAAGAATAGACGAGTATGAGGTAAACATTTCCTTAAATATTAATTACAAAAAACTAAATTATAAATACACATGTTATGAACTCACTATTATTTTTTGAATTATTTTACAATGGGATATGTGTGTCATTCCTCATCGAGCTTTCCTTTATTTCCACTTGTAGTTAAGCATAAAGTTGCACCAGTAATGAAGAGAGAAGACCCCTTTGACTTATCAAACATTAAAAAGATGTCAACTCCACCTTCATGATCATCAAGTTTCTCTGGAACTTGGCCTTAATAACCTGCCTTTGCTGCCACTCCACCTCTAGCAAGGACCTAAGCTTGCCCAACATCTGCCTTGACGGGCTCAAGTCTTTCTCTGAAAAGGAAACTTTTCCTTATAGGTTGGCAAGTTTGCAAGCACTAGTAGCTCTTTCTCTACATTTTCCTCTTTTAGGGGAACCCTCATTCCTCTCAAATTAGCCACTCTGAGGAGAAAAACTTGCCAGGATTTCCTAGATGTCGATAGATTCACAAGCTAATTTCCCCTCCATACGATAAGGCAGGTGTTTCAACTAGGGCTCACTGCAAGGTTAGGCCATCTTTTAAAATAAAACTTGGTGCCACCGCATCAGCTCATGATAAGTTTGGAGTCACCCCTAAATCATAAAAATTGAACTCATCAAAAATAGGTAAGGAGATTTCAAAAAGGTAGCTGACTAAGGGCAAGATCCTCAGAGAAGAGAGCCACTACTCAAGCAAATGAACTTTATTCTCATTCAGATGATGACCTAACAAATTGCTCATGCTAAGATAAATCATCTTTTTAGAACTACTTAGACTATCCAAAGGAATTATCTAAGGAACCATTGCACACTCACTATTTCCATTTATCAACTCCTACAAACTCACTGCTATTAGTTGGAATACTATCATAATTTTTAAAAGTGCTTAAGGAAGAATCCGAGAACATAGAATTAAGTTTACCTTAGTAGAACGTTCTTCTATAATGGTTGTCATAGGGGTGGTACCCACCAACCTTCTCACCACTACATTTCTATGGTGGGCAAGGGGAGCAATAATTTATTTCTCCTAGACACTTGTCATCATCTCTTGAGATATATTGAAGATAGCCCCACCACAGTGACCACACTCTCCTCCCTAACTTGGTGGGTGGGTACTCGCCTTAGCAGAAACAACACCTATAATTCCATCATTGTGTGTCCTTTCCTCAACATGTTCTAAGTTAAGTTATCCACGTACAAATATAGAGCATAGTAACTTAGAGCCGTATGTCACTTGAAGTGAGTTTAGATGGAGGTACTACAATTTGATGTTGACTAAAAAATGAATTGAAAATAAATGTAGTCATTAAGGAAGTCCATGAGACATAAGGTGAACAAGAAAGATCTCTTAGTGAGAGCTTTTCTTGCAACCTATATTATATGGAAGAGCTCATCTAGGCCTTAAGGGTTTATTATGTCTTATTCATGTAATTATAGCTAAGATGACATGTATTGATATCAATGCCATATGCCATATACTAAATGTTAGAAAACTTTTTTAGAATAATTAAACTAAAGACTATGAAGAATGCATCTCCACTCATTCAACTTATAAGTGAAGTGTAGAAGCTATTGCACATTATTAGTGTTCACTTCCCTTACTGAAAATCAATTTTATCTTAAATAATCTAAGTGCCTATTTGGTCAATCTCATATTGAGTATTTAGGCCACATTATAGAAAACTCCATAGTTAGCCCACACCCTTATAAAATTGTTGTTAGAATTGGCCTCTGCCACATAATCAACAGCAATTGCAAGTTTTTTTGGTATTGTCGGATATTACCATAGATTTATTCATCAATTTGCCAGAATTGTTTCTCCTTTAACAAATCTCTTACATTGTGGAGCCTTTAAATGGATTGATAATGCTACAACTGCCTTTATTAACCTCAAGCAGATACTAGCTTCAGCAACTATCTTAACCTTGCTGAATTTCACAAAGCCATTCATTATGAACACAGATGCATCTAGTATCGAAAATCGGAGTTGTCCTCACCCAGGATAAACATCCAATCGCCTTTTATAGTAAGAAACTAGATACAAGAATGCAACAAGCCTCTACTTATGACCTGGAAATGTTCGCTGTCACTGAAGCCATCACCCGTTGGTGCCATTACTTATTAGGCTCCAACTTCATTATTCGCATAGATCACCACAGCATTAGAGATTTAATGACTCAGGTTATTCAAACCCCAGCTCAGCAATGCTTTATGCATAAGTTACTTGGGTATGATTTCTTCATTGAATATAACCCAGGTCGAAACAACATAACTACAGATGGTCTTTAACACCAACATGAACATAGCCAATCTCTTAACACCATTGCACTCTATACTATCATTTTTTCCCCAATTCCTAGCCTTTTAGCCAAAATTAAAGCTGAAACTAGCAGTCACCAAGAAGCATAAGAACTAATTCAAGACATTCAAGTTGCCCCTAAAAGAT
Organism: Cymbidium sinense; assembly: GCA_021442155.1. Classification (NCBI taxonomy): domain Eukaryota; kingdom Viridiplantae; phylum Streptophyta; class Magnoliopsida; order Asparagales; family Orchidaceae; genus Cymbidium; species Cymbidium sinense. The sequence continues at coordinate 86,374,461 of CM038219.1, forward strand.
ACCCTGACTATATAATTTGAGATGGCCTCATTCGCAGAAAAAAAGTCTATTATCCTTTGCTGATGTGGAAGTCAGCCTCTGGAGGTCAACGACATCTTGCTTTTTGTTATTATTTCCAACTTCCTTGTGTGAACATTAGATGGGTTTGTCTTCGTTTCCATTGTTGTAACAGGAAGCTACGAAGAGACTTTTCTTAGAAGCTAAGAAATGGTTTCTATGAACATGCCATCAAATTTTGAGGAAGATCATATCAGTCAACCACTATTGTTTACCATGTTGTTTACGGAACACAAATACTTTTCTAAACAAATTGCATACATATAAATTCTCAAGATCAAATGTTATTTGCATGTATAGAAGATAAAATAGAAGCATCATGATATTTCGCAAAACTAATTATTCTTAACAGCAAGAATTAAATTTACAGTCCCTAATATCATTTTCTAAATTTACCTTATGATTTATATGTCATGATATAGTTTAATCGGTCCTTAATCAAAGGTTGTCTAAAGTTATTATGACATTTATCATTTATGTTAATTATCATATTATTAATTCATAAAAGATAGCGACAAAATTTTGAATATCTGTTAGTACCATAGTAGCTCATAGAAATTAAAGACGGAAAGAAATTATTCAGTTCTGCTTTATGATATTTCCGATTTTTATGGATTCCTCATATTTGCATGTCGTTTTCAATGCTTAAGGATTCAAAACTTCGTTTAATAAAATTGAAAATTAAATACAAAAGGATCAAAATATCGATATATAGAGAAATAATTACATACCCACCAAAATCGCTCATTTTTCCCTCACAAATTTTTATTAGAACGTCCGCTTGGGAGGTAAAAAAACTCACAAAATTGCAAGTCGATCCTGGGAAATAGCAACCATTACACGGATGCGCGCCGCGCCCAGATAAACATCAATTTAAAGATTTTGCCATTTTTCCTCAATTAAGAAAGAATGTAAGATTTTCTTACCTGTTCATTAAGAGAGAGAAGGAGAGAGAGAGAGAGAGAGAGAGAGAGAGAGAGAGCAGATGATGAGATTTAGGTATGCATGCCATGTTGAAAACTTGTCTAAGAATTAGGTCTTTAAAGCCGATCATATTTTTAGATTTATCATTTATATAGATGCTGTCTTAAAATATTATTTTCTTAAAAAATTATGTAATGATATTCTAACTACAGTTTAGGTTAGAATAGTTTTTAAAACTCCTATATTCCCCGAATAACTAAATTAAAAATATTATTTCTAAATTATATTTTGTATCAATAAACAATTGTAAGGAATAATGGATCGTCACCTAATAATGAGTAAACAGGAGAAAGGGTTGGCGAGTCATCTATTTTACTTTATCTTGCCGTAAGCCTCCCAAATATCTTCGTGGAATTCACATTAAAGATGAAAGAGAAATATAAGAGAGAATAATAAGTACGAGTCTATTTCATATTTATTCGATATGACCTATCAACGAATGGTAGCGACTTTCAGGATAGGTACGTTGAGGGCAAAATATTATAATATGTATCTTAACGGTAAATCACTGTTACCTCAGCGATCATTTCTAAATATACTTGACAATTAAAGCACTGATTTATGTCGACAAAAAATCTGGAAGCATTTACTTATTTACATTTTATTTTTGAGCAAATTTAATCACATTCTAATAAATAATAATAATAATAATAAATCTTTATCCAACTAAGTGGGCTCGACTACATGAATTATTCGTCTCCATTATATCCTATTATGTGTCAAATTCTCATTTAATTCAAGTATACTAAGATCATTTTTTATACATCTTAACCAAGTCTTTTTTGGCCTATCTCTACCTTTCTTAACATAAGACAAATCTAATACATCTACTCTCCTAATTGGGTCATCGGACGGTCGATGTTTTATGTGGTCAAACCATCAAAGGTGATTCTCTAATCTTATCCACTTTCTACTCCAACTTTCTCGACATACTCATTTAGATTTATCTCTAAGAGTAAAGCTCATCCACAGTATCCTCTCTCTCATAACTTGCTTAGTCTTCTTTCTTTTTATTGGCCAACATGCATCGTAAGTCATTGTAGTTCTTACCACCATCTTATAAAATTTTCCTTAAGTTTAAGTGGAACTTTTCTATCACTGAGATGCATTCCTCCACTTCAACCAACCAACTTGAATTCTACTAATAACATCTCCATCTATTTCACCATCATTTTGAACAATAGAGTATAAATATCTGAATCACACACTCTTATTAATGACTTGTTCACCGAATATCACAACACTACCACTTCTACAATTAAAATTACATTCCATATATTCAGTTTTAGATCTACTTAAACGAGAACCTTTAGACTCTAATATTGACCTCCATAATTCAAGTTTCCTTGGACTCCCTCTCTAGTCTTATCAACAAGAAGAATGTCAACAGCAAAAAGCATACACCAAGGCGCATCTTCCTATAAATGCTTAGTAAGAACATTCATAACTAAAGCAAAAAAGATAAGAGCTTAAAGCTGATCCTTGATGTAATCCAACTGAAATAGGAAAAATATTTTGTCAATCCTCCTTGTGTTTGGACACAAGTAACAGCTCTAGTATACATATCCTTAATGGCTTGAATATAATCAATATTAACTCATTTCTATTTTTGAACTCTCCTAAGAACATCTCTTGAAACTTTATCATAAGCTTTCTCTAAATCAAAAAAAATATCATATTTAGATTCTCCTTACTTTCTCTATACTTCTCCATCAGACCTCTTAACAAATGTATAGCATCTATAATAGATCTACCTAGCATAAACTCAAATTGATTATGAGAAACTTTTGAATCACATTGTAACCTATGCTCAATTAGTCTTTCTCCATAATTTTAATGAATGACAAATTAACTTAATTCTTATATAATTTGCACACTTTTGTACATCACCTTTATTATTAAATATAGGAACCAACAAACTCTTTCTCTACTTATATGACATCTTTTTAGTCTTTAAAATAACATTAAAAAGATTTGTAAACCAAGAAATTCCTAGATCTCTTAAACATTTACACACTTATATTGAAATATCGTCAAGTCCTACTATTTTTTCACATTTCATTTTCTTTAAAGCTTCTCTAACTTCAGATTTACTAATACGACGATAAAAATAAAATTCTCTATTTTTTGTTTAGGGTATTAAGGTTAAGGTTGCTAAAATTAATTATACTTTCAGATCTTTCATTGAAAAATTTATCAAAATATTTTATCCGTCTATTTTCAATATCCTTTCCTAAGAAAAATACTTTATTATTTTCTAAGAAAAATACTTTAACAAAATACCTCATCCACATTCTAATAAATAACGTATATACAAAATTTTGAATTCAATATCTCATAATTGAAAATACAAACTTCTAATAAATAGGCTAAACTTGCTTATATATTATTTATTTATTTATATATGAAAAGTTTTTTATTTATAAAATTTTAATGATCACCTTTCTGATTTGATTTTAACTTTGAACTTCATCAATTGATTCAGTACATTTAGCTGATTATAATATTTCTATTAAAATTTCAAAATTTATTATTTGAATATTTTTATGTTGACAAGTACAATTAGCTTCATATATTTTATACATATCATTAATTTTGTCTAATTTAATTAATTCAGAATAATTTTTCTTATGATTATTTAAATAATTAAGTTTATTATATTTTATGGCTTTAAGGTTAGGTGTAAATTATTAGTTTAATCATGACTTTTTCATACAATTTCATACATGATTTTTTTCATGTAAATTAGATATTAAAAGTCATATATAACTGCAAAATTATCGTCCCGTGGATTGCACTGGTTAGATAATACGACAAACTCCGTGACGATGGCCGGTCCGCCACGTGTGATTTTGGCCATTGCTGATAAAATTTTTTTTTTTTTTTTTTGGGAAATGACAAAATTTCTACTAACTTATATATAGGTGAACATTCGATCAGTTTGATTTATTCAGTTTAGATTTTGATCCAACCGAATAAATCAAACTGTTATTTTGGAAAAACCGAACCGACCAAATTAGCATCATATAACCAACCAAATAAACTAGTTGGTTTATTAGGTTGTTTTCCCTAAACCAATTATAGAGAGATTAAAAAAAAGAATTTTAAAATTAACAAATAAATAATAGAAATTTTATTAACTAAAGTTACTAAACTATATCATATTGATCTGATGTGTAATACGATGTAAATAGTTTTTCATATTGATACAATTTATGAATGTAAATATGTAATACAAAAAAAAATTATAAACAATTAACAAAGAAAGAGAAAAAAATATTACAAGTGTACAACATAATTCAATTGTATTAAGCCAAATCAAATGTTGGGCCACTTTCTACAGGTTGTTCATGTAAAGTAATATCTTCAATCTTCATCTCGTCTTCCTCGAATGTTGGTTTGTTCCTTCGAGCATTAGTTTCTCATGTCTATATCTATATCTCATCTCATCTCATATCGTATTGCCATGTTCATATCAACATATCATAAGATGATTACCGACTATTCACTCACACACTTGAAGCTATACATATCAAGTATGCATAAATTAGATTTCATTACTCCAATATATGCAATTGAATTTAAAAAGAAGCATATGTCTACTCCCACAAACATAAAATAACATGTTTTTTCAGAACTCCTTATTTCAATGCGTTACAAACAAAATCAACTAAATACGAAACAAATATGAAAAGAAACTTCATGAAATCCTGGAAGCCACAAACATCAAATGTGGATCAGCTTCTGTATTTGTATTTATATCAAATCAAGAGATGTTAATCCTCAATTTAAGTAGGAACTAAGTTAAACACTTGAATTTAGATTCACTACATCTAGGCAAATAACCACCACAAAGACCCAAAGATATCTATTCTTAGACTTGACAACAAGTTATAAAGATTGTCTAGAAAATGTATTAGTTTAGAAGCTAAAACATCAAAACAATAGGCCTTCAATGATTTAAAATGCCACTCAAGCCTATGAAAAAATCGTGTGTACATGTTACATCGAACAGAGAAATGAACTCAAAAGTTTCTTGTCCTCCATAAAGTGAAAGGATACTATTTGCACATATATGTCAATTCCAGTCTTGTCCAACTTAGCTAACTTTTCCATAATCCTTGTCTTTGAGGATTCGAATTAGTTCCAACTAGGATAGTGACTACATGGTTTAATTACCCTATCCAAGCAATAAATTCCATTTTAAATGAATCCAATCTTACATAAAACCATTCTGGTTTAACAGGATTAACCTCTGAGATCCAAAGAGGAATTAACGGCTGGAATGGAAGCAAATGCACCATACGAGAACCACCTTATTTGGAGATTATCCAAATGTCTTCTATTCGAAGACCACCTACACTATATTCTCACAATCACTCTTAGACTAAGAGAGGAATTCAAGAAGAAATAAAAACTACCCTATATCATTGTCCGTTTGGGTGAAGAAATAAAATATGAGCATTGAGTGTTTTCGACAATTTTACTTTCACCAAAATGTCTAAATAAAATCCACACAATTCTTATAAAAAATATAAACTTCCTTTCTAGATTTTTCAGTATTTTATTGAGGTTCTGTAAAGCAGCCTCCAGGAAGACATCTCGTCTGTTTTGGTATTTTACCGGCTAGGACCTCATGTAGTGCTGTTGCAGAAAAATCACTACTTCGATTTTGTAATAAATATCTGTTCAGATCTCATTGAAAAGCCGAATAATATGGTAGATCTATTGTGAGGGGAAGTAAAAAAATCAAAGAGAGCTCTAACGTTGAAAATAGAAGAGAAGATGAAGTGACGGAGAACATATACAACGATCAAAGATTGAATCTTATGAACACGAAGATAGAAAAAAAAGTTAGGGATCAAAGCATAAGAGAGATGAATCTTGAGAAGAAAAATGGCACCTTGATCCTTCAAACTATTCATCTCCATTATTGGACGAAGGGGAAAGGGGAAGGGGAGTGAGAAGGGAAAACAATGGAGGCCGAGCCTTTCTACGCTGCTTTGCCGACATCAGTTTTAACTCGTCGGTCGATCTCGTCTGTTAAACCAGAGGTCCAGAAGCAACTACCGCCGAATGCCTTATGCCCTAGTCGAGACTCGAGACTCTCTATCCTCGAAGAAGTGTATGACATCGGCGCATTGGCCATCGAAGAGTCGAGGAATGAAAGGCAACACTTCGAACTCCGAACCGTCTCTTAGTAAATCGACTATTCGAACTTGCTGTGACTCAACTCATCCGCAACTCCACGGACTCGAGACGAGAGGCGAAATAGGCTCGAAGTCGAAATCGAAGGCCCGCCCTATAACCGAAATAATCGGTTTTACCGTAAAACCGAAATTTATTAACTTAAAACCGAACCAAAAACCATAAAACCGCATTAACCCATAATTTCAACCAAAAACCAAATAATGAATATAAAAATCGAACCAAACCGACCAATTAACATTGGCTCGGTTCGGTTTTTCGGTTTGAACCGTCTAATGCACACCCTACTTATATATGGCTGTTGGGAGCTGCTGACTACCTTTAAGAAGATAGTTCACCGAGGCCCATTTATGATTTAAATTCAGTTCATATACTTTTAAATTTTCTTTAGAAAATCAAATTTTAAAACTTTGAATTTGAATTCAAGTATTTATATATGAAACATTAAATGAGTAAATTTGCATAAAATAATGACATGTAAAGTATATGGATTGCATCAAATAGTAAAGTAATTTAATGCCTCTAATTCATATTGCAACCTATCTTTTTGACCATATTTTTTTTTTTAGAGGAATGATTATAATGGGAACAAATAACCCTTATCTTGAATGAATTGATCATCTTTTATCTATTACAAAATATTTAAATTTAGTCTTATGATTTGAGAGTTTGGAGGATAAAGTTTTGGTAAGTTTTAGTGGTAGAACTAATTTTTCAACATCACTCTATTTCTTTCACCTCTAGCACCTAAGGTAGCTACTTTTATTTTTCTTTATGATCTATAACTTCATTTTTTTTTAATTATTTTGTAAGCCTCGAACTCCCTCTCATAAGACCATATCTTTATTTTGCCAATCAACATCCCTACTCCACTAGGTTAACCTAATTTAGTTATTCCCACTTTAACATCATATAAACTCTACTAAATATAATCATCTACTATAAATCATATATAAATATCCTAAATTAACTATTCACAAGTCATTTTAGCTATTTATCAAATATATAATTTATTATATAAATTGATCTTCTAAATTATCCTAAAGTGGTTTAGTTTGGTCTAGTATTGGAATTATTGCCATTATTCCCTCGACACCTTATATAAAGTACTTTTTAATTTAACACTTATGCTATACTCTCTAGTTGTCTAAAATAAAATACTAAAATATAAATTATTTTTATATTACTTTATTATTTGTAAAGAGTTAAAGAAAAGGCATAAAGTAAATGGTTTCATTGATATATCTCATAGTTTTAAAACTTCTGTTTTCATTAATATCATCCCTCAATCAAAAGAATAAAATAAAAAACAAAAAATTAATATTCAATTGCATCATGTGAATCCCAAATCTTTCTTTGGAGTGATGCAGGACATTACTAAGGTACATTAGAAGTAGAGTAAGATCCGAAAAGACTAGCCAAAAAAATATATGAAAGTTACTATATTAAAATATAAATATAAGCAAGAGATCAAAATAAAAGAATTAGGTATCTCTCCTTCCAAAGAATAGTAAGAAAGAAAAAAACTTGTTGTCTCACTCAAATTCCCCTTTTTATAGGATTCAAGGGTTGATTATAAAAGAAAACTACATTTTTGTTTCTAGAATCTATATCTTAGTTACAATATAATATAACATTTGTCCATGTGTAACTAAGTGACTCTCCTATGTTATAGTGGTTGGGTGAGTGTTGTATGTTGAGTAGTGATTGTCGCTTGTGTGAGACATAAAGGTTTGGAGTTGGCTATCTACATGAAGAGAATTCCTTCATTTACTCACCTATATGGGGGCTAGTCCTTCTAGATGTTGAGTGAGTTAATTCCTACTCGATCTCTACTAATCCTTATTAAATGCTTCTTCATGCCAATCCATCAATGAGGCTCATGTGTGCACATTAGGGGTATAATTAGTAGCTCCATTTTCTACTCCTTATAGAAGCAACTCTCAAAAGAACAAAATAATGAAAATAAAAAGTCAATCATTATAATATCATTATTAGAAAGTTTGATCATTTCTTTTGATATAAAATTCTTGGTTTTGTGTTACTTTGCCTTTAATTCCCTTTGGTGCTATCTACACTTCATGGCGATATAAAAAGGAGTTGTTGAGTTCTATAGCTAGTTACTTTTCTATTACATCTTTCATTGAGTGCCCTCCAATTCTTGTCGAGTTCCCTTATTAATTAGTTGAGTGTGCATATGGTGTGTAAAAGGCCTTGAGGTGATATTGATGTTGTAAAACTCTGGTCAAGCTTTCCACAAAAAAATAATAAAATAAAATATAACTAAAAAATCTATAAAGGAGAGGTCATTATGGTGCCTCTTATTGAGGTGAGTTCTTTAGTTTCATTAGTGCTAACTATGAATGTAAATGATATACTAGATAACGTAAGTGGAAAAAATGCCCACGTTAAGGCGAGTGCCTCTAATGTAATCACATGAGTGTAGGGGAAAAGACTTACCTTGCCACTTTGTCCCAGCTATTATTAAAAAGATGACTCTGGAAGCATTAAGTGTTCATCAAGAGGATGCAAACTAGTTTTCTCGCCTTATTTGGTAGTAAAAGATTTTGGTGGGTTTGTTAGCAAAGACTCTATCTTAGCAAAAGTTTTGAGAGGATTGCCTTATTATGGAATTTGACTTCATATATAATTTATGATTTAATCAATTTTTAAAAAAAATTATTTAAGCTTTATTTATTCTTACAGCTTAGCATGTTAAGCATTCGTGAGTCTATAGAGAGATGAGAATTTGCTAACTCATATAAGTGGATCTCTTAAGCCCATAAGTAAAATCATGGTGAGTCCTCCCTTTAGATTCATCCTTTATCATATTGTATGTGGGTTGCTAGGACATCTTTTGAGTGAAGAGAAAATGCATTTGATGCAGTAGTAGCTTATTTTTATCAAGGATGACATCATCCTTTGAGTAGCTACCTTATAAATGGTGAAGCGCAATCACGAAGAGATGGATTTCACCACAAATGTGGAGAAAGAGATGCTCCAATGTTCTTTCACTCACCAAAGTGGAAGAAGTATGAAGTTCTATTCACCCAAGTACAATGATAGAGAGAGATCACTAAATCTCTAAGACGGTAGGCCACCAAGATCCAACCCAAGAACTTTCACTCTAAGTTTCACACAAATGCCAAAAGTCCTTCTAAGGTCAGAATGGGTTATTAAATAAATACAATACTCCAAAGGATACATTCCTTAGAGAGAAAACTACAAAGAACTAAACAAAAAGTTAGAATAGTCATTTTGTAGCACCACAATACTATGAACTAGCACTACGGTGCCGTAGTCTAGCATTGCGGTGCCAAACCCAGTGCCAAGGTGTTAAGGCACTAAAACCTATAAAGTGTAGTGCCAAGGCACCAAAAAGGTAGTGCTAAAGTGCTAGACCCACACTTATGAAACTGAACATATAGATTCACATATTTTCATCCATAACTCTAATACAACATTTCCACATAATTATATACACTAATTACTAGATAATAAAACACATAAAACATAAATCTACACATAAAATCTACTAAAAGTGCTCATGAGTTCAAGTTTTGATTTGGAACCTAAAGACAAGTCCTCTCCTTTTTTTGATGTGCAACATTAACTCCCTTGTGCCTTAAAGAACTCTTCTCTAAAGAGTTAAGATTCTAAAGATCTTCAAAACCTTTGGAGGTGAAGTTTTGTTGTTCTTTTAAAGTCATCCATGTATCTTCAATTGGTGGATTGTCTTTCCACCTTACTAAGAATATCTAGCTAATATTATCATCTATGGGTGTCTTATTTGTGAAGATGTTCTCCACCTCAAAAGAATATTAGGTTGATAATTATCTACAAATAATTTTATCTCCTCCTTCAAAGTATCATTATAAGTTTGAAGGTTAGGAAACTCCTTTAAAAGATATTAGATCTTCCACATTGAAGATAAGGCTAATCAACATGTGAGGTGGTTATTTAAGAACATAAGCATTAATACAAAGTTTCTTAGTAATTTTAAATGGCCCGCATGCTCTCACTTGTAACTTTTTATGTTTGGTGGAAGAAAATCTCTCAGAATGGTTACGAACTAATACATAATCATCTACCTCATATTCTTTAAAAAATTTATCTACACTATTTTGTTTAGTGTAATTAGCATTTTATATTTTCAATTATTTCTTTATGTCTTCATGAAGGCTATGAAAATCAGATCTATATATATATATATATATATATATATATATATATATATATATATATATATATATATTGAATCAAAAAATGTATGAGTAGGTTTATTAGCTAAGTCAATAGGTATTTTGGAGTTATATCTATAAACTATCTTGAAAGTTGATTTTTATGTTGTTCTAAAAATTGAACTATTGCATGCATATTCAAATATTGGTAATGTTATATCCTAGTTTCTTAATTTTTTTTTTCAACTAAACATCTTAGTAGATTTCCTAATATTCTATTAACTACTTTTGTCTCCATCTTTTTATGGATGAAATGCAGAGGAGAATTTTAATTGTGTTTCCATTAGTTTTGATAAGATTATCCAAAAATAAGAAATTATTTTAACATCTTTATCAGAAACTATAGTGGATAGGACTCCATGTATCTTGATAATTTCTCTAAAGAACAATCTTGTTATGTGAAATATATTATTTAATTTTAAATAAGGTATAAAATATGCCATGTTAAGAAATAAATCTACTATGATGAAGATACTATCATGCCCACGAGCTATTCTAAGCAAACCTAATGTGAAATCTATGGATAGGTGTTCCCATGGTCTAGAGGGAATAAGTAATCATTTGAAACAACCTACTCTTTGTTTGACAGTTTTAGCTTTGCAATAAGTGTAACATTGAGCTACAATTTGTTCAACATCCTTTCATAGGGATGGCCAGCAAAATCTTTTCTCAACTAATATTTGGGTCTTTAATTTTCCAAATATTCTTATATACGTCTTGAATGTATGTTAGAGATAAGGAATTCCCTTAGGGATGTTTTAAGAATACATAATTGTTTACATTCATAAAGATATATATCTAGAATGATAAAGGAACTATGAAATATCAAGGGCTTAGATTCGTGTACTAAGTATATCATATGGATATTGGGACATACTTTGTGATCATCCTTTAAAGTTATAAATCTAGGAATTTTAAATTCAAAGAATGAAATCATTAAAGATACTCTAGATTGAGCATTTGTTAGTTAATTTTCTATCCTGAGTTTATGTTTAAGCAAAAAAGAAAAAGTCTTGAACAAATTCAACTCACTTAGCTTATCTATGATTTAGTTTCTTTTGGGAGTTAATAAACTTTAAAACTTGATGATCAGTATTCAGATCAAACTTTTTAGGTAATAGATAGTGCCTCCAATGCTTAAGAGATTGAATAATGGCATGAAACTCTTGATCATATGTTAAATATTTTTGCCTAATGTTATTTAATTTCTCACTAAAGAAAGCAATAAGATGATTTTCTTGACTTAGTATTCCACTTATTCCAATATACAATGCATCGCAAATCACTTCAAAGACTTTATTGAATTCAAGAAGTCTTAAGATAAGTGAGAAAATCATAAGAGTTTTAATTCCTTGCATAGCTCTTTCAGAATCTATGATCCACATAAATTTATTTTTCTTTAGAATATTTGTGAAAAGGGCTACAATAGTATTAAAGTTTCTTATTCAACCACCTATAAAAAGTTGCTAATCTATGAAAACTTCTAACATCCATAAAAGATTTCAAAGTTGGCCACTCTAAAATAGAATCAACTTTTGATGGGTCAGCCTTTAATCCATCATCAGATACAATGAACCCTAAGAAAATGACTTCACGTTAATAGAAAAAAAATATTTCTTAAGGTTTACATATAATTTTGTTGACATTAATTTCTCTTAAACTATTTTTAAATGATGTAGATGTGACTTCTCATCTGAGTTATACATAAGGATATCATCAAAATACTATAAGGAATTGTTCAATAAAAGGTTTCAATATAGTGTTCATTAGTCTTATGAATGTGATGGAAGCATTTGAAAGACCAAATGGCATGACTAACCATTTGTAAAGAGCATCGAGAGTTTTGAATGCTATCTTCAATTCATCACTTGGTCTAATCTTTATTTGATGGTATCCACTTCTCAAATCAATTTTAGAGAATAATGATGAACCTAAAATAAGATCTAACAAGTCATCCAATTTAGGACCAATAAATCTATATTTTTATGATCTTATTTACCGCTATGCTATTAATATACATCTTCCAAGTTTCATCTTTCTTAAGAGTTAAACTAGCTGATACAACACTATGGGGAAAATTTATGACACCACATAGAGTTTAAATTTTGTTTATTTGGATGATCAATTGCTTCATTAAAAAGTAAACATATTATCTTAAAAGATAAACATATTATCATATAATGGATTCAATCATTTAATAAAAGACTCCTAAGGCTAACGAGTCTTTTGTGTACTAGAGAGTTTTTCCTGAACTACAATGGAAAGTAGAATAGAATTTATTTTAAACTGGGTTCATGGTTCCCTATAGGGACAAGCCCCGATGGTTAATTATAGCTTAGAAAAAAGGTTCTCTTCTTAAGAATACTCTCGATTAAAGAAATAAGTTATTATTTTTATGGATTTTTAGGTTGGTTTTCAAAGGGATGATATTTGGAATTTCAATTAGGATTGATCCAAACTACAAAGAGTCATTTTCTGAAGTCAAATGGGATAAAGTATGCCCATTGATACTGGGATGCATAGTAGGCATTTCAACTATCCTATCATTGGGCCTTAAATGTTGGAATTTAATTTAGATTTTGAGTTGATATTTTCTTAGAATTCTAGGGCTTAGATTCTAGCAGCAAAAGACTATAGAAATATATAGGTTTGAAGACTTATTCCAAGGAGGAAGCTTCAGAACCTAAGTCTATATATGCTTCTAACACAAGTCAGATGCTCGAACTAATTTTATTTTGGGAATTATAGATCATTCCTCTCACTTGAGGGAATAAAGCTATCCCTGACTCTTTTGAACTTACAACCCGCCTAGAAGGGCTACCAGTTAACACCACATAAACATATTTTAAATTCATGATGCCAAGTCTCATGTATACAAGATGGCTATGTTGCTGTCTTTTTAAAAAAGCATCTAAGAATCTAGATTCACTCCCTAATCCCTGAGATCATGCAGGGCATGAAATGCACTAACTAATGCACATTTTTCAACTTTTAAAATAGTTTGACTCATGATTTATTTAAGGTCTTGGGTATGCATTTTTATGCCTAAATTCCACATAATTTGTATTGGTTATGGGCCAAATTAATAAAAGAAGACCGACTTCCCTAAGAAGGAAATTATCCTCAGAGGTCAGATGCCCCTTAGGACTTATAATCTGCCAAGAGGGGCTACCAGCTAACACCACTGAAGCGTGTTTTAATTCATGATGCCAAGTCTTATGTACGAAACATGGTTAGGCTGTTATCTTCTTTGGAAAGAATCTAAGTACCTAGACTCACTCCCTAATCCCCATGAAATACAGTAACTAATGCACATTTTTTAGATTTATATGTTTTAACTTGATAATCATTTTAGAAATTGGTATGCAATTTATGCCTACATGATGTGTAATTAGAAAAAGGTCACGGGTCAAATCAATAATGAAAGCAGACTTCCCCAAGAAGGCAGTCATCCTCATAGGTCAGATGCCCCTCATGTGTAATGGGTGAAGTGCCCAATTTTAGAGTCAGAGCAATGTGATTGTATGATTTTTGAGAGATTGTTATTTCTAATTGATTTTAAATTATTTCTATGGCTTTAATTTTGTGAAGTTTTGAGTTTCTTTATTTTTTTGTTGAGTAGATTAGATTTAATTGGGTAGAAATTTTTTTTATGAGCCTACATCCAAGCATTCATCATAAAAAGAATAACAAAAAAAGAAACTTAGAAAAGTAGGTTGATTCTATTTCACACCCAAAATAAATTAAGCTAATTTAATTTAAAGAAAGGCCAATGTGACCGGGTACCACTGTACACCCCAAATGAAAGAGCAAATGGGCAGTCGAGCTCTTCCCTTATACATCCCAGACTAGAATTACATGTTTAGATCTATGGGTCTTATTTCTAGAATCGTCTCTTTCTTCAGGGACCTCCATTGGGTTTCACATGGGGCCACTCCACCTATCTTATGATAAGGTCAGCTCCTACTAATCCTAGACCCCATAGATCCTAACATTATTCTAAGCTCAAATTTATATTTTAAATTCAAAAATAAATCCAAAGCTCTACAAAATAAATGTTAGGAAAATACAAATAGCTCATAATAGTTATATTTCATAAACATATGGGCTTAGCATTAGTTGCTTTCCAAACCCACCTATTCTATTGGGTTATGCTTAAGTCCTTAAGCAAACCTACAAGAAAATAGTATTATTAATTTAATTATGACAACAATCCTTTCTAGCATAGCCCCTATAGAAGATAATATTAGTTCTAAAAAGAACATCCCATCATCCAGTCTAATGAGAAAATAATCCTAGACATGGAGTTTAAAATAATACACCACAAAGACATGAGAAAATATTCCGACACAACACAAAGTATCATAAAAAGGAATCACATAATGTCTTAACCTAAGTCTAGGGTCCATGACCTAATGATCTAGTGTGTGAAGGAAATAAGCTTATGTAGCAAGACTTTGCTAGACCTTTTTAGTTTAAGTTTCAATTTCAATTTTGAAGTTTGTTTGATTTACCTTTAGGTGGTTTCAATTCAAATGATTTAATGATTTTATTTTTATTTTTATTTTTAAGAATGACGAGTAAAATATATTCCACTTGGGTGGAACCCATTCTATTCAACATCCTAAACCCTAATGGAATGAAACCTTCATCCTAAGATGAAGATTCATTCCAAAGGCCTAACTGAGATCCTTAAGTATCTTAATTAGCTCTTTTAGTTTCATTTAGATGATTTGGGTTTGAGTGTAATTCAAATTAATGTTTCAATTCTTTTGAAATTTAATTTTTCATTTCATTTCTTTGATTTTATTAAATCTTCTTGATTTCATTAATTTTTCAATTTGATTTAATTTATTTCATTTGATTTGAATTATTTCATTTGATTTGAATTAATTCATTTGTTTCATTAATGTTTTAGTTTGAATTATGTTTATGTTTATTGAATTCAAATTCATTTTGTTTGATTTATGTTAACCTAACACACTTATGTTAGTGTTTTAATCCATTCTTAAGTTACATAGATTGTAGATTAGGATTTCATTAATTATTTGATTATGAGTTCATTAGTTTTAAGGTTTAATTAATCTTACCATTAATTATTAATTTCATTAACAAATAAGTATGGAAGTAATCAAATTCTTTAATTTAGGATGTTGGAGAATTAATCTTTGAATGCTCTGATGTTGGTGAAGATTATTTCAAGTTCTTTATGAATTTTGTTTAATTTATTATTCGATTTATATTGACCTAGAGATTTGAAAATTCACCAATTCCTAATCTAAAGGTCAATTGGTTTGAAATTTTTATGGAAAGTGGGGTTTTATGCTAATTTCATATTTCCAAAGTTTCATTTCAATTAGATTTTTAATTAGGTGTAATTAAGATTTTAATTATCTCATTAAAATCTAATATAAGCCTAATTTAATGAGGATTATTTGAGGATTTTATTTTTCTTTTATTCCTCTTTGAATGACACTTCCATAAAGGCTTTATTCATAATTTTGGAAAATTTGATTGATTTATTGTGACTTTCCTAACTTTTGGTTAATTACTTGAATTAATTAATTCAATTAATTGCCTAATTATGGTATTTTGTTAATTATTAAGTTTTAGTAGGTTTCATTGATTTATTTAAGTTCATTAGTGTTTGTTATGTCTGTTTGAAGTGATTTGATTAATTTTTAAGATTTATTTCATTTAATTTTAATTTATTTAATTAAAATCGACATTTGGAGTTTCAAATTTGTAATTTCTTGAATTACTTGAAGATAATTCAGGAAATTTTTTTCTAAGGTGTATTTTAACCTCAATTCCAATTCCCAAAGTTTCATTTCAATTGGATTAATGGTTTGGGAGTAAATTGAGTTTAATTAATTTCATTTAAAATTAAATTAAGTCAAATTTATCCAAATTTTATTAGGGAATTTGGGTTTAATGGATTCTACTCATTGAGATGAATCCATAGAGCCATCATTTACATTTTTGGATTTATATTTAATTTTCTATAAATTTTTTTAAAGTTTCAGGCTTTTTTTGAATTTCTTAATTAATTAAAATGGGATTTTTTGATTTAAACTATAGCGCTAACATGGTGACGACATGGCGCCACTAGGTCGGGCGGAAGCAATGTGGTGGCCACATCAAAAGGAGTTCCACGTGTGATGGATCTCGACTGTCCTATCCAAGATCGTATGGTCCCAATTCATTATGCATTTCCTTAAGGGGTTTAATCAGATCGTGCAGCTAAATCTTGGCCATATGTTCCAATAAATGGAACAGACAGTGGAGATCATTCACCGAGCATCTCCGATGAGAGACGGACATCATCCATTGAATTCGATGAATTTTTAGTGATCCAAGGCATATTTCGACATGATTTTGATTACAAAATGATCAAGGATTAATTTACCATTGATTTATATGGTTTGATCCTCATGGGGATTGAATTTGTTTCACAAATGACTAAAACTGAATTCAACATAGGTTAGTTGTGAGGCATATCTCAACCCCGGTGATCTCTGTTGGTGAGATCGACTTAAACACCTTCGTCTCAATGGGAGGAAGGTGTGGACGTGATTTGGTGGCTTGCCTCCCTGTCAAAAGCCTTAGAGACCAACGTACAACTATTATCTGGCTTACCGGCGATGAGGAACCTCAGTGGGGATTCGCTTGAGGTTGTCTTAATTTCTAGAAGGTGTTAGAATGTTTAATTTGAGGTGAAACACTCCCCTTAGTGTTTTGCCAATAAAGGCCAAATAGTGGCCACCGAATTTGCCCAAATTCCCTCTTGCTGGTCTAGAGGGGTTGGGGGAATACTTCCTTTCTTCTTCCCTTCCCTTTGTGAGTGTTTTGTATGAAAAGAGGGAAAGGAAAGGCTCTCCCTCCTCTCTTTTCATACATGGCCAAGAGCCATGTAATCAGCCTTCTAAGTGGTCGTATTTGGTCCACCGATGGTGGGAGGCATGGCCAAAGGGTGGATTTTGTGTATGTTGACTTGTTAGCATATTTATATAAGAAATTGGAGGGGAGGAAGGCATTTCCTCTCTTTTTCTCCCTTTGCTGATAGCTAGCTTCCCTTAGTCTCTCTCTTGTTCTCTATGGTGATTATTTTTGGATGGGTCATTGGACACAGATCGTAGGGTACTTTTTGAACTGATTGGGTATGGCATTAAGGTATGATGTACTATCTCAAGAGATAGAAACATCACCCTATAATGGACCTAATCACCTAAAAAGAACTCCTAAGGCATGATGGGTCTTCGAATATGCCAAAGATTTTTCCTCTACTTTAGATGGAAAAGTAAAGTAGGGTTTATTTTATGTCTGGTTGTTAAGTTCTCTATAGAGGAAAGCCTCCATTGTTAATTACAACCTAAAGAATGAGATTTCCTAAGGATACTCTTGATTAAAGTAGACAATCATTGTGTCTAAAGATTTTAAGGTTAAGACTATCAAAGGATTGGTTATGTTTGGAAAATCAAGTGGGAATGTTCAATTGGAAAAACTTATTTTGGAAGCCAAAGGGAATAAGTAAGAATGCTCATGATACTAGGAAATGTAATGAGCATTCCAATCTACTCTATTGTGTGGCTTTATATATTTGAAAGTGAAGAGATTAATTTGTTGAGATGAATTTTATTAGATCATTAGGGCTTATAATCCAACAACATAAGATTGTAGAAATGCCCAAGAGGTGAGGATTTATGCTTGTAGCCTAAAGGAACTAGAAACCTAAGACCCTAAATCTAGGGAGCCTCAACAAAAGTTAAAGCACAACCTAAATCTAAGTTAAAGGGGACATAATGGTTTACTTCCATAAAAGAGAGTAGACCATCCAACTCTTCTAAACTTACAATCACGTAGAGTGCCTGCCAGTTAACACCTCCTATGATTCAAAATCATGTACTTCAGCCTTATGAAATTGTAAGGTGTTAGGTTTATTATTTAATTTGAAAGAAACTAGAGTCCTAAACCCACTCCCTAAGAGACTAAAGCATGAGTAGTATGAGCATATGACTTAGTCTAAAAATGCAAAAAAGAAATTAAATTAAATTTTACACCATTTTGACACAATATTTTGGACAAAGGCTTGGGATTTTTATTACCTAAATGCATGATGAAATTAATTGTTGGCTAAATCAATGATAAGAAGGTGTTCTCCACCACAAGGGATGCCCTCACAAGTCAAGCATTCCCCTATCGTGCAAGGATGGAGATCCTCCATATTCAAGGATGAAGGAGTATGGCATGCATGATGTGATGCAACCATATAGCTATGGGGTTGTTGAATCTTTTAATTATTTTATTTAAATTCTAAGCTTTTTGGTGAGGTTATAAATTATTTTAAAACTTAGTTATGAGTTGTTTATTAGGTAGAAAAATTAATTTTGTGCTAAGACCCTATCGTATCCAAGCCACACATTAAAACATCAAACATGTAGAAACTATGAAAATTATGTAATCCTAATGTGCATGCTAAACATAACAATAATCATTTTTTATAAAATAACACAAAAGAACAAAAGGCCGGTGCGGTTGGGTACCATCGTATATCCCAAAAAAAGAAAAATTGGATAGCCAACCTCTACCTTCATACGTCCTGAAATATAAATGAATAGTTATAATTAGAAATGAATACATGTTATGAGGGTCTTCACTTCTTCATGTCTTGATATCTTCTTTCTTCTTTTTTAGTTTTGATTTGCTCAAAAGGAATCATAGGGCACCCTAGACTAAGCCTTCTAGCCACTGCTCATCCTAATCCCCCATACCACTAATCCTAATTCCTAATACAAAAACTACATTTATTTGGAAAAAATAAATCTAACTACACCTGCAAAATAGAGGTTAGCTAAATATACATTTAATTTTAAGCAGTTATATTAATAATTTGGACTTAGCCCCCTGCACAATGGTAACCAAGCCCACTTATCCTAATTTGCATTATGCTTAGGGGTTTAATCAACCTATGAAGAGAATATTTATATTTATTTTTAAGTAGCACCTTAAGCACAACCCTTTATAAAAGACATGATTATGCTAAGAGCAGCCTGACATCCAGTCTACGAAATATACACCTAACATTCAGTCTAAAATATTACATCATAAAACAAAATATTCATCACACATGCACCGTCCTAACTTAGGACTATAAGTGATGGCTTAATTCTAGTGTGTGTGTTAAGACTTTATTTAGTATGTATTAATTAAGCATTAGAGTTATGATTTTCTAAGTGTGAAAGAATCTAATTTAACATAAAGGTTGGTTCTACTTCAAGTTGTTCAGTTGATTTATGGATTTTAGTTTATATTTTTCTTAGTTTCATTTGATTTACACTTAGCATCTAAGTGTTATAAAGAGGGGAAAGGAGCTCATCTCATTTCATCCCTACCTTAAGTCATTTTCTAAAGACATATTATTATGATTTTGTTTTCTATTAATGAATGTTTTATTAGGTATTTTGTTATTAACCCTAAGTTTGGATTAACTTTAAATAATCCTATTCAATATGAAAGGCATCTTAAGATTAATATAATAGAATTACTATCACATGACATATACCAAGCCATTCCTTTCCATCACATGTAACATGCACATGATTTAACAATTAGTGTATCTATACACACAACATGTTTTGGCACACTTAAATGATGAAGCATGTGTACATAATTAGTGAAAAAAATAAAGATTTTATTCATTAAGAAAGTATACATCCATATGCATAACATATATAAACAAGTGCGTACCATTATTAAACAAGAAAGTGTGGTAATCAAATGACTTCCTTGGAGCTACTTAAAGCCCTGTATTCCTAGGATGTCGAGGCTATATACTTATTATCTTAAATACATATTAATATATACATAACTATAGAGTTGAAAGTCATGCAAGAAGTGATATTTTTCTTAATTGAATTATTCATATTTATGGATTAAATCCCTATCCAAATTCTAATACAAAAATACATAAGAATGAAATTAACTAAGTATGTGCCTTTATTAACCAAGGAAGTGAGATAATCAAATGACCTCCTTGGGCTACTTAAAGCCTCATATTCCTGGGATATATAGACTATATACCCATTAACATTCAATTATATGTAGATTCATATACATGAATAGAAGAAAGAAGCTTTACATCCACATACTACATGTTTTAGTGGCTTAGGTAATTATGAGTGCATGTATTTTTAGTAGAAAAAGAGAGGGTTTTCATTCTTTAATCACATACACATACACTTATATAAAAGATGTAAACAAATACATGCCATTGTTAACCAGAGAAGTGATGTAATCAAATGACCTCCTTGGGGCTACTTAAAGCCTTGAATTCTTGGGATGTCCACACTATATACTTGCTATCTTGAATACATATTAATGTATACATGAATTAGAAGAATAAATACCATGCAAAGATTGTATTTTCATTAGTTGGATCATTTATGCACATGAATTAAAGCTTTATCTGAATTCTAATACAAAAATACATAAGAATGAAATCAAATGGGTACGTGCATCTGTTAATTAGGGAAGTGAGATAATCAAATGACCTCTTTGGAGCTACTTAAAGCCTCATATTCTTGGGATGTCCAGACTATATATCCATTAACATTCAAACCTATGTAAATCTATATATGAATTCAAGAAAGAGAGGATCATATTCACATAACTAAGCTATAAGTACATGCAAGTCCCATATGACTTTATAACTATCATCATTCCACATATTCTTATCAATTTATAAGCTTTGAATAATAGATTTGAATTTATTAATAATAATAGCCACACATATCATTAAGTTAAGCCAACACATGCAAGCTTACACAAATAAAATCTATTTGATTCATTTAAACTTGAAAAACATGAATGCATGGATTCATATGAAATATAACATTTATATGTGATTATAAATAAATAGTTAAATATAATTCCTTCATTAATTCCTAAAGCCAACACATGGTTCATTCAAATACATTAATTCCTAAAGACAATCACATTAAATAAAATTATTTAAAGAGAACTAAAGTTCATTATTCATTTGATTTTGGATTTGAGTTGAACTTAAAGAGGAGGGAAATTATTTGCTATTTTAATCCCATTCCCAAGTTGGTAATCTTAATTAGTTCAAGGAAAGGTAATTAAATGAATTTTATGAATTAATTAAGTTGAATTATTAATTAAATCACCTAATTACCCTTTTCTATGCTTCTTTAATTTGATTTATCATTTAATAATGACCCACAAATGATATGAACATGTGAGAAAAGTAAATTTGCAATGCTCCTAAAGAATCCAATGCAATTGGCTCATAAATAAAGATTAATTAAGTCAAAGAATCTAATTAAGTATTTTTATAATTTTTCCACACCTATGGGTTAATCATAATTTTCTTAAGGGTCTTTATGTTATTAAACACATAAAGAGAAACCCTTAATCTCAATACTAATTATCTGATGTGATTTGCATTTTAATTTATTTTAATTTATCCATTTCATTAATTAATTAAACACTTAATTAATTACCATATTAATTTATTCTTTTAATAATGAAATGAACTTGGGAAATAGACTAGGAAGGAGGTCCTAATCATTCTCCATCATCCATTTATTGTTCATCAGTGATTAATATGCTTTAATTAATTAATTTTTTACTATTTTGAATGTTAATTAATCATTCAACTAACTAAAAATGGTAATTAGGGTTTGAAACATCAATTTCCCTAATTACCTAAGTAATAAATTTGAAGAAAATCATGGGAGGCAGAGGTCATCCCATAGAGTCAATTCCCCAAGTTTGGAATCAATTACCTAAAGTTTTAGGGCTTAATTAAGCTAATTAAGTATGCATTCAAACCCTAATTAAGCCTTAGTTACTTTTAAAAATCAAATGGAAATATTTTTAATTAAATCTCATTTGTTTTACCTTTAAAATGAGTATTTATTTATATTTTTTGGATTTTCTATAATTAGTTATGATTTTACAAAGTTTTAGTGATTAAAACCTATTATTAAGCCTTAATTAAGCCTAATCCCATCGGCACCATGCGAATCACTGATGTGGCATGCTTTCCAAGTGGCATTGCTGGATTGATTATTTAAAATCATTCCACTCAACGCTGATGTGGCGATGATGGACGTGCTTTTGTTCCCATCATGGAGATTAATCTCTTGGTTCACTTAAGATAAATCGAGATTAAATCTAAAGGCCGATCATGGTCGTTCATTCCAATCATGTGGAATGAACAATGGATGATCTATCTTCCCTCGAGCGATGAAAAATGGACACCATCCACCTTCCTCTGCCCAAATTAAGCTCACGGGAGCTCAGGGAAGCTTAGGATCGTTCCCACACCTTCAAAGGATTGATCTATAAAGATCCTATGGTTTGATTTGCATGACATTTACATTTCCTTCGAAAAGGCCCAAAAAAAATTAAAAAAAATACTCGATTTGCTGGAAAATATCTCGTCAGAGCTTCGGACTGGTGATGAACTGACTGAGGTTGCTTTTCCTTGAAGAGGCGAAGCCTTGTTGAGAAGATGGTGCCTTGATTCCTCACTGATGGCTCTATGGATCAAACATCACCATAATCCTCACTAGAGTTGGTCTAGGAAGTACTTTCGATGCCACTCATGGAAAGATTCATTTCACCTCGTCGAAGCTTGGTGAACATGTGGGTGAAGTTAATTTGAATGGGGTTGAGTTTTAGTGGAGTTGGATGGAGATGAAGGTAGTCCTATTTCTGGTTGCTATTTTCCAGCAAGGAGGAGGCTTAGGGACTTGGGAGGAAGCTTTGGCGGCTCTTTTTGAGTGGATAGGGATCTAAGGATGCTCAATCTCTCAAATTAAATTGAAATAAGGGGGTATACCCCCTCCTCCCTTAGATCAGATGGTGTGGATCATTTTAGTCTCCAGTGGCCATCTGATTGCCGCAGGTGGTCGTGGATGGTAGGGAGGTGTTGAGTTTGGTCAGTTCGAGTGGGTGAGTGAGAGGGAGAAGCTGTCATAGGAAGAGGAGCGGGAGTCCTTAGTTTTGTATTTGCTCCAATTGGAAAAGAAGGGTGATTTTACCTCCACTTGGCACATGACTAACCTAACCACCATTGGGTCAGGTGATCCAGTGTCCCTCTTGCTTAGGTGGAGGCCTAAAAGGCAACCATGTGGAGTGGAAGTGGATTTGACCATTCAAATGGGGTATTTGTCCCATTTGGCAAGCTTGACCCAATGGGTCTTAGGTCAATTTGGGTCAAGCATGGGTTGGACTGAGATATAGGCTAACCCAAGGTGAGCCAAGAATGGGTCATGCCAAGTTTCAATGGGTTTGGGCTTAGTTTGAATAAGTTTGGCTCAATTTGACCTATGTAGGTCAAATTGGTCTAAGTTGGGTCAAGTTGACCAATTGGTCAAATTGGATTAAACCAAGACTTGGGTCAAGTTCAAATGAGTATTTAGAAGATTTTGGTATAATTAGTTTGGTTAAATTTGGCTTGGATTTGGATTTGACCCATTTGAGTTCATATGGGTCAAATAGGTCAAGTTGACCAATTTGGCCAAATTGTCTTTGGTTAGGCATTGGCTTAGATTCAATTGATCATTTGAAGATGATTGTAGGCTTTGATTTCAATTAGTTTAGATTTAGGAATGATTTAAGTAAAATTGATCCATTAGATCAATTTGGGCTAAATGATTCAATTGGCTTAAATTGGTCAAATTAGGTTCAATCAAAACTTTGATCATGTTCAATAGTTAATTTGGAATAAACTTGAGCCATTGGTTGCAATCAATTTGGGTTAGAGTTTGATTTGACCCAATTTGGTATTTTAGGTCAAATTTGGTCAACTTGGTCAAAGAGCCAATTGGGTTTGGTTTGGCTCAATTGATGATCAAGTCATGTTCAAGGATTGATTATAGGTTGGTGTGAATCAATTGTTTCAATTAATTTGGCTTAGGATGAGATTTGGCTACTTAGTCAAATGACCAGGTTGACTTAGTTTGACCCAATTGATTGCAATTGATCAATCAAGGATGATCAATAATCATCATAGGAAGTTTTGAGTGGTTTGATTCAATCCAATTTGGGTTGGATTGACATTTGGTTCAAATGGGTCTTGTAGGTCACTTTAGGTCAAGTGAGCCTAAATAGGTCAATTTTCTTGATTGAATTGAATTGATTATAGTTAGGCCATCTAAGATGATCAGCAATCATCATGGAGAAGATTTGAAAGGTTAGTTCAATCCAATTTGAGTTGGATTGAAGTTTATTCAATTTGGTCAAATTGGTCACTTTGGGTCAAGTGGACCAATTGGGCTAATTGAGTTGGGTTTTGGGTTAAATCGAGTTGAGATGAGTTTAGATATTGATTTGGGATTTTTTTCATAACTTTGGTTGCAAATGATTTGAGTCCAAATGGATTTTGGCTTATTTGACTATTTCAAGTCAAATGGGTTAAGTTATGTTTGATTGAATTTATTTTGTATTGGTTGATTTGATTGTAGATTTAATTTGATTTGAAATGATAATTGAAGAATTGATTGATTTATAAAAAAAATTAATTAAATTTGGTTTGGATTTACGACAAAGTTGGCTAAGTCCATAGGATTGAATCACAAGCTTATGTTTGGGTTATGGTGGATTTGATTTTGGTTTGAAGTTTGGATACAATTGGGATTCAATTGGATTTGATTGTAATTGAGTTGAGGTTTGAATTTGGCCAAGGAGATAGGCATAGATTTGGTTAGGCTATAGGCTAGGTAAGTTTCCTTAGGTCCTCGGGCATAACCTACCCTATGGTTAATCATTCTAAGTCTCTAGACTTAGGTTAAGTATTCACTTAGCCACTAGAAGTGTCTTATGACTAAGGAACTCTTAGTGTCTAGAAGACTCCTAGACCCATGATGGGAAGATTGAATCTTCACTCCAAAAGTGAGGTAAACACTCTCTTCTTTCTCTTCTCCATGGAGGTGGCTAAGTCTCTCTTTGCTAGAGGGCTGGTTAATTGATTTTGTTGCCTTGGAACCATCCTCCAAGACGTGGTTAAAGGTCACCTGGATAAAATCCAAGGAATTTAGATGATGGGTAGAGGAGGAATCTACCAAACATATTTACTTGCTCAAAACCTCAAGACATCTCCCATTGGTTTCATTTATGAATTTTGGCTTCACCATCACAACCTTTAGGCTATTGTGTGGCTACCCAAATCAAACCCAATATGAGTTTGAGGTTAAATCCAAATTCATTTGAATTGGATTGAACATTTAATCAATTCAAGCATTTGGATTAAAAGTATTTTAATTTTGATTTAATTCATTAAATTTTAGATTCAATCAACTTTAATTGATGATTTATTATGTTTTGATTTAATTAATTCATTTAGGATTTGAATTAATTATGGATTTCATTTCATTTCAACTCATTTAGGCTTAAATGGGTTAATCTTGATTTCAATTGGGTTCAAATGACCTATTTGACTCAATTAAATTTTGATTGGATTCCAATCATGTCTACTCACATGTGTGAGATGATTTGGAGTAATTAATTTCATTTGATTTTGATTTTATTTCAATTTGAACCCATTTGACCCAAAATGGGCTTAATGGGTTAAGCTTGGGTTTCATTAGGGTCAAATGACCAATTTTACCAAATTGTGTGGGCTGAGCTATGTTTAATTATCATTTCCAAATGATTTTGAGTAATCAAATTGAGTTAATTTGAATTTGATTTGGGTTTGTACCCAATAAGATCCATTTAGGTTCATTTAGACCAAGTGGCCTAATTAACCAAAGTAAGGCCTAAATAAATTTAAATTTCTTTATATTCATAATTTAAGATGTCTATTTTATCATTTGTAACATTTGGAATTATTTTATTTAGTCAAATTTTTGGTGGGTTGACCTTTGACTTGGTGGGACCCACTTAAGTCAAACCTATGTCAAAAGTGTTGACTAGATTTGACTTAGATTTGGATTTAGATTCATTCATTTGTTTAAATTTGGATTCATTTTGATTTATTTGAATTTATTTTGATTTAAGCCAAGTTTGAAATTTGGGTTGAGTCTACCTAAGCCCAATAGTTTAGATCAAACCAAAGGAAGGTATACTAGGTCACTAGATGTAGTGTCCTAAGCACTTAATTAGAAGATTCCTAATCTAAGATTAAGTATCCTAATTATTTATTTTAGAAATATTATTAACCTCATCCAAAATTGATATCAATAAACATAAGGACTAAGGCTTTCTTGGATAAAAACCCTCTTCAAAAGTTCATCTACTTATCATTTTAATATTGTATGCTTAGTTGGCTTCATGGGGTAAGTTAGACATCTATGAACTAGGAATTAGATTTGTAGCATGTTGTATATCACATAATGGTGGTAGTTTGATAGTTAAGTCATTGTGGATTAAATTAGTGAATTCAGATATTAGATCAAAGACTATAGCAGGTATATTATGATCCTTAGTATCAATAGAGATTTTCCTAAGGTGCAAGGTAAATAAAGAAGTAGGGTCATTAAACTCTAGCAAAGTATCTAAACCTTGAGGTTGTAACTTGAATTCTAGGGGATTCATATGTATTAAGATGTATATCAAAAGTATCCTTCTTATCTTTAGATGGAAATATCGTTATCAACTAGAGTTCCACTTTCCTCCTTTGATTTGGTTTGGATTATAGTTCAAAATTGATTTTATGAGGTGGTGTATGAAGTATTCTATCAGGGGGTGTAATTGACCTCTTTTATGTAAGCTTTACGGGGAATAAGTTGATTATTTTATCATTATGTTTGAATACATGTGTTTTAATGCCCAAAATGGATCACAATTAAGTCATAAAGCCATGGTCTTCCTATGAATTATTTCCATTGGAAGGACATCACACTAAAATTTGATCATTATAGCTACTTATTTTAATTGAAATAAGACATCTGTTAGTGATAGATAGGAATGTGTGATTTACTCAACTAAGTTGGAATTGTTTTGGGTGAGGTTTCATTGTAAGAGTGGCTTTAGTGATAGCATGGGTTGATATAATATTCATAGCACTCCCTCCATCTATTACTACTTTACACCGCTTCTCTTTACATAAAATATACATTGATAAAATATTCCTCTTTCTCTAATCTTCTTCTTCCCTAGAAGCAATCATGCATCTCATAACTGATATTACATTATCTATATTTATATCCACTTCTTCATCAGATAGAGGTATATAGTCATGTATCTCTTCAATATCATCCTCTTCTTCTAAATCTTTCAAGTCATTTAAGAACATGATTTTTTTTCCTTTACATTGATTTTAGATGTGACCCTTCTTATAACATTTAAATCAAGCTATCTCTTCCATATTTTTAGGAGAAGTTTCAATGGGGTTCACTTTAGAGGGGTTATTCGATGTAGCAGGAATTGGTTTAATGATAGGCTTTTAAGAATGAGATGTAGACAGATATTTAAAAGATAATTGAGCTTTCATCTTAAATGTGGATGCAATTTTCTTATGCTTTTCTATGAGTATAGAATAATAAAAGGATCCTCTAAAGTTTCAGGATCATGAAGCTCTACTTCATTCTTAATATCTTTTCTTAATTTAATAATAAATTTATTGGCTATCTTCCACTCTTAATTAGTTCATTAAGTCCTCAAATGTATTTATATATTCCACTATAGACACAATCTCTTGGTTAAGAGTAGTCAATTGTTTATGGAGTCTTTTATTATGATTTCTATGACAATACTTAGCCCTTAATTTCTTTCATTTCTACCCATGCCATAAACTCTCTATCGAATCTCTCTTCTTAAGCTAATATGTTATTCTAATATATTTTTGCAAGACCTACTAATTTTATTTTAGCAAATATTGTTTGTTGGTAATCATCCATATGATACTAATTAAAAAAGTAGTTATTGGGTTAACCAATCTAAAAATTTATTGTGAACATGGACACCATCATATATTGGGGCTTATATTTTAACTAATTTTATAGGTTCTTGTGATGCTTCATGGATCCTAAAATGGTCTTATCTAAGAGTGTTCCTTAGGTTTGGCCTTTTCGTAGGGTACTCATCTCTAGGAAGTTCAATGTTTTCCCCTCCTATGGGCTTAAGTCATCTAAATGTGGAATATTCAGTGGAGTTTGAAGCGTAGTACACAAGGTTTGAATTTGTATAGTAAGGTTCATGAGTAGATCTTCTACCCTAGTGAATTTCTCTTCACATCTCATAGATATTTCATCTACTCTTCTAGTTAAGTCTTCTAATTGGTCAAAACTAACGAATTTAGGTTGCATAATGTTATCAAAATGCATGTATGACACACCAAAATGGAAATTTTAAATATTTAATAAGTGAACTAAAATGAGATGCAAAAATTTTAAAATTGTCTAGTCTTCAATAAACATAATGTGACTTGTGGATACTACAAAACATTAAGAAAACTTAACAAAAAAATAAATATAGAATTTTTAAGGACATGATTTTTTAATTTTTATGTAAGGTTTGTATCTAGGTTATGGTGTTTAGTGAACTCTCCCTTACTCAAGTTGTCACTCAAGTATGATGGCTTGTGGTGAGGTTAAGTAAAGAAAGGCTTAGCTTTATAAGTGGAGACAACTAATTGTAGTAACACAAACATTCATAGAATTTCCTACCACATGAATGTAGCATATATTTCCAAGAAAAATCACTAATTTTGTAATAAAAATTACAAAAAATATAAAGTGTAGAAATAACCTTGCTTGGATTTGATATAAATTATCTACATGTACTTTCTCCATACCTCCAAACCTTGAGCTTTGATACCAAATATTTGTATCAGAGCAATCACAAAGAGAAGGATATCACAGTGGATGTGGAGAAAGAAATGCTCCAATGTTCTTCCAATCACCAAAAGTGGAAGAGAGATGAAGATCTTCCACTCACCAAAGTGGAGGAAGTCTCAAGTTCTACTCAACCAAGTAGAACTATAGTGAGAGATCAACGAATCTCCCAAATGGAAAGCCACCAAGCTCCAACCAAAGAGTTTTTACCCTAAGTTTCACACAAAAGTCAAAAAGTCTTTCATTAGGTCAAAACTAGCATTTGAATATGTATAATACTTCAAGAGATGCATATCTTGGGGAGAGACTACCAAAAATTGAACAAAAGTTAAAACAGTCATTTTGCAGTGTTGTGGTGCCACGAACCAGCACTATGATGCCATAGTTTAGCATCAATGCACCATATCCCAATGCCATGTCACTAGCTTCTCAATCCCCAAACACCAAAACTTATAGAGCGCAGCGTTGAGGCACTAGACAACACCTATGAAATTGAACACATGGGCAAACATATTTTCAACCATAAGCCTAATACAACACTTACACATGATTAAATACATCCATTTCTACATAATACAACACATAAAATATAAATCCACACATAATGTCTACTAAAAGTTCTTCTAAGTTCATGCTTGAGGTTTGGACCTAGTGATAGGTCCTTTCCTCTTTTGATGTGCTACATCAATAGAAGTTTCCTTACAATTCATGATATTTTTTTTTCATGTAGAGGTGACATTAGTGGAAAAGATTCCATTGGTTACTAATTATAGGGTTGTCCATTTAGGTGGTGACTTGGCATTTCTAATGGTTCTCCCCTTATCAACTAAGGACTCAATAGCACTAGCACTTCTTACCATTGAAGAGATGTATTTTAATTTGTAGATATAAAAGAGATTACGACAAATTTTCATTCTTCAATTTGTTGTATAAGAAGTGAGTCAAAGAAGAAGTAGTCCTTCTCCCTAGTGGAAGGAGGTACCATGGAAGAACCAATATCATCTATTTCTTCTATCAATTGTTTCTTTGTAAAGGAGAATTGTTCTCTTTGAAGAAGGCTCTCATTGAACTCAAATAAATTTGTGGAGTGAAGCAAAATCTTCTTAGGTACTTGGGAAATATGGTTAGGACAAATAAAGCTATATAAAATAAAAAAGGTGTAAGAGATTGGTGGATACGTCATGGAGAGAACACATCATGAAAGATGGAGGAAGAAGAAAGAATCTAAGGTCTTCCACTCACTAAAGTGGAAGGAATGCAAAGAAGACCTACTCAGCCAAGTAGAACGATAGTGAAGGATCACCAAATCCTCTGGACGGTCAGCCACCAAGCTCTAACAAAAAAGTTTTACACTCAAGTTTTCACACACAAATAAGTATAATTTTTTATTTGGTCATAATAAGTATTTATATAAGTACAATTCAACAAAAGAAGTGCCCCTTGGGGGAGAAAATACCCAAAATGAAAAAAAATATTCATAACCCTATCATTTCATAATGCAAAAGTGCTATAGTACAGTGTTGAGGTGCACTGGCTAGCGCTAAGGTGCTAACTTCTCTGTCCCCATGCACTAAATACTATGGAATGCAGTGCCAAGGTGCCAAAAGAGTAACACTTAGGTGTTAGACTGGCACTTATGCAACTTAACACATGAACTCACATGATTTCAATCACAACTCTTATACAATACTTAAAATGATCATATACATACACAACTTCATAATACAACAAATAGGTCATAAATACAATAACACATAAAGTCTAATAGAAGTCCTCAAAATTTAAGCTTTTATTTATGATTTTGTGGCAAGACCTTTCCTCCTTTGATATGCTACATCAACTCCCTTGGACCTCAAAGAACTTTCTCCAAAGAATTAAGATTTAGAAAGTCTTCAAGAAGTTTGGGGCTGAAGCTCTATAATTCTTCCAAGGTCATCTAAGTATCCTCACTTAGTGTCTTGTCTTTCCACATGACTAAGAATCTCTGAAATGTGCTATCATCTGCTGGTGTCTAAATTGTGATTTTTACATTAAAGAATGTTGGATCGATGTGTACCTACAAATAATTTATATCTCTTTCTGCAAAAGTACCATTGTATAAATTTGAAGGTTGGTTAATTTCTTTAAAGATATTAGACCTTACAAATTGAAAATAGAGCTAATAAACATGTGAAGGGGCAATTCAAGAACATAAGGAATAGTAACAAGTTTCCTAATAATTTTAAATAGCCCACATGTTCTACTTTGTACAATTTTGTATTTGGGGGAAGGAAATCTCTCATGATGGATACAAACCAATACATAGTAAATAGCTTTATATTCTTTAAAATTTTTATCTTTATTCTTTTGTTCAACATATTGAGTATTTTGTATTTCCAATTGTTTCTTTATGTCTTCATGAAGGCTATGAAAATGACATGCAAATTTATATGCTAAATCATAAAATGAATGATAGGTGTATTATCCATAGATAGAGAGATTAGCATCTATAATTTGAATAGTTGGATAATATTAAAATAGATAATATATAAAAATAAGAACTCCGCAAAGACAACTAATAGCATTAAAGAAACACCTTGAGGTAATATGTTTAAAAGTGCAAATGGTCTAGAGTTTAGAACCCAAATAATCTAGGGAGCCAAAAAAGTTCTCTTAAAAAGGCCCTTCAGAATACCTTTTAACCTGATATTTATAGGTTATAGGGCTACATACATTATTATAGGAAACTTTAAAATAAATAAAAAAAATGTAATACTCTAAGGATATATATATATAACATGTAGGCATATGTACATCTTGTATCTGAAGTGTAACTACTAAGTAATGTGGCACTCACCCTCATCCAAGTAGGATGAGTATGGTATCTAAGGTCCATTGTTAAGCTAAAAACCTATAATGGGTTATTTTATAGAAGTCACTTGATTTTCATTTTGGGCAAGTTTGTGAGTCACCTAGAGGCAAATTCTTGAGTGAGTGGTGTGTTCTCTATTATAGTGCTAAAAAAATTTATCTTTTATTGAGATGATTTGATCGATAACCTTTTCTTACCTAGATTGTCAAGTTTGAGAGTTATAAAATAAAACTGTATTAGATTTTTTTTATATTTAAAAGGTTATCTAGTTCACCCTCTATGTATTTCAATCATTTTACTATGACTTTTAGTAGTCCCTTCAAGATCTCAATTAATACACTTAATGTTCATTCTAGCTCAGCTTTGATGCAACTTTAAGGTTCTTAGATAACTAAGAGTGTTCAACATACTAGGAATATATATATTTACCAAAAATAATTGTAACCAAGAGTTGATCCTTCGATTATTTCTAGCATCCAATTATTATAACCAATAATTTTGAAGATCTTTCTATAGAGAATGTTGATAAAGATTTAGTTCCTAATAATCCCTTTTTTATGATTCCCATTATTCAAGTGATTTGAGACACTTCTCAAGTATTAATAAAAAAGTTATAGCAAGTCTTAAGTTAGTGATTTGCAAAAGAAATGTTACTCAACCACACTTTGTCACCCAACTCATTTCTATTAGTCATTAAGTTCTTGAAGATTTCTCTTATTACCATTTACTTAAGAAATGCCATAATGTTAGGCACTAAAATAATTAATCACCTTCTAAATGGTCATCTATTACTATTCTTATTAGTGTTGTACCTATCCCAATTGACATTGCACTTATTGTATCTTTTTAAGTCTATTCTTACATTATCTACTTTAAATAAAGAAGGAAAAAAAACTAGGCTTACATTTCTTCTATTTTGGATAAATAATCTATCAAAATTTCCTCCAATGAAAAAAGAAATTTTTCTACCCCAGTCCCATACTACATGAAGATGATTAATGTGGATACATCCATGAAAATTTCTTCTTCGCATTCAACTTCCAAAAATTAGATTAAAAATAATATTTCTTCTAAAATTTCCACATGTTGATGGAACTATGCTTGCATAACATCCTAGCAAATAGATTACCTATATGATGATGTCAAAGATGATGATGGACTTCTTGTTGTACATGTTATGGTATTAAGGATGTGAGAAAGAACACCTAGTTAAAATGGTGAATACTCCCATGAAGCCTTTATAGTAAGTATTTCCAAAAATTAATAAGGAGAATGATTTAATTTTTGTTAAAGAATAACATGTATTAATCTTAGAACATGACGAAAAGAAAAACATATTTTCATTTTAAAATTTTAAGAATAAATTAGGCAAATGTCTCTAGCCATAGCCACCTTAAGAATATAGTTTGCATGTCAACCTTCTCCTTTTTTAACCAATTCATGAGTTATTATAAAAGAATATTCATTTTATACCATAGCTAACTTTAATTCATTAGAATCAAACCTAATCTATGGCCACAATAATTGAATCTCATATCCTTCCTACTTTTATTATTGCATCACTATTTATTCTTTTATTAAGTCTATTGTATAGATTCAAGTTTGTGGCAATATTAACACTACATGGTAAATTTTCAGACAACCAAAAAGATCATACCATGTGTGGTGTTTTAATTTGGAGCCGTAGGGACATCACGCAGATCTTACGGGGTACTTATTAAAGTAATCGGGTATGACATTAAGGTATAATGTACCATCTTAGAAGATGGAAGCATCACCCTATAATGAACATAATCACCTAATAAGGACTCTTATGGCAGATAAGTCTGCATATATACCAGAGATATTTCTCCTACTTTATATGGAGAAGTAAAGTAGGGTTTATCTTATATAGTTCTTTAGTTTCCTATGGAAGTAAGCTACCATACATATTAGGAAATAGTAATTTCCTAAGAAAACTCTCAATTAAAGTAGTCAATAAGTATCTCCAAATATTTCAAAGTTAGACTATCAAAGGATCGGTATTTATGAAAATTAGTGGGGGGGGGGGTGGGCAGTTTAAATAGGAAGACATATTTATAGATTCCAAAAGAAGATTAGTAAGGAGCACCCATGATACTAGGAAGCCTTATGAGTGCTCCAATCTACCTTATAGTGAGGATTTACATATTTGACTGAGAGAATTTACTTTTTATTTAAGTTAGAATCTTTATTAGAATGTTAGAGCTTATAGTCCATCAACAAAAGATTGTGGAAATGCCTAAGAGGTGAGGGTGGGGGGGGAGAGGGCTGACATAGGAAGATTTATTTATAGGTTTCAAAAGAAGATTAGTAAGGAGCACCCATGATACTAGGAAGCCTTATAAGTGCTCCAATCTACCCTATAGTGAGGATTTACATATTTGACAGAGAGAATTTACTTTTTATTTAAGTTAGAATCTTTATTAGAATGTTAGAGCTTATAGTCCATCAACAAAAGATTATGAAAATACCTAAGAGGTGAGGATTTATACTCATAGCCCGAAGAAAATAAGTAGCCTCAGAATGGCTTACCTCCATAAGAGAGGATACACATATCCCGACCTAAGTATAATAAAAAAAATGCCAGCTAATTCTTCTTATGCTTTAAAACTATGTAGGCCGATCTTATGTAGATTCAAGATAACTAGGCTATTATTTAATTAGGAAGGAGGCTACTATCCTAAACTCAATCTCTAAGAGACTAGATCATGACTGCCATGAAAACTTATTTATAGATTCCAAAAGAAGACTTATTTATAAATAAGAAGACTTATTTATAGATTCCAAAAGAAGATTAGTAAGGAGCACCCATGATACTAGGAAGTCTTATGAGTGCTCCAATCTACCCTATAGTGAGGATTTACATATTTGATAGAGAGAATTTACTTTTTATTTAAGTTGAAATCTTTATTAGAATGTTAGAGCTTATAGTCCATCAACAAAAGATTATGGAAATGCCTAAGAGGCGAGGACTTATACTCATAGCCCGAAGAAAACAAGTAGCCTCAGAATGGCTTACCTCCATAAGAGAGGATACACACATCCTGACCTAAGTATAATAAAAAAATGCCAGATAATTCCTCTTATGCTTTAAAACTATGTAGGCCGATCTTATGTAGATTCAAGATAGCTAGGATATTATTTAATTAGGAAGGAAGCTACTATCCTAAACTCAATCCCTAAGAGACTAGATCATGACTGCCATGAAAACATGACTTAGACTAATGAAAAAAATATTATAATCTTTTTGACACACATTTTGGACTAAGGCTTGGGACAATTATGACTATATGCATGATGAAATAGAGTTGTAGGCTAAATTAGCTGAGGGGGTATTCTCCACTACAAGAGATCACCCTCAAAGGTCAAGCATATCCCTTATCATGTAAAAATGGAGACCCTCTCTATTCAAGAGTGACATAATATGATATGCATGGTGTGATAATATGCAACATTCAGTTAAAGAGTTACTAAATCTTTTATTTATCTTGATTATGAACTCAGGCTTTAAGATGAGGTTGTGACTTGTATTAAAATTTAGTTATGAGTTAATTAATAAGAATACAAAATTTAAATTTATCGTAAAGAGCCTACTGCATCTAGGCCACACATCAAATCATCACACTTTAAGAAACCTATCAAAAGCATGCCATTTCTATTACAGAATCTAAACACAATAATAAAATATATGAATTTCATAAAAGAAAAAAAGGTTGGTGCATCTGAGTACTACCATACACCCCAAAAAAGAAAGAAATTTGGTAGCCTAGCTCTACCCTTATACAACCTGGATTATAAGAGAATATTATAATTATAATGAATGTTATGGGGGTCTTCAATCTCTTATCTATCCTTCCTTCTTTTGGACTAGTTTGCTCCCTTCATAAGTCCTCACAAGTCTTTTCCTTCTAGCCTAAATCCTCCATAGCACTAATCTTAATTCCTATTGCAAAAATTACATGTTTATAAAAAATAAAATCTAACTACACCTACAAAATAGATGCTAGCTAAACAAGCATACAAGCCAATAATTATATTTCACATATTTGGACTTAGCACTCTACATATGGGTAACCAAGTCCTAACTGGATTATGCTTAGGGGCATTAGCAACCTGCAAGTAAAAACATTTATATTTACTTATTATTTCAGTGGCCCCTTTAGCACAATCCCTTGCAGAAAATATTATTGGGTTACTAACAGCGTACCATCAAGTCTACGCACAAACAATCCTAATATTCAGTCTAAAATATTATATCATAAAATAAAATATAACACCACAACATACATCAGTCTGACCTAAAGGCTAGAATTGGTGACTTAGTATTCTAAGTGTGTGGTGTGATATGTCTTAACTAGGCTTTAGAAGTATTATTATCTAAAATTTAGGATATCTAAGTTAAACATTATGGGAGGTTTCACTTCAAATCATTAAAAGAATTAATTAATTTTAATTTACATTTCCTTTATTTGGTTTGATGCCTACTTAACATCTAGTTATTATAAATAGAGGAAATAAGTCTAACCCCTTTCATCTCTATCCTAAGTTGTTTTCTAAAGGTATGTTATTATGTCTTTGGTGACTTATTTATAGGTTCCAAAAGAAGATTAGAAAGGAGCACCATGATATTAGGAAGCCTTATGAGTGCTCCAATCTACCCTATAGTGAGGATTTACATATTTGACAGAGAGAATTTACTTTTTATTTAAGTTGGAATCTTTATTAGAATGTTATAGCTTATAGTCCATCAACAAAAGATTGTAGAAATGCCTAAGAGGTGAGGATTTATACTCATAGCCCGAAGAAAATAAGTAGCCTCAGAATGGCTTACCTCCATAAGAGAGGATACACATATCCCGACCTAAGTCTAATAAAAAAATGCCAGATAATTCTTCTTATGCTTTAAAACTATGTAGGCTGATCTTATGTAGATTCAAGATAGCTAGGCTATTATTTAATTAGGAAGGAAGCTACTATCCTAAACTCAATCCCTAAGAGACTAGATCATGACTGCCATGAAAACTTATTTATAGATTCCAAAAGAAGATTCCAAAAGAAGACTTATTTATAGATTCCAAAATAAGATTAGTAAGGAGCACCCATGATACTAGGAAGTCTTATGAGTGCTCCAATCTACCCTATAGTGAGGATTTACATATTTGATAAAGAGAATTTACTTTTTATTTACGTTGGAATCTTTATTAGAATGTTATAGCTTATAGTTCATCAACAAAAGATTGTGGAAATGCCTAAGAGGTGAGGACTTATACTCATAGCCCGAAGAAAATAAGTAGCCTCAGAATGGCTTACCTCCATAAGAGAGGATACACACATCCTGACCTAAGTATAATAAAAAAATGCCTGATAATTCCTCTTATGCTTTAAAACTATGTAGGCCGATCTTATGTAGATTCAAGATAGCTAGAATATTATTTAATTAGGAAGGAAGCTAGTATCCTAAACTCAATCCCTAAGAGACTAGATCATGACTGCCATGAAAACATGACTTAGACTAATGAAAAAAATATTATAATCTTTTACACCATTTTGACACATTCAATTTGGACTAAGGCTTGGGACAATTATGACTATATGCATGATGAAATAGAGTTGTAGGCTAAATTAGCTGAGGGGGCATTCTCCACTAGAAGAGATCACCCTCAAAGGTCAAGCAAATGCCTTATCATGTAAAAATGGAGACCCTCTCTATTCAAGAGTGACACAATATGATATGCATGGTGTGATAATATGCAACATTCAGTTAAAGAGTTACTAAATCTTTTATTTATCTTGATTATGAACTCAGGCTTTAAGATGAGGTTGTGACTTGTATTAAAATTTAGTTATGAGTTAATTAATAAGAATACAAAATTTAAATTTATCGTAAAGACTGCATCTAGGCCACACATCAAATCATCACACTTTAAGAAACCTATCAAAAGCATGCCATTTCTATTGCAGAATCTAAACACAATAATAAAATATATGAATTTCATAAAAGAATAAAAGGTTGGTGCATCCGAGTACCCCAAAAAGAAAGAAATTTGGTAGCCTAGCTCTACCCTTATACAACCTGGATTATAAGAGAATATTATAATTATAATGAATGTTATGGGGGTCTTCAATCTCTTATCTATCCTTCCTTCTTTTGGACTAGTTTGCTCCAGGCTTCATAAGTCCTCATAAGTCTTTTCCTTCTAGCCACTGCTCATCCTAAACTCCATAGCACTAATCTTAATTCCTATTGCAAAAATTACATGTTTATAAAAAATAAAATCTAACTACACCTACAAAATAGATGTTAGCTAAACAAGCATACAAGCCAAGTAATTATATTTCACATATTTGGACTTAGCACTCTACATATGGGTAACCAAGCCCAACTATCCTAACTGGATTATGCTTAGGGGCATTAGCAACCTGCAAGTAAAAATATTTATATTTACTTATTATTTCAGTGGCCCCTTTAGCACAATCCCTTGCAGAAAACATTATTGGGTTACTAACAGCGTACCATCAAGTCTACGCACAAACAATCCTAATATTCAGTCTAAGATATTACATCATAAAATAAAATATAACACCACAATATACATCAGTCTGACCTAAAGGCTAGAATTGGTGACTTAGTATTCTAATGTGTGTGCTAAGATTTGGTGTGATATGTCTTAACTAGGCTTTAGAAGTATTATTATCTAAAATTTAGGATATCTAAGTTAGACAATAGGGGAGGTTTCACTTCAAATCATTAAAAGGATTAATTAATTTTAATTTACATTTCCTTTATTTGGTTTTATGTCTACTTAACATATAGTTATTATAAATAGAGGAAATAAGTCTGACCCCCTTCATCTCTATCCTAAGTTGTTTTCTAAAGGTATGTTATTATGACTTTGGTTTCCCTAGTGAATTGTTTATTAAACATTTTTTAAACTTAAGTTTAGGTTAGTCTTAAAGAATCTTATCCAAACATGAAAGGCATCTTAAGATTAATAAAATTGAATCATCATTATATGGATAACATTCCACTACTTCTTTCCATCATCAATAGTATACACATCTCTTCATTTTTATTATTCATGGTATTTGATTTAATACACATAATTATACATACATTTACATTTTTTCACACTTGATGATTGTTAATGCATATATTTTGGTAAAAAAGAAAGATTTCATCCCTTAGTTAAGCATATTTACACATGTATTAGAGATTTAAGTAAGTACGTGCCATTGTTAAACCAGGGAACTGAGATTATCTAAGACCTCCTTGAGGCTAATTAAAGCCTCGTATTCTCAAGATGTCCAAATTATATGCTTGCTAACTTAAATACATGTAAATATATACACAAGCATGGTAATGAAAATCATGTAAATATTATATAATAGTAAATTATTTATTCATTTAAAGCAAAGTTCTATCCCAAATTCTAGCACATGCATACACATGAATGAAATTAAATAAGTACATGCCATTGTTAAATGAGGGAAGTGAGATTATCTAAGACCTCCTTACAGCTACTTAAAGCCTCATGTTCCGGGGATATCCATACTATATACTTGCTAATTCCAAATAATTGTAAACATACACATGAATCATGAAAATAAAACAATCCTTTACCACTTTAAAATTATAACATAAATGTAAACTTCATTGAACATTTATAGCCAACATTAACATAGATTTTCATCATTAGCTTATTATTTAAAAATAATTTAGGATTTATCAATGATAATAGCCCTACCATATAATATTATTTATCCAACACATGCAACTTAGATGTAACCATATTCTTTTGATGTTTTTTTGAAACTGTGAATATATGACACAAATGGCATGCACATTTATGATGCTTGAAAAAAGTAATTAAGCATTGCCACATAACATATTCAATTACATTAAGTCCTAAATATAATCAAGCCAAATAAATATTCCTTAAGACTAACCAAAATTCTTATGAAATTTGATTTTTGGTGTTTGAATCATTAAGACCTAAAGAGGAAAAATGGCACTTAGTGTTTGTCCTCATCCCACATTGGTGACTTAATATATTTAAGTAAAGTTATTAAGTAGGTTTTATGGCTTGATTAGGTTCAAGTCATTAAGCAATCAATTTAATTACCCTTGTCTAAGCTTCTTTAATTTAGGGTACTACTTGATCATGAACCTTCAATGATATGCTTATGAGAAATCAAAATTTGCAATTCACCTAAAGGAATCTAATGTAATTAGGCTCATGCTTAAGAGTTAATTGGATTAAAGAAGGAAAGAATCTAGGTTAAGTACTTTTATGATTTTTCCACAGCAATGGGTCAACCATAATTTCCTTAATAACTTTATATTATTAAAAACATAAAGAGAAATAAATGAATTATAATTGAATTGTCTGGACCAATCATTAGTTTAGTTTGATTTCTATCTTATCATTAGTTATTCTAAATAATCCCTAATTATTATATGTGTTAATTAAACCTCCTAAGGAAATGCATTTAGAAAAATAATTAGGAAAGATATCCTAATTATTTCCCCTTACTATTCCCCACTATTTATAGTGATTAATTATCATAAATTATTTAATTTTTTTTGTTTAGTAATTCTAATAAATATTAGATTGATTAATGAGGGTAATTAGGATTAAAATTTCAAATTCTTTATATTATATGGCTAATAATTCTAAGAAAATTAGTAGAGGTAGTGGACATCCTATAGAATCATCCCACCAAATTTGGAATTAATTAGCCAAGTAATTAAGCTTTAATTAAAGTAATTAGCCTAAGTTTAAAACCTTAAATAAGCACAATTCACTGGACATATAATCAAAGATTTTATTTTTCTTAAATTCTCCTATATCTAACATTTCCAAATAGGATTTATTTGTATTTTTTTGTAGATTTTTCTACAATTAGTTATGATTTTTTAAAGTTCTTACCATTTAATTATATTTTTAATGTCTAATTAATCATTTAAACCATCGATGCCACATAGGCACTGACGTGGCAATGCTTTCCATGTGGCATTATCGTATTAGTTATTTAAATTCTGATGAGACAGCTGACTCAACATCAGTGGATCCAGTTTCATCATGTCCATCTGATCTCAAATCAAATGGCCAAGATTAATCCCGTGGTTTTGAAAAGATTAAATTAGAAATTTTATTGCAATTAATCATGGTCATCCGTTCTAATAATGTGGAACAAATGGTTGATAATTCGTCATCCCCTGAGCACCGGAAGACGAACACCATCCACCTTCTGCCACTAGATCTGAGCTCGATGGAGCTCATTAGATGGTGAAAGAGACTCCAAAATGATTAGGGAAAGAATTTAAAGGGATCCTATAGTAGAAATTGCATGAAATCACACTTCACTTCAAATTAGACCAATACCTAGAGGGGAAAACTACAGTTGTCAGATTTTTACCTCATCGGAGTTAGAGATCAGTGGTCTATCGATAGAGGTAGCTTCATCTTGAAGAGATGAAACCTTGTTGAGAAGATCACAAGCTGCTTCCCGCCGATTGCTCTATGGACCAAATGCCACTATAAAGCTCACCAGAGTTCACTTTGAAGAGATGAAACCCTGTTGAGAAGATCACGAGCTGCCTCTAGCCGATTGCTCTGTGGACCAAACACCATCGTAAATCTCACCAGAGTTGGTCTAGGGATGTCTTCCGGTGCTCTAATCACTCAAGAAATGATTCATTTTGGTTTATCGGAGTGAGGTGAAGGTGTGGGAAAAGTTAATTAGGGTTTTTGTGGAGATTTTAAAAGCTTGGATGGGGCTCTTAGGTTTGTTCTGAGGTTGGTCTCACCGGCGGTGGATCATACGAGAGTTCAAGAAGGGGTATGAGACAATGCGAGATGCTTTGAAGAAGGTCTGTGTGAAGTTTGAATCCTTGGGGAGGAGTATACTTTCCTCTCCAACTGAACCAAAATGATTTGTTTAACCTTTGGCAGCCATCCGATCGGGGTAGGTGGCCGGAGGTGGCAAAGGAATGTAGAGGTGGTTGAGGGTGAGAGACTGAAGGAGTGGAATGGACTGACATGGGGTGTACAGCCTCCCTTAGGTGGATCAATGGGTTTCCATGGGTGAACTCACCCCTCTCATGCCCAAATGTTGAACCAAATAGCCTTGGGTTAGGGTTGGTCAGTGGTCCTCTTGTCCAAGAAGACCCAAAGGTGGCTAACATGGGGTGGGGGGTTGGAGAACCCATCCAAATGGGAATTATTTTTCTCATTTAGATGGCTTGGTTCAATGGGTTTGACCCAAATCGGGTTCACCATGGGTTGGGTCCACTTGGTTAGGCCCATGGTGACTCAAGGATGAGTCATGCCAAGTTTGGTTGGATTTGGACTTGGTTTAGTTGGGCTCAATTTGACCCATATGGACCAAATGAGTTTAATTGGGTTAAGTTGACCAATTTCACCAAATTGGGTCAAACTAATGGTTTAGATGAGTTCTATTGGTCATTTGAAATGCATTGGTGCAAATGGTTTTATTTAATTTGGGTTGGATTTAAATTTGGCTCAAATGATTCAATTTGGGTCAAATGGGTCATGTTGACCAATTTGGTCAAATTGATTTGAATGGAGGGTTGGATTATGTTTCATTGATCATTTGGGAATGATTATAGGTGTTAGTTTGAATTTATTTGGATTAGAATGAGTTTTGATTTACTTTAATCTTCTAGGTCATTTTGGGCTAAGTATGTCAATTGGGTTGGTTTAGTTAGATTTTCTTCAATTGATGATTGTATGGTGTTCAATAATCAATTTATGGTTAGTAAGAAGTATTGGTTGCAATCATTTTGGATTAGAATGAGGTATGGCCCAATTTGACCCATATGGGTCAATTAGATCAACTTAGGTTAAATGGTCAAATTGGTTTGATTTGACCCATGATTGTAATTGGGTAATCAAAGCTGATCAACAATCATTATGGAAGGGATTGAATGAGTTGATTCATTTCTATTTGGATTGGATTGAAGTTTGAATCAAATTGGTCATTTATGCCACATTAGGTCAAATGAACCAATTTGGTTGAATTGGGTTGAGTTGGTGTCAATTAGGTGTTGAGAGGGGTTCAATGATGGATTTAGAGTTGATTAGTTTCCTTGATTGTAATTGATTTTGGCTTGATTGGGTTTTGGCTCATTTAAACTATTTGGGTCAAATGGGCTAACTTGGGTTGATCAAATTCACTCAATTTGATTGGTTTGATCGTAAGTATTGGAGGAGTTTAAAATGATCTATTTAATGGCCAGGGTGATTGAGAAAATTAAATTGAATTTTATTTGCTTGAATGGGTTTGGGTTTGGTTCATAAGATCATGGTGGAGTTAACTTAGGTTAAGGTCTAAGTTAATTTTTCTTGGAGCATGAATTAGAAAACAAATTCAAGTGAAGTTAATTGTATAGGCTTGAGGTTGGTTGTATCTCATTTATATGAGTAGGTTTAGATGAGTGAATAGGCATGAGGTTTGGTTTAGGCCATAGGATAGGTAGAACCTATTTGTCCTAAGGCAAACTTTTAGCTTAGGGTTATGTTCTTTAAGTCTCTAAGCTTGGGTTTAGCATTCCCTTAGTCACTAGAAGTGTCTTATCACTATAGAGATCCAAGTGCCTAGAAGGTTCTTAAGTCTAAGATAAGAAAGGTTAATCGTCACTCCAAAAGTAAGGTTAACACCATGAATATGAACTAGTCCCATTTCCTAAGAGATTTGTTCTTATTAAATTTACTCAATTTAATGGAACTTAAAAAGCAATGCTAGCATATTGCCTAGTATCTCTATTACCATATTAGTAATAATAACGCCCTTCTCTATCATTTTGTGGCATTTCTATTAGAATTTGCATTTAAGTGGTATGCTAACTTGAAAAATGGATTTTTTTTTTAATTTTTGATGCATTGGAGGAAGTCTCTATAAAATGATTTGCGTGTATAAATAAGTCAATATGCATGATCCCATTATCCTATAGTAAATACCTTATACAACCTTAGTAAAGTTCATTGTAATATGGTAAAATATAATAATGAAATATGTGTCATCACTTTATGATAATCATGTGATTGACCTCTTACTAAGTGATGTTGCAATGCCCAAAACATTGCTCCTGAAGAATAAATTACTTTACAAGGCATTTACTATCAAAGATATGGCATCTTCCTTAATCTATAAAAAAATATAATTTTCAAGATAAATTTAAAATGAAAATTATTAGCTTCCATGAAGGAGTGGAGAAATGGTTTCAATCTCCAATTCAAAAACTATTCCAAAATAGAGGTGGTTCTTGTTGAACTGTTGACCTCACTTTTGAAGTATGGTTTGCTACCCTCATCCT
Organism: Cymbidium sinense; assembly: GCA_021442155.1. Classification (NCBI taxonomy): domain Eukaryota; kingdom Viridiplantae; phylum Streptophyta; class Magnoliopsida; order Asparagales; family Orchidaceae; genus Cymbidium; species Cymbidium sinense. Next base: position 86,418,969 of record CM038219.1, read on the forward strand.
AGACTTAGGATTCTCTTAGATACTAAGACTTCCTTAGTGCTAAGACACTTTTAGTGGTTAAGGGAACACCAAACATGAGCCTAGAGACTCATAGGGAACAACCTTAGGACTTTAACTTACCTTAGGAGAAGTGAAGCGTCAACACCCTAAGACTCTACCAAAAGTTCATGGCCAACTAACTAATCTAATCCAAACCAAATTATTATGATCCAAGCTCCATACCAAAATACCAATTCAATCTAGACTCAATTTGATCCATCTTATTTCAACTTGGCTAAAGAGGGTAAAGTGATTCCACCTAACCTCTTTGAGCTTAGGAAGACCAAATCCAATACCAAACTATCATACTTCAAACATAATTTACCCAAACTCATTTGAATTCGATTGAATTTTTTTAATCATATCCAAGCTCTAAGCCAAACAAACTTACGTTCTAACTCAAGTTAACTTATTTGAACCTCATAAGATCAAAATCTTATTCAACTTGACCCAAGCTAATTAAACCTAACCCAAAGATCTTGACCATTCCAAACACTCAATTAAACATCAAAACTTATCCCAATCAATTCAATCAAGCAAATTAACCCAATTGACCTAAAGAGTTCAAATGATTCAAAACCTAATCTAACCCAAATCAATTGCAATCAAAGCTATTAATCAACTTTAAATTCATCATTGGACACATTCCCACCTTTATATAATTTCAATTGAACCAAATCCATTCAATCAAACAACTTAACCCAAGTTGACCTAAATAGCTCAATTGGATCAAACTTCAATCAAATTTCAATTGGACCAAATCAACTTGTTCAATACATTTCTTAATAATTATAGACCATCATTGATCACTCAATTGCAATTCATTGGACTAACTCATTTGGCCACTTATCCCAAGTTAACCCATTTTGACGTAAAGAATAAAATTGGACCAAATCATGATTTAACCTAAATTGATTGCAACCAATGGCTTTCATCCATCACTAATTGTGTATTGAACATGATCCAACTACCAATTGAAGTCAATTTGGTCAAACCAAGCCAATTGACCCATTTGACCCATTTGACCCAATTTGACCTAATGGATCAAATTGAGCCAAATCACATTCTAATCTAAATCAATCCAAAACATCACCTCCAACAAATATCAAATGACCAATTGAACATGAACCAACCCTAACGTAAACTAATTTTACCAATTCGACTAAATTGGATAACTTTGTCGATTTGACCCAAATGAACTCATATGAACTAAATCCAAATCCAATTCAAATTGGACCAAATTAATTGCACCAACTCATTCCAAATGACCAATGGAACATAACCCAAGTTCTCTCTTGACCCAATTTGGTCAAATGGTGAAATTATCCCAAATGGATGCAATTTGACCTGTATGGACCAAATTGAGCCAAACCCAACCCAACCAAGTCCAAACCCAGCCAAACTTGGCACAACTCACCCATAGGTCCCCATTGACTTTCCCAAGTGGACCCAACCTATGGTGAACTTGGGTTGGATTAGCTCAATGGAACCAAGCCCTACAAAATAAACAAAATCTTCATTTAGTAGGGCTCTCCACTCCTCCTACCCTTGGCAGCCACCTTTAGACTTTTTTTGGCATAAGACCACTGACCCAACTTGACCCAAAGCTGTTGGGTTCAGTCCATGGCCAAAAGAGGGTAGCCTTACCCTTGCCCAGCCATTGGTCCACCTAACGAGAACTGTACACTCCATGGCATCCCATCAAACTCACTTGGCCACTCAAGCACTTCCACCTCATTAGTCCACTACCAACCCTGGCCACCAACTCCGATCGGATGGCTGCTAAATGTTGAACCAATCCCTAAGGAGGAGAGTATACTCCCTCCAATCCATTCAAACTTCACAAATACCTTCATTAGATGATTGACACAATCCTAAACCTTCTCCCAAGCTCCCCATGCACCTGACCATCTGCGAGACCAAGTTCCACCCACACTAGAGAGCTCGATTCATCTAACCTCACCAAATCTCTACTAAAACCAAATTAACCTCTCCCACAGCTTTACCATGCTCCAGCGAGACAAAATGAATCGATTCCCCATCTATTCAAGCATCGAAAGCCACTCCAAAATCAACTCTAGCAAACTTCGCGATGACATTTGGTTCAACGGCTTTGATTAATCGTGTTAGATTTTTTTATTTAATCCATTTAGAATCATGAGATTAATCCTAACCATTCAAACTTAGAATAAATGGTCGAGATGAAATCACGTTTGCCTCCACTAAGTCAGTTGCCGCGTTGGATGCTTTAAATAACCAAATCCCACAATGTCATGTGAAAAGTGGTGTAGCACAGCATCCGCGTGGTGCCGACTATGTAAATACATTAATTAAGGTTTAAGAATATAATTAATTAACAAAAACTTCAAAAATTTCATAACTAATTATAAAAAAATCTAAAAAATGCAAATAAACCTATTTTGGAAATGTTAAATAGAGGAGAATCTAGGAAAAATAAAATATTTAGATTTTGTCTAGCAAATAGTGGCTAATTGAAGTTTAAATTATTTATTAATTATGTTAATTAAGTCCTAATAATTTGGCTAATTAATCTAAGATTAGGTATGGCCGATGTTTTATTTTTCTTTAATTTATTTTCATTATTTCATAATTTGAAACTCTAATTATCTATTTTAGGCAAGTTAATAATTATTAAAATAAACAAAATAGTGAAATTAATTGGGAAGGTTAGTTAATCATCATAATAGTAAGAATGACCAAGAAAAATAATTAGTAATTGCTTTCCTCAAGTTCATTAATATCTAAGTGATTAAATAATTAAATAAAATAAAAGAAATTAAAATGAAGAAATTAAATTTTATTACATCATCATCATAGCTAATACAACTAGAAAGATTGATTTAATTAATCCTCTCTATGCACTTATTTAAGATAAGGGTTTTAATAAAATTATGATTTTCCATAAGTTAGGGAAACCATGAAAATAATTAGTTCAATTTTATTAATTCAATTAATTAATTCAATTTTATTAATTCAATTAATTAGTTAAGCATGGGCCTAATTGGATTAGAATCCTTAGGACATTATTCATTTTATTTTCAATTGCATCATCATGTTTCATTGGCCTTTGCTTAATAGTTAATTAAATTAAGGGACTTTTGGGAGGGTAATTAAGTGGTTTTTCAATAAACTAAACTTAATCTAACTCTAAAATTCATTTAACATCTCTTTGTATTTGTTAATTAACTAACATGTGTTTAATTCTTGTTTCTCCCATTTAGGATTAAATAATCCAAAACATAAAAATCAAATCCTATAGAAGCTTTGATTAAGTTTAAGGAACATTTATTTAGTATGACTCCCCTTAGGTTTTAATGAAGCCAAATATGTCATTTGAGAATGTTTAATCATTGTATTTCAATAACCATAAATATGCATGCCATATGTTTCATAAATTCATGTTTTAAATTCAAAAGAACATGTTGCATTTAATTGCATGAGTTGGAAAAGTATAAATATATGGTGTGGCTATTATCATTAATAAGTTATAAATTATTTTGTAATTATGTGTTAATTGTTAATTAAGTGATGTAAATCCTAGTTTGGTACTTACAACATTTACCATAAATGAGGGAACCTAAGCATGGAGCTAATTCATCTTTTCATAATTAAAAGATAACAACTTGCAACTTTTCTTGGTTTCATCTTTACATTTATAAATGTGTGTATATGTATTTAAATTAGCAAGTATATAGTCTGGACATCCCGAAAATACATGGATTTATGTAGCCCAAGGAGGTCTTATATAATCTCACTTCTATGGTTTAATAACGGAACATACTTGCATAATTTCTTATACATATATATATATATGTGTGTTCAAATATAAAGTGAAACCCTTTTGCTATCAAATTCATGCATATTCATATATTGAGTGTATAAAATAAAATACATATAAGTGATGTATCTATACGTATGAAATTAAGACACCAAGATGAAATGAAATCATATTGTTATTGATAATGAAATTGAAGTGATAAAACTTTATGTATTTGATGGTGATTTAGCTTCATTTAACCTTATAGAGTTTCTATGCCTAAATAAAATTTATTAAGCTAAATCTAAATATAAGATTAATTAAAATTTATGAATGGTCCATTATTAAGGTTAAAAAATCACAAAAATCTATTCTTTAAAAATTAAGCTAAACTAGGGATTAAAGAGAGTTAACTTTCTTTTTTTCTTTTCATAATATTAAATCTTAAATAAAAAATGAACAAAATATGCATACTTTAAAATCTAATCTAGTACAATAAATGAATTTAAATGTAATCACCCCTAATAGATAAGTTGAAAGCTCACTCATTAGAAAATTCTAACTCTGAAACCTGATTAGGACATTCCACACTCCAACCCCAACACATAATTTAGAATACTAAGCGATCGATCTTAGTAGTATGTTAGGCCATTATTTTCTATGGTGACATGTTTTGTTCTGTGATGTAATATTTTTAGACTGGATGTTAGGATTACTTGTACTTAGATTGAATGTTAGACTGTTATTAGTATAATGATATTTTCTATAAGAGATTATGCTTAAGGGACCGTTGTAATAATAAAATATAAAAAATGGCATTTGCTTGCTGGTGCTGCTTAAGTCCCTAAGCATAATCTAATTGGGACAGGTGGGTTTGGTTACTCAAGTGTAGAGTGTTAAGTCTAAATATGTGAAATATAATTGATTGGTTTGTATGTTTGTTTAGCTAATATATGTCTTACAAGTGTAGTTAGTGCTATGGGGTTTAGGATGAGTAGTGGTGTTGACCTCATTTTTAGAATGCGCTCTCAACCCCACCATCTTAGACATAGGACTCCTCTTATACTTTAAGAGTTCCTTAATCTTAAGACAAATCTAGTGATTAGGTGGATACTCCAACTTAGCCCTAGAGACTTAGAAGAGTTAGCCATAGGGATAGGTCATGCCTTAGGGGTGTTAGGAAAATTTCTTACCCTTAGTTTAAACCACTCATCACTTTCCTTCTTTCAAGTCAAATTCCAAATCAATTCGATTTGATTTTCTCCAAACTCAAATCAATTTCATGATTCAATTCCATCATTGAAATCCATGATTGAAATCTATGATTGAAACTCATGATCAAAATCCATCAAAGATTCCTAAGTCCAAATTTTGCCTAAGTCCTTAAGCCTCCCTTTAAGGACTTAACCAAAATCATGATTCAAACCTATTCAAATCTTTGAGATTTTCTCATGATCCATTTATGTTCTCATTTATATTATTATATATAAATGAAATATAAATTCAAACCCATCAATTCAAGTTCCAAAAATCAAAATCAATTCATGAAATTTTCCTTAAATCCTTTAATTTCCTTTAATGGATTTAACCTAAATCTTGATCAAACCTATTCAAACCCTTGGGATTCTCTCAAAAAGTATTTATATTCTCATTTATATCCTCATTTATAAATGAAATATAAATATAAATCAATCAAATCAAAGGAAAGAATTAAATTCCAATTTAAAACTCCCTTAAATCCTTTAAATTCCCTTTAATGGACTTAACCTAAATCTTGACCAAATCAATTCAAACTCATGGAATTTTCTCAAAACTTATTTGTATTCTCATTTATATCCTCATATATAAATGAAGTATAAATATACATCAATCCAACCCAATTCAAAAATTAAATTTCAATTTAAAATTTTCCTTAAATCCTTAAATTCCCTTTAATAGATTTAGCCCAAATCATGATTAAATCACTTCGAATCCTTGAAATTTTCTCATGATCAATTTATATTCTCATTTATATTCACATATATAAATGAAATACAAATTCAAACATCCAAAACCAATTCCAAAAATCAAATTCAAATCAACTCAAAATCCAATCTAAGCCTTTCAAGTAAAAATCTTGAACTTAGCCAAATCAATTCCAAATCAAGCCAAACTCTTGATTTTCTCTCATGGTTCAATCAACCCTACAATAATGAGCTCACATATAAATCCAAACTTCAATCAGTTAATCAAACCCAAGTCCAAAAATCAAAGCCAAAACCCCTTCATATTCATCCTTTGAATATGAACTTTTCAAATGGATCGAAACCTATTTGACTTCAAACCACTTGTAAATGGATATATATATTTCAATCATAAGTCCATATACAAGATCAACTAACTTCAAATCAAGCTTTGACCAAGCCATTTGACCCACTTAGGCTCACATGACCCAAAGTGACCTAAAGTACCCTTATGAGCCAAATTTTGATCCTAACTAAATTGGATTGAACCAAACTCATATATCCCTCTCATCATGATCAACAATCATCATGGGATGATCAATCAATCAAATTGGGTCAAACCAAGTCAAACCTTTAATAGTTGACCATTTTGGTGATTTGAACTGATTGATTGACCATGCCAACATTTGACCAACTGACCATGTTACTTGACCCAAGTTAACCCATTTTGACCTAAAGGGCCAAAATGTGTCTGATGCTAAATTGATTGAAACTAATGGGTCAAGTCCATTCCAAATCACTTGTGAAACTTGACCAAAGCCTCAATTTGATAACTAGACATAACCAAGCCCAATTGACCTTAAACCCAACATGACCTAAAGGGGTCATGTTGAGCCAAAAATTGAACTTAACCCAAATTGATTGGAAATAAAGAAACCAATCAACTCCATATGACTAACCTAACCTTAAACTACCCTTGACCTACCTCAAATAGGTCAAATGGGTCAAATAGGTCAACTTGACCCATTTGACCTAAGTGAAGTCTTATGAGCCAAAACCAAATATATACCAAATTTTATCAAACCAAAGCTACCAAAACATTTTAAATGGTCATATTAACTTGACCCAACCCTTGGTTTGACTCAATTTGACCTATTGGCCAACTTGACCCAAGTTGACCCATTTTGACCTAAATGGGTCAACATGAGCCAAACCCTATCAAATGAATTCCAAATCTCATGAAACTTGGCCAAACCTAGTTTCTCCACATACCCAACATGTTCAAAGTGGAAAAATAACAAAATGACCATCCTACCCATAGGCCATAGAACAAAGTTTGGCCTAATCTATGAGTAATTTGGTCATACCCTCATCACAATCATTGAGATTTTCCTAAAAGCTCAAGGGGACTTAGTGATGAGTGGTGCACCCAACCCAATGAGTTTGGGTCAGCCCATTTGGTCCTTAGACCAAACCCGACCCCTTAGCTCAAAATTGAAATTTCAAACTCCCTCTTAAGCTCAAATTAAGGCACATGGGAGGTTGGTAATCCACTCCTTGGATCAATCCGACCATGTGCACACTAAAAATAAATCAAATAGCCCTCCCAATATGATCAATTGGTTCAAAATGATAAGAGCATTGTCGACCGTCCGATCCTTCAAGGGAGAGATATACTCCCCCTAATTCAACTAAATTCTCATTGGCCCTCCATCAATTGAAGCTAAGGAACTCAGAACAATCATCAGAGAGCACTCCCAAGCTTCTTAGAGAGGATTAAAATTCCCTATTTCTCGATTTTGCACAGTGCAAAAATAGGGGAGCTCAATCCATTAGCCAATTTCTTCCTCACTCAATTTCCTTCCAATTCCTCTTGCACACTTCATCTAGGAGCTAAGTTGAGTGCACCTAAGCTTCTTTTGGAGTTCCCACAGAAAGGAAGGATCCAATTCGATCAAAGCTGAAGCTCAAGCAAGGAGGAGTTGGTCCATACATTGATCCACTAAACCTCAAGTGCTCCAAACTTCAGCAAGGCTTCGTCTCAACCAGACAAAGCTTCTCCAAGGGAATTGAGTGTCGGTGATCACCTCTGGCGAGGTATGGGATTTTTCAATCACTAAACTCAATGTGGTGTGGAGCTTTATGAAAGAAATTTTCATCCCATCAATTTTTGACCGTTGGATTTGCTCTCTATCTTTAGATTGTGTGGGTTGAATTTGGTTTGATTCTATGCTAGATCTAGCACTTAGATCTTCTCCTTGATCATGGACGGTCTCTGTTGATCAAGGGGAAGAACTTGGATCATCTCAGCCATCCATCCACACATTTTAGAGGGACGGTTGAGATTATTTAGCACATTTATATATTTTTTTATGCTTATAAAAATGGGGGGGGGTGCGGATTCTTAGCCATCCGATCATTGATCGGACGATAGAGGATTAAAGCACGTGTGTCACCACCGACATTTATGACATGACAACTTAAGTTATCCCCTCACAGTGTGAAGCATGTAAAGCGCGCTGACCACCACCACCACACATTGTGCTATGAGCCGGGGATTAGTTAGGGATTAATAAAATGTTTTAATTATTTCCTAATTCACTTAGAGAACTTCAAATATTCATAACTCTCTCTAGAAAATTTAGAAAAATATAAAATAAAATCATATGAATAGATAATTAAAACCTAGAACATTTAAAAGTTAATTTTGATGAGTTTTAAATTATGATTTTCTCTAAATTTTAGTTTCATTGGAAAGTATATTTTGCTAATTACTCTTTCATTAAGTCTTTGATTAATCCCAAATTTCTTGGGTAAGTTTTAGGGGATGACCTCCTCTCCTAATTTTCATGGAATTTATTGAAGGCTTGACAAGAGTAATTGCATATGGTCTCCTTAATTACCCTTCTCATGTAATTAAGCATAATTAGGGCATGATTGGTGGTTTTACCCTATGATTAGGATTAATTAAGGTTGGATCCAATAAGTAGGAGATTTATGGAATATTTTTGGGGCATTTACCCTAAGTTATTCCCTAAACCCCCTTCTTCTCTTCTTAATCTCCTCTTAATTAAGGGTTAATTCATTAATTATCCCCATAATCAATTTTCTAAAAATTCTAATAGGCTCCAGAACTTAATTAATCTACTTTGGGTAGATGCTTAGGTATTTAATAATCTAAGTTCAATTAAGGAAATTAAGATCCAATTCATTTGTGTGAAAGGGTTTTTTGAAATTACTTAAGCTAAACCCCTCAGCTTAATTACTTTTAATTGTGAGCTAAATTACATTAGGCCTTTTGGCCTTTTCATTATTAGGTGCATTGCAAATTTAAATTTCATGTGAGTTTTATGTCATCTCATTGGCTCATAATTATTTAGTTAATTCTTCTAAGGTGGTGTAGGTAAGGGATAATTAAGTTACTTAATTCATACCTTAACCTAATCAATGCATAAAAATGGATCTAATTATCTAAAAGTTAAGAAAAAATACAAAAGACATGTGAGAATGGGTTAGGAAAAGCAAACTAATCTCAACTTTTCAAAATTAAACCAAACTTCAAACTAAAAAAAATCACTTTGAAATCACTTTGATTTTTTCATAAATTTTCTTATTCTATAAGAATGTTTATAGGATTTAAGTTAAGTAAGTTTGTTTACATGCTTTCATTATTTTGAATCTTTCCATAACATGTAAAGTTGTATGCCATGTGATTTCATGCATTCATAGTTTTGAAATTCAACTTTTAAAATGAAAGTGTTTACTTTATGTCAATTTGCATGTGTTGGCTAAAGTAGAAATAGGAATGGCTATTATCACTACTAAATCCAAATTATTTTCAAAACATATAAATCAAATACTAAATCTAAAAGTGTTTTATTTATACTTTAATTATAAGCTTGCATGAGATAGATTATAAAAGTAATGCTTAGCATATGTTTCCTTTCTTTCTTATGTTAGCATAGTTTTGGATAGGAGTTGGTAAGATGTAGGGTTCACTTGAAAAGAACCCAACACTTACTTAATTCCACACTTTATTCATCCCTATGCTATCACCTAAGAATGGTTGCTTATACTTACATGCATAAATTTCATAAACCAAAAGGAATCCATTAAATAATTTTTGCATTCTCCTTTTCCATTTCATTTCTTTTATACATATGTTTGTATTTAAGAAAGTATTTTATTAGTCTGAACAACCCCATGGTTGTGAGGCTTTAAGTAGCCCTAAGCAGGTCATGTACCTTACACCTCTGGTTAACAATGGCATTGTACTCACTTATGCCTTTCTTACTTTCATATGTCTATGTGAAATTTTGGATAAGGAAAACCTTTCTACTTAAGAAAAATCATGCATATTCAACTTCTAAATTTTCTTAAATAGATTACTTAGCATGCATCATAAAGTGTGTTAAATATTCTCATTTGCATGTATAAATATGCTTAGGGTCCATCCATATGCATGTTATATATGTTGGGAAAGAAATGAAGTAATGTGTGTTGTGTGATTCATTTTATTTAATCTTAAAATGTCTTTTCTTTTTGAATAGGTTTGTTTAGAGTTTAACTAAACTTAGGATTAATTAAAACATGTAATCAAAACATTCATCTAAATGAAACTAAAAATGTGAATCTACTTTAGAAATTACTTAGGTTATGAAAGGAAAGAGAAGTTATCTTCTCTTTTCCTCTCTTCATAACTTAGTAATTAATTCTAGGATTCACTTGAACCTAATCAAAACATAAAATAAAATCAACCTAAAATAATTAAATCACTTAAATGAAACCCTCCACTAAGTTGAATATGCTTCACCTTAGGAAATTTTAACTTAAAGCCATAACTAAGCATACCACACAAACCTCTAAAGCACACACATTAGGCTAAGGCACCACTTCTAGCTTTAGGTTAGGAAGGTGGATGATTTGATGTTTGTTTTGTTTTGTGATATGTTTTAGACTAGATGTTAGGGTCTATGCTCGTAGAATGAATGGTATGACATTCTAAGTCTAACTATTCTTTTCTGCAATGGATTGTGCTTAAGGGGTGCTATCATTAATAAAAATATAAATGCTTTTGCTTGCAGGTGCTTTATACCCCTAAGCATAATCCATAGGCCAGGTGGACTTAGTCACCCATATGTGAGGTGATAAGTCCAATATACATGCTTGGGATTTGTGTGGTGTGTTTTAGCTAATCTTTGTTTTGCAAGTGGTAGTTAGATTTCTACTCTCCCTTTTCATGTAAAAATTTGTATGATTAGGATTTTGGAATGATTGTTATGGGGATTAAGAAGAACATTGGTCATAAGATCCCATCTTATGCACCATGTGAAGCCTTGGAGCATCCACCTTCTAACCATCCAGAAGAAGGAACCAAAGAAAGAAAAGAAGAAGAAAAAAGAAGAAAGAAGAATGAAGAATGAAGAATGAAGCTTGAAGACCCCCATAACAATGAACTCCTTGCTTAATTGTAATTTAATTCATTTGTAATCTAGGTTATATAAGGGTAGAGCTCGGCTACTCACATTTGATATTTTTGGGTTTGTATAGTGGTGCCAGACCATGATGGCCATTTATTCTTTTTATAATTTTCTTTATAAATTAATTGATTATTTGTTTAGCTTTTGCATTAAGTGGCATGATTTTCCTAGTTTCTACCTTGCTTTATGTATGGCCTGGATTTGGATTAGGCTATTTAGGGAAAAATAAATCTTTTACCCAACTTAAACAATTTAAATTAAACTTAAATAGCTCATAACCTCACCTAAAGCTTGGGTTTAAAATCAAGATAAAAAAAATTAGCAACCCCTTAGCTGGATGAGCATTTCTTTATAATATCATGCACAAATGCATCTTATTTCACTCTTGATTAGAGGGCTTCCATCATTGCCAAAGAAACTTGGCTTGACCTTTGAGAGCCATGGTGGAAACTCACCTTCTCCCTTCTCACTAATTTCAGCCAATAATCTGATTTCTCATGCATTAGTCATATGAATCCTATTAGCCTGAGTCAAAATAATTGTCCAAAAATAAAAAAAGTAAAATGAAATTTGAATTGCATTAGATTTAAGTCATTTGAAGCATGTCCCTTTACATGATCTAGTCTCTTTAGGGAGTGAGTTTAAGGACTTAGTCTCTTTCTAAATAAACAACAACTTAGCTATCTTTCATAAGCATAAAGACTTCCTACATGTATTTCAAATCGTAGGAGGAGTTAATTGGTGGCCACCCCCAGGCGATTGTAATTCCAAGCTGTCAGATGGTTTGTCAATTCTTATGGAGGCAAACCAAATACCCATTTTTGCCTTAGATTTAAGTTGTGCTTTCGGCCCTCGCCGAAGCTCCTTAGATTTAGGTTCTGAGATTGCTTTTCTCCTTTGTGGGTTATAAGCATAATTCCTCACCTCTTAGGCATTTTTTAATCTTGTGTTAAATTATCTTAAGTCCTAAAATTCCAATGAAAAATACAACTCAAACAAACTAAATCAATTTCTAAAATCTAAAGCCCAACTATAGGATAGTTTGAGATGCTCGCTAGGTTTCCTAGCATCGTGGGCATCTCCTACTTATCTTCCATTTTGTCTTTGATAATAACTTCCTCTTTCGATCAATCCTATTTGATCTTGAAAATATAAATTAATTGATTGATAGCCCTTTCTTATTGAAATCTTCAAAGATAGTGATCATTTACCTTAATCACGAGTTTTCCTAAGGGAGCCCATCCCTTAGAATGTAATTAACTATAGGGGCTTGTCCTTGTAGGGAACTTAACGAACTGAGTTTAAAATAAACCCTGCTTTACTTTTCCATGTAAAGTAGGGGAAGAATCTCTGGTACATATGCATACCCATCATCCTTAGGAGACCTTATTGAAGTGATTAGGTCCATTAAAGGGTAGTAACTTCTATCTTTCAAGATAGTATACTATTCTTTGATGACGTACTCGATACATCGATGAATCTGTGTAAAAAGATAAATTTCTATAAGGGTCTTGTCATCTTTCATTTCTCACCAACAAATTTGAAAGGCGACTCCAACCGCCTCAGGAATTTTTCTCCATAAATTTTTTTAATGACTCCGCTAGGGATGGTTCCTCTCTCCATCTTTGGTAAATGATCGTTGTCTTTGAATATTTATAGTGGGTTTGTACTTTGGTATGAATCCAAGACTATCCTTCTTTCCGTTGGCACTTAGCTCATTTCATCCTTGAGTTGAGTTGGCCAATATCTTTAGATTTTAAGATGGCATTCCTTGTTAGTCTTAAAACCCCCATTGGGTTCCCCAATGGGTAAAATGAAAAGATCTAAAGAAAAAGAGAAAACATCCTAAAGACTTCCTCCTTATCATTTTCATGATAAGGAAAGGTTCATCCTAAAATAATAAATCTTCCATAAAGAACTTTGCTTTTCAAAAGCACCTTTTCAAAAATGCACTTAATAAGTATTTTCACAAAGTTTTATCATTCTCTTTTAATAATTCCCATAATTGTTACATGTAGGGATTTTTAAAAATAAATTTAATAATATTTCTGCCATCGCCAGTGCAAGTCGCAGCATCTCCCATCCCATCAAAGGCCATGAAGGTCGCATCCAGGGAAAAATGTATCCCATTGGTGATCCGGCTATGGCCAAGGGATCCTACTCCTCCTACACCACCCATTGTGGTAGGGTTGAGCTCTCCTACTCGACCTTTTGCCCTTGTGGTGGTGCGAAATGAGTGGCGACCCCGAAGCACTGTGGTCGTTCCTTCACCAACTCCACCCATATAGCCAGAAGTGGAGATGGTGACAATTATCACAGATATTCTAGATGACAGTTCAATTACAACAATGATAGAGGATCATCCTAGGATTGTTACTTCTATTATAGCCAGTACCAGTTAGGAGTATCATTCTTCTAATTGAGTCCCCAGTGATAGGTGAGGTCCGGTGCCTCTCAGTGCATGATAGCAATCATGCCATTACTGCTGTTTGTACCTTGGCGTTCCATAGATGAGATAATTGCACATTATTTTATGGGGAAGAAGGATATCTTAGGGTATGATTGGTCTGATGAAGAGAGAGTCAGCTTCGATCCCAATGAAGATGACTTGATGGGGGATTCAATAAGTGTATGCATGGCTGATACTAGTGGATCTCTTCTTAGGGAGCAATAGGCCATGGAAGGTGATGAGGTTGATCAAGAGGATACCGCAGATTCAGCCCAACACCTCCAACTTCATTTAAGGCAGAAGGATGAGCAAATTGATAGGATGGCACATCAATTATAGGACTTGTTAGCAGTAATGTCAGTGCTTCATAAATAAGCCCCTCCGGTTCATCCTATTACAGTCAATGTCATTCAGCCTGAGCTAGTGCATGTCTTAGACCCAGTTAAGACTCTACCTCCTGTTGAGCAAGGTAGCACTAGCCTGTATAAGAAGGTAGTGGATAGTACCTCCATACTAAAAAAGATCTAAAATCCATGGTTAAGCAGCAAGTGAAAGAAGCTTTGGCTCAAGCGAGATGGATCATCGGTTCCAAAGGGTAGACCCTACCTAGAGGAATTTGATGTCATCTAGTATCCCAAGGGTTTCATGCCTCTTTCATTCAAAAGCTTCAATGATAGTGGAAACCCAAGGCAACACATAAAGCACTTCAGGGCCAGTTGTGTCAACACAGGTGGCAATGATGCTTTACTCTTTAAACTCTTTAGCTTTGTATTACTTTGATTAGTATCTTTGAGCGCGGTTCGTAAAGACATTTGCTGAGCTAGAGAAACTCTTCATCAAGAGATTTGTTGGAGCTCAGTAAAAGATTACTATAGGTGATCTCATTGTAGCACAACAACACTACGATGAGTCACTTATTGATTATATTCTGCGTGGCGTAAACTGAGTATGAAGTGTGAACTGCAGCTGTCTGAACACCATGCCATTGAGATTCTCTTGAAGAATATCCATGGCCCGGTCACCTTCATGCTTAAGGGATTCACTATCAAGACATTTGAGAAGCTAATCAACAAGGTGGCTAGTCTACATGGAGAGGCTAAATAGTTGCCTTTTCCAGATCAATTGCCAAAGCAGAAAACCCAAAAGGACTATGAGAAGAAACCTAGAGCAGTAGCAGCAGTTGACAAGGGAAGCCAGCTAGAGATCAATTGAGAGACCACAACCTCAGCATCCTCCACCTCCTTTACGACCACCATGGAAACCCTACCAGCTTCCACCATAGCCTCCACATCCAACACAGCCACAGCCTTAGCCATACCACCACCACCAGCTGCATGCATATCCATCGCCAGGTAGCTATGGTCCACCTACTCTTTTAGATAAGTTAAATAAAATTTATTCTTTTAAGAGAGAGGTATCAGGAAAATCTTTAAGAATCTCTTAAAGAAACCTGATTTCTAGCTACCCGGACTTAGGAGATCGGAGGAAGTAGGAAAAAGTCATGATCCAAACTTTTGCCCTTACCACTGTATGCTAGGCCACATTTTAGAGGATTTTTTTCACATTCAAGGACTAGCTTGAACACAATTTCAAGACCGGTGTTGTAGTTATCCCAAAGGAATACCTTATGGAACAACCTTCCAGTTCCATTAGGGTAATCCTTGGGGATACAAGTGATCCTACGAAAACCAAAGAAGGTTGGGACTTCTCTTTGTCTAAAACCTCTAAGAAAATAATTTAGAAGATCAAGAAGCTATCCTTGCATGTGACTGAGTTAGCTTAAACCTCCAACACTAAGGAAGGTTTGCAAGTTTCAGTGCCAACTCTAGGAAAGTGGGAGCTCAGCACAAGAAGTAGCAGTATGTGTCATCCCAGGATAGCCCTTTAGCACAGCCACCAACCATGTCTAGCCTCCAACCTCAAGTTGTAGCTTCAACACCGGTGACTTCTACCATTCTAGTTAGCTCTTCTATTTCTTCTACTAGTAGAACTCTTGTATCATGCATAAATGCATCTTATTTCACTCTTGATTGGAGGGATTCCACCTTTGCCAGAGAAACTCGGCTTGACCTTTGAGAGCCGTGGTGGAAACTCACCTCCTCCCTTCTCACTGATTTCGGCCAATAATTTGATTTCTCATGCATTAGTCATATGAATCCTATTAGCCTGAGTCAAAATAATTATCCAAAGATAAAAAAATAAAATAAAATTTGAATTGCATTAGATTTAGGTCATTTGAAGCATGTCCCTTTACATGATCTAGTCTCTTTAGGGAGTTAGTTTAAGGACTTAGTCTCTTTCTAAATAAATAATAGCTTAGCTATCTTGCATAAGCATAAAGACTTACCTACATGTATTTAAAATTGTATGAGGAGTTAGTCGGCGGCCACCCTCCGGTGGTTGTAAGTCCAAGCTGTTGAGTGATTTGTCCTCTCTTATGGAGGCAAACCAAATAGCCATTTTTGCCTTAGATTTAGGTTATGCTTACGACCCTCACTGAAGCTCCCTAGATTTAGGTTCTTAGGTTGCTTTTCCCCTTTGTAGGCCATAAGTATAATTTCTCACCTCTTAGACATTTCCTTAATCTTGTGTTAAGGAATCTTAAGTCCTAAAATTCTAATAAAAAATATAACTCAAATAAACTAAATCAATTTATAAAATGTAAAGCCCAATTATAGGATAGTTTGAGATACTCGCTAGGTTTCCTACATCATGAGCATCTCCTACTTATCTTCCATTTTTGGCCTTGATAATAACTCCCTCTTTTGATCAATCTCATTTGATCTTCAAAAACATAAACTAATCGATTGATAGTCCTTTCCTCTTCAAATCTTCAAAGACAATGATCATTTACCTTAATCAAGAGTTTTCCTAAGGGATCCCATCCCTTAGATTGTATTAACTATGGGGGCTTTCCCCTGTAGGGAACTTAATGAACCTGGTTTAAAATAATCCCTACTTTACTTTTTCATGTAAAGTATGGGAAGAATCTCTGGTACATATGCAAACCCATCATCCTTAGGAGTCCTTATTGAGGTGATTAGGTCCATTAAAGGGAAGTAACTTCTATCTTTTGAGATAGTACACTATTCTTGATGGTGTACTCAACCACCTGAATAAGTACATCTGTGGATCTGTGTGTTGTCCTAAAATGATGAATTTCTATAAGGGTCTTGTCCTCTTTCATTTCTCACCAACAGATTTGGAAGGTGACTCCCACCCCCTCATAGGAATTTTTCTCCACAAGTGGTTAGAAGGAAAAGGCCTGGGAGGCCCTATGAAGCTTAGAACAAGCTAATCCAAAGAAGGGAAGAAGAATAAGAATTGAAGACCCTTATAGTATTTATTTAATTTGTAAAATTTAATTGTAATCTGGGTTATATAAGGGTAGAGCTGACTACCCAACTTCTTTTCTTTTTTGGGGTGTACGACAGTACCCAGTCGCACCGGCCTTTTATTATTTTACAAAATTTAAATGTTTGATTATTATGTTTAGATTGTGAATAAAAATGACATGATTTTTATAGATTTGTTAAAGTGTGATTGTTTGATGTGTGGCCTAGATGTGGTAGACTCTTTAGAATAAAATTAATTTTTTTACTCTCATTAGAAACTTAAAATTAAAATCTTAATCAACTTATAAACTCATCTTATAGCCTAGGCTTATAATCAAGATAAATAAAATATTTAGCAACCCCTTAGTTGAATGTTGTATGTTATCACACCAGGCATATCATTTTATTTCACTCTTGAAAATAGAGGATCTCTACTCTTGCATGATAAAGGATAGGCTTGACCTATGAAGCAGTCCCTTGTAGTGGAGAACACCTCTTCCCACTGAATTAGCCCATAATTCAATTTCATCTTTCATTTAGAAATAATTATACCAAGCTTTTGTCCAATTTAATGTGCCAAAATGATTTAAAATTTTGTAAATTTTGCATTAGTTTAAGTCATATTTTTATATCAATCATGATCTAGTCTCTTAGGGAGTGAGTTTAGGAATTTAGAATCTTTCTTAATTTACAATAGCCTAGCTATCTTGTATTTACATATGATTAGCCCACATGGTTTGAAATTATAAGAGGTGTTAGCTAGGAGCCACTCCAGGCAGTTGTAAGTCTAGAATGGTTGGGATGGGTTCACTTTCCCTAGTGGAGATGAACTAATACATTCCACTTTCCTCAGTATAATTATGTCGAGTTCTTAGCTTATGCTAGAGAACCATAGATATTGGTTTAGAGGCCACTTGTTTTTCTCGGGCTATGAGTAGAAGTCCTCACCTCTTAGCATTTTCACAATCTTATGTTGTTGGGATTTAAGCTCTAACATTCTAATAAAATTTTAACTCAAATAAAAGTAACTCTCTCTTCCAAAAATATAAAGCCTCACTAGAAGGTAGATTGAAGCACTCACTAGGCTTCTTAGTATCATATGTGCTTCTTACTTATTCTCCTTTAGAATCTGTGAAAAATTCTTTCTATTTGAATAATCCCACTCAATTTTCAATATCAACCAATGCTTTGCTAGTCTAAATTTGAAATCTTTGGAGACATTAATTGATTATTTTAATTGAGAGTGTTCTTATAGAATTCCCATTCCCTAAGATGTAAGTAACTATGAGAGCTTTCTTCTATAGGGAACTAAAGAACCTGGCATGAAATAATCCCTACTGTACTTATATATGTAAATGAGGAGAAAGATTTCTAGTATATTTGTAGGCCTATCTACCTTAGAAGTCCTTATTAGCATTTGAGTCCATTATTGGGTAATGTCTCTATCTTCCAATGTAGTACATCATACCTCATTGTCACACTCGATCACTTTAATAAGCATCTCCTAAGATCTGCATGGTGTCTCTATGACTCCAAATTAAAAACACCGCATGAACTAAACAAACTAATTAGATCTCCACAACCTAAGAAAATTTTATTGACTTTATAAGAATAACTCAATAATTAGATCTCCACAACCTAAAATATAGCCTTACCTAATTTTTTTTGAATTGGGTCTTAGGGTTATGTCCAGTTCACCAAAATTCATTGTAATTCAAACTCATTTAAATCAAATGAAGTTACTATAATATCTCTAGTTTAATGAATTCTATTTTTTTAAGTAAGCCTCTGAATTGAGTTTAGAACAACAAAACTTATTCAAACTCATTTAACCCAAAGAGGGCTACTATAATATTCCTTTACATTTTACAACTTTTTTATTAATTTGGTCGCAAGATTGAGTCTAGGATAACAAAACTCATTCAACTCATGTATGTTAAATGGACTATTGTAATCTTCTTGTGTGGCTTGCAACTATATTTTACAATTGTGTCTTAGGATTAGAGTCATGAAAACCCATTAAAATGAGGTTATTATAATGTCCCTTTATGGAATGTAACTTCACTTGCGAGTTGGTCTGAGGACTAGTCTAGGTCATAAAACTCTAAGGGAAAGTTGTTGGTGAACTATTACTTGATCTACAAGGTGTCTCTTGATCTCATGTATGCTCCAATGAGACTCTTTAACAAACACTATTGTATTATGAATGTTTGTAGAAGAATTAAAACTTTAATGATTATTCCTTAATAAAATTTAGCAACAATCAACAACAACATAAAAAATTAAAGAAAGAGAACACAGAGATTTTTACATGGTTTGGCCAAACCCCAAAATTGACTTATGTCCACACCTAGCCACTCATGCTAAGAATTCACTAAATCAAAATTGAGATTGCAACAAATCTTTCGTACTCACTTTCATGGGCAAGTATAACCCAACAACAGACTTTTCTTAATGGGAAAGTATAACCCAACACCGTACTTTCTTTAATGGGCAAGTACAACCCAATGACATACTTTTCTTAATGGGAAAGTATAACCCAATAAGAAAACAAGGAAGAGGAATATGAAAGTATCTAACTCTCAATTTAAAATGATTTTCCTTCATAACCCAACTACAATAATATTAAGGCAATAGAAATTAAATGAAAGAAAGATAGGTCACTTTAATTGATATTTATATATGTAAGCAATAATTAAACTTGAAGTATGTAAATGATGCACATAAAAGTTTAAACTATTTGATGTGAATGTAATAACTTGAAATAAAATTGATTTAATTTTAATGATTTGAAATGTAGCACAATAAATATTTGAAAACAAGATCAATTACTTTACAAAAGGGACTTTGAGTTTTCAAAACATCAAATGTAAAATGAAATCTTAAATCTCATGAAATCAATTTGAAAACTCTTTCCAAAAAGGAATATCACTTGTGAAAATTATGGAACTATTTAATATAAAGGAAAACTTGCAACTTACAAGTGTTCTTATGAACTATTTTTCAAAACATAAGTTGCACTTTAGCATATATAAAAGTAAAGAGAAGAGAAGAGCTTGGAAACACAAAACTTTAATCAAAACCAGATAAAGCTTTCAGCCAACTTGAGAAAATGTATGGATAGATGTGTAAATCACAAACCAATTTGACCAAATACCAAAGTCTTAGCCCAAGAAAAATTTAAGGTCTCACACAAGAGGAATTAAGCACAAATCAATTTGATCAAATAAATTGAAAAGAACCTTAATAGCTTTTGGCCAAGAGGAATTTCCACCGATCCACCAACATCTTTTTATAAAATCTTCAATCCAATCACTTGTAAGTTGGAAGATGGAAGAAGGATGAAGAAATTAGCACTTGATACACAAAGAAAAAATCTCCAAGAGTTTTTGCAAGAATTCAACCAAGAGAGGGTTTTTCTAAGAGAGATTTTTCAAAGAGAAATTAACCTAGTCTAAGAGACATTATTTATAAAACAAGGGGTCAAGAGGGTTGGCCAAGAGGAGAAAAAATAGGAGGGAAACTCATTTGGAATTAATTTAAACATAAACCAATCATAATAAAAATAAATGGCATGAGATAAAATATAGGGCAAAGGAAAATATGAGAGAATTTAATATGGAAGGTTAGTTTAATTTAAAAATCAATTTAAAATTTAAATTGCATGAGAGGAATTTCAACCAAGGTAAGGAAGAGGAAAAATATACATGGTAATTGATTTAAATTGAATTGAAGCCTATTTATTTTTCCAAGAAAAAAAAATCAGCCAAGGCATTATGATGGGAAAAATAATTTGAAATGGATTTAAATTGAATCAATTCATCATTTGACCTGATATTTAATGTAATTAGGAATTTATTGCTTATGTGTGTCGACCAACAGAGAGAGGAGAGAAGAATTTGAATTAATAACAAATCATGACACATTTAGTTGTCCAAGTGAAAAAAGAAATAATTCATATTTTGATTAATTAAATCAAGCATGATATATGGTCGGTGAAAATAAAGATTCCATGATGGAAATCAATTAGTATTTAATTCAATATCATTGAATATTCATTCAATTCATCTTGACAAAAGGAAGGAAGGAAAGCGATAACATACAAGCTTTATTTAATAAAATATAAGGAATATTCAAAAATTTGGCCAAGCTTGTTTCCTAAAATAGATTAAATTTAATTTAATGCACTAAAATAAAATTAAATGATGATGAATAATATTGTAGGAGAATTAAAATTAATATTCATCAAAAGAATAATTTTAATACAACTAAGCGTATAGTTGGCCATGGGAATTTTCCAAAAGTAGAAATTATATAAAAGGAAAGAGGATAATTTCATGGCTTATTTTAATTGAATTTGAATTTACCCAAATTAATTCAAATTAATTCAAATTAGTTCAATTATATTAGCATAAGATCAGCCATAAATATTCCATAAAATGCTAATTTCAAATTTGCACATGTAATCAAGAGAATATTTAATTTTAATTCAAAATAATTCAAATTAATGATTCAAATAGATGAATTTTTAATTTATAAAAATATGGGATAATTATGGAAATAATTTGAATAACTCACACATAATTAATTTAGAAAATAATCATGAAAAAATTCGGCCAAAATGGTTTAGGATTTAAAATAGGATAGGAGAGAGAAAACTATGTTATTAGGAGAGAGAAAAATAATATAAAGAGAAATTTCAAGATAATTGGATTTTTATGTATGTAATAAATGGATAATGAATATATTTTAGCATGGAAATAGTTTAATGAGATGTGAACTTAATTTAACTTACATGAATGTACAACAAATGTAACATGGTTTATGCATTTAGTTCACATTATCCAAAAATCAATAATTTTAAAGAATAATCATAAATATGAAATATAATGTTTATGAATAATTTAAAATAGATTATTTTAAAATGAATAAATGATATATTGATTTTAGTGGGTATTTTATTTTTCTTAATATATTTATTCCTAGAAAAATTCTGGCCCAGTCTATGTCAAATCGCTTTAGCATTCTGATATTAACTCAAGAACTTGGAGTTGAAGAATTTTCTTGCACACTTGAATTTAACCTGATTAGTAGCATCAAAAATATATATTTATCATTAATATAAATCTAAATTAAGAATGACATTCATAATTATTAATTTAAATAATTTATCCTATAAAGAAATAATCATTTCTTATTACACAAGGTTTGTTATCATCAAATCAAATGGTGAGATACACAAAGTGTATAGTCAACAATGATCATGCGGACATAAGAATTTATAAGATTAAAATACACTCTATCTTTCTCTGATCAATATAAACACATAAATGACACATAAGTCTATCCACACTAAGTTGGTGACACCTTAGAGTTAGTCTTATATAATATGACTTTAATTCGTGATGTACTTCATTTTTATCTGATTCAATCTACTGGATTAAATCACAACCATGGTCATTAAACCATTTACTTTTATATATATCACCTTATAATCTAGTATTAGTAAATAGGTTTGAACTATTTCAATACAATAATTCTCTCTCTACTTTATAGCAAATGATCTTATTAAAATTATATATCTACATTGGTGATTTGATCATCAATTTTGGGTATGATATGTAGTATCACCAATAGATTCATGCAATTGGAGTAATTTATTAGACTATAAATTTGTCCTTAATTTTGGCAAATTCTTCATGATTGAGGAGTTACAATTGAGACTTGTATATTTAGAGACCCTTTTCTAAAGTTTTTAAGGGTGATTAACTATAGTTACAAAAGTTTTTAGCATCAAGCTTGCAACCTAAACACCCTTAAAATGAAAATTTAATGAGATTACTTACTTAATCTATGAATTTAGTAAAAGAAAGTTTTTTGACTCACCCAAATATTTTTTTTACTGAGAGATGTAATGATAGTATTATTGCATATACTTTATATGTGTAAGGCCCTTCTTGGTTTATAAGTTTATTATGTGCTAAACTAGGAAAAGACTAATTTAAACTCTTATGGAATCTCTTAACAAGCTCCAATAAAATAATTTAGTTATGTAATACCTATTTAGCTTTGAAAGGTTAAATCATAAGGTTCAAGCCTAGTCTTTTTATTACACAAAATAAGTCCTTATGCTTGGGCTACTCCATTCTATCATATTTGTTATTGACAATCAAAAGTAAAGTTGAATGATCAATCATATGATTTAGCATAATAATCAAAAAAACTATTTGACTTCATATGCCTTTGATTTTCCATAGCATATTCCTTAGCTTTAGCGCCATTTGGATTTGATTAAATGGCTTAATGTCAATTTGGAATCAATCATTAAACTATTTGGAAGAGATTTAAGTGCCTTCCAAGTGGATTAGTTGGAGATTGAGTTCAAATCCCTTTAGGATTATGCCATTCAATTGGCTTCATTTGAATCAATTTGTTTAATTGATTATCCTTAATTCAATGCTTGGGTTATCTTCATTCAATTATTAATGAAGTCTCTAACCAAGGTTTTAAGAATTTTAAATTTCTTGAATTGCTTACTTTGTGTATTAACCCATTTTGATTCATATAGATTTAAGTTGAACCTAATTAAGCCAAATGATTTATTTGACTCAACTAAATTATATTTTTCATCTAATTAAGGTAATCATCTAATTAAGGTAATCCAAGAACTTTGAAATGCATTGGATAAAATCATTTCATTTATTTAAAGCTTGAAATTCAATTTGGCCCATGTTGGTCTTATGGGTTAAATTTGGGTTAAGTTTGTATCCATTTAGGTCAAGTGGTCATTTTTAACTCAATTAAGTTATGTTCACACTTTAATTATGTTTACTCACACATGTGAGATGATTTAGATTGATTAAATTTATTTAATTTTGATTTTATTTCAATTTTTATCCATTTGACCCAAATTGGGCTTAATGGGTTAAGTTTAAGTTCATTTGGGTCAAATGATCAAATTAGCAAAATTGGACCCAATGATGGGTTGATTTATGTTCAATTATCATTTTCAAATGATTTGGACAATTGATTTGGGTTGATTTCAGTTTGATTTAGGTTTGAACCTAATAAGACCCATTTAGGCCAATTTAGGTCAAATGCCTAATTAGCCTAATTAAGGCCACATTAGACTCATATTCTTTTAAATTCATGTTTAGATATGTTCATATCATCACCATCCAAATCATCTGGAATAATTTTATTTTGTCAAATTTTGGTGGGTTGACCTTTGACTTACTTAATGGGACCCACATAGTCAAACCTATATCAAAAATGGTTGACCCATTTTGACCTTTGGTTTGAATTTGGATTTATTTAATTTTATGTCATGATTTCATGCTTTTAATTTCATTTGATATGGGTTTGTTTGGATTTAACTTGAATTTCCTTATGTTTTTATGATTCTTAACTAAATTAAGGTAATTAGTTTTAATTCCCTAATTAAACCTTAATCTAAGCTTAATTAATTTTAATTTTGGAGTGATGCATGTTTAGGTTGGAGATTTGAGTCGAATACAACTAAACCCATTAAGTTAGACCAATCCAAAGAGGGTACACTAGGTCACTAAGTATAGTGCCCTATATGCTTAATTAAGAGATTCTAATATAAGATTAGGTACCTAATTAATAAGTTTGGAAGAAATGTTAACCTCATCTAAAAATGAGATCAACTTAGACCAATGGTCTAACATGTTAGGTAGCTTCTCCTTGATGAGGCGAAGCTCTACTAAGAAGATGATCTATCGTCTCCTCAACATTTGCCATGAAATCACTAGAGTTGGTCTATAATGGTCTTCCTAAGTTTGAATTAAGTTGTTCTCAAATCATTTTGACTCTCCTAAGTACAAGGAAGGTGTAAGGTAACTCAATTGGGTTTGAGGATGAGTTTAGTTAGGTTGAGTATTTGGGACGCTCGGGTTGAGAGGAGGATTAGTCTCACCGGTGATGTGATGCATTGGGAGCTCTATAATTTTAGGGGTTCTACTAGTGTTGTAAGTGTCTAAGTTTAGTTTTAGAGGGCTAGAGAGTAGAATACCTCCCTCCTAATGTGAATCACCCATTCGGGTTAGTTTAGGCTATGATAGCCAGTCGAGCAATATGCAAGGCCAAAGTCAGCTCTAAATAGAGGAGCTAGACCTCCTCCACTAAGTGGAGGATGTTGGTGACCAATAGTAAAGTCCACAACCTATGGTTAGTAAATTAAGGGCCTTCTAAGGTGAGAGAGACTCACATTGGTAATGGTTGGACAAGTCAACCTTAGGTCAGCTCGAGTTAGCTCAAGGCATGCTAAGGTGGTTTCCTTGGCCAAAAGAAAGGATTGGACTTTGCTATTCTTGGATTTGGGTTGAATTGAGTTCATCTTGGGTTGGGTCCACTTGAGAATGTTAAGGGACATGTGAGTATGAGTCAGGCCAAGTTTGGTTGGATTTTGACTTGATTTGGTTATGTTTATCTCATTTGGAATCACATAGGTCAATTTGGGATAAATTAGGTCAAGTTAGCAAATTAATGAAATTGGGCCCAAGGGGCTATTGTGTTATGTTCAAATGATGATTTGGAGCATATTGGTGTAATTGGTTTGATTTAATTTCAAATGATTTGAATTTGGCTCATATGGGTTCATAGGGGCTAAATGGGTCATGTTCACCAATTTAGTCAAATTGGCAAAATTGGGTACAATTGAGAGTGGAGTCATTTTTTGTTGTTCATTTAGAGTTGAATATAGGCTTTGATTTGACTTAATTTGTTTAGAATTGGGTTTTGGTTCAATTTGACCCATTAGGCCAATTTGGGTGAAGTTGGCCAATTAGGTTGGGTTAGTCAAATTGACTTTAAATGGTTATTAAAAGGTGTTCAATAATCAATTTATGACTAATTATAAGTGTTAATTCAATCTAACTTGAATGACATTAAGAATTGATTCAGTTTGACCTTTTAGGTAAAGTTGGGTCAATATGCTGAATTAGCTCAATTAGGCTCAATTAGGTGTTAGGTGATGATCAATAATCATTTTGAGATTGATTATAATCATTAATTTGATCCAATTTGAGTTGGTTCAAGATATAGTTCAGTTTGGCCCTTTAGGTGAAATTAGGTCAAATGGTGTTAGGTGGGACAATTAGATTGAACTACTTGGATTCAATTGGATGTTGGAATATGATTAACAATCATTTTAAAAGTTATTCAAGAAATTTATTTGGTTTGATTTATGTTGATTTAAAGTGTGGTTCAATTTGACCCTTAAGGTTAAATTAGGCTAGGTTGGGACAAATTGGTTAATTGGCTTACAATTGTTCAAGGGGAGTGATCATGTGATTAAAATTATTATGAAGCTTTGGATTGGCTTAATTTAGCTTGGATCAAATTGCATTCAATTTTGGCCCTATAGGGTTCAATTATGTCAACTTGAACTAAGTCAATTCACAAATTGAATCATAATGAGGTCTTAATTTGGTTCAAACTCTGTGTTAGGGAGTTTGGGTGAGTTTAATTTCAACTGGTTGAAATTAATTTGAGTTTAGCCCATCTATGCCCTAATGGGTCATATTGGGTCAATTTCATCACTTGGCCAAATTGAACACCATTGGGTACATTTAGATAAGCTTAGGACTTTGGGTGGCATACAATCAATTGGATTTTACATATGAGGTTTGGTTTAAAATTAGAGTCATTAGGACCTACTTAGCCCAATTCAAGTTTTAACCTTAAGGTTTAGGCTTATAAGTCTTCTATGCCTTGGATTTGTGTCCCCCTAGTCACTAGAAGTATCTTAACTCTAAGTGAAGAAAACTTAGTACCATGATTGAATCCTAAGTCTAAGGATTGATGAGTGTCAACTTCACTAAATGTGAGGTCAATTAAAGGACCCTTAATAAGTATGGTGTGATAGATAAGATACAACGCACATATTGATATTGACTTAACTAGTCAAAAGGTTCCAAGGGGTAGCAAGTGAGAGCGAATGCAGTTTATCTGAAGCATAAGTTGATCTTGATAAAGATCACTAAATACTCCCACTTAGTCGTTGAGCTTCTAAGTTTGGGAGAAATAAGGATGACTCCCAAAAAGAAGTTTTGTCTAAGTGATGTTGAGGAATGTCCCTTTGAGCATAATTTTATATTAATCATGCTAAGTGCTTTAGGGAGACACTCCTTAGAAATTTTGGTTATATGTTATAGAAGAGATATGGAAAAAGGCTAGTAAGGATGACCTGGGAAGAAGATTAAGGAAAGGTTCCTTGAAGATGAGTCATAACTTGGTTATGAAGACAACATTAGGGAGAAGCTCCCTGAGAACATGTGAATATGTATGGATAATTATGAAAAAAAGGATTTGAGAGTTAGATCTCACCCTAAGATATTTGAATAGTGTAAATGGACCCTATCTCTGTGTGATGGACCACACTAAGGAGGATTCATGGGGACTTAGAACTCTTTTAAAATTACTAGGTCAAAAGGGTAGCTTGCTTAGCCATAAAATGATGTTATCCAACCTAAAGGGGTGATTATTAGGAGAGGGGCCATGATGCCATTATCCAATCCTAAGTAGTCACTCGAGAAAGGAAATCCTAACTCTAAATATATCTGTGTATATGGAGAGTGGAAATTTTTGATGTGTGATGAGTTGCGCTAAGAAGGAGCCACATGACCTTAGCCTACCTGAGATTCACTAGCCTAAGGAGTAGTTCATTTATCCACAAAATGACACTACTCGACCTAAAGGAGAAACTACTAGGAGAGGGGAAATGATGGAATTATCTAAACCTAAAATAGTCACTCGAAAAAGGGTCATGAAGGGATGATCCAAACCCTCCTTCGATGTACTATGAGTCACCCTAAGGAGGAGCCATAGAGGGATTGGCCTGCCTTAGATTTAATGACTTAAAGGGATAGTCTACGGGCTGCACAATAGAGTCTAGCTAATCTAAGGGTTTCCCATTAGTGTGTGATGGTTAAATAAGAAGAAAGCATTGAGGAGTTACATCTCTTAAATGAAGTTAACCACTAGGGCAACATACCACCGATGCAATAAGACAAGCATGTCTTAGGGCAACTACTAAGAGATGTTTAGTAGGGTGTTATCCTAGCTTGATGTAGGTTACACTATATTTGATGAAATTGTGTTGAATCTATCAAACTAGATGCCTATCATAAAATGGGCATGATCCCAATCCTTAAAATATATGTGTATAAATATGGGTGGACCCTATCGGTGCACGATGGGCCATACTAAGGAGGAGCAACGAGGGCCTTAGGCTAACATAGATTTAATATTCTAAAGAGATAGTTCATGCATCTACAGAATAACACTATCTAACCATAGGGGTGGCTACCAGGAAAGGGGGTTTGTTCAATCCAAAAATAATCTAGGTCACATCTAAAGGAGGTCATACTGACATTATCCTATTAGAATTCCCATAAGGAAAGGTGCCATGAGGTCATTCTTCTAATCCCTAAACATATAAATTTTGTTGGTGTACAGTGGCTGATTTGGGAAGAAAATATGGGGATTCATATCTTTCTAAATGGTGTTTCCTGTCAGGCTAGTCTGCTATTAGCAAAGCAGTTGCCGCCCAACTTAAGGATGCCCATCGATGTATGATGATTACTTTAATAAGAAAGCATTAGGGACTTACATCCTCTTAAGCATAATTGATCACCATGATAGCCTGTTAATTATTATCCAACTTAGGGTGACTATTAAGAATGGGCCATGAGAGCATTATGCTATCTTAAAGTAGTCTAGGCCATCGTGGATGGCATTGCAAGATGTTATCTAAGCAAGTTGGCTATAGGGAAATGGGTCATGATGATGTTATCATAACCCTATATATATATATATATATATATATATATATATATATATATATATATATATATATATATATATATATATATATATATATATATATATATATATATATATATATATATATATATATATATATATATATATATATATATATGTGTGTGTGTGTGTGTGTGTGTGTACCCTAAGCATGTACAATGACTCTATCGGTGTGCAATGAGTCACACTAAGGAAGAGCCATAGAGGCATTAGCCTACCTTAGATTTACCAGCTCAAATGGATAGTCTACCGGTTGTGGAGCAGAGTCTATCTAACCTAAAAGTTTTCCATTAGTGTGTGATGGTTGGATTAAGAAGAAAGAATTAGGGACTTACATCATCTTAAGTGGAATAAACCATTATGACCTATTGACTATGTAGTAAGTCGAGTTCGAGCTAGGGTGACTACTAAGAGGGGACCATAAGGGCATTACCACAACTTGAAGTAGTTTAATGTGCATGTTCTAACTAAAAATAATAATTATGTGAGTCTCTCATACTGATCTAAATTATGATATCATGATAAGCTGACACTTGGGTTCTCTTACACCCACCCTAATAGCACTAATTGTGAATTTTATAAGTAAATCAAATATTGAATATAGTATGATATAGGAAGAAATAAGCTTCCAAAAAAAATCAAATGATTGAAATATTTTCAATAATTTAGACCCATTCACTATAAATGTAGAATGAAAAACATAATTTTATTAATAAAAATTATTTTCAAATACAATCATGCATAATATTTCTTCAAATATTGCCTATTGATAGGAAGCATTGGTGTTTACCTTCATGGTTCATTAGTTGTTATGGTCCATCATGGTAGAACTTTTCTATGATGAAAGGCCCTTTCCATGTCAATTCAAACTCACCTCCCATCTTGCAACAAGCATCAATTAGTCTCAAAAGAATTAAAATGAGCTCTCTGACCTAAAAAGCTCCAATCCAATCAACTTAATGTGATCTTGAACAATTTGTGTTGTATATAGCTTGAGGTTTTGATAGGCTTGGAGGCGACACTCCTTAAGATCTTTGAGCTCTTCCAACTGTAGACTAGTATTTTGCTCAGTCATGATTTTATTGCCCACACCAATGCTTAGTGATGGTAACTAAACTTCTAAGGGAAGAATAACTGAAGATCCATACACTAAAAAGAAGAGAGTGAACTATGTCAGAGTCCTATACGTGGTACCATAGGCCCACAAAATTGTTCATGCCACTATAATTTGTTTTATCAAGCATTTTTTTTAACATTTGGACAAGAGTTTTATTGAAGACTTTTGATAGCCCATTCACTTAAGGATAATATATAGTGGAGTACCTCCAATTTAT
The DNA here is from genome assembly GCA_021442155.1 of Cymbidium sinense. Taxonomy (NCBI): domain Eukaryota; kingdom Viridiplantae; phylum Streptophyta; class Magnoliopsida; order Asparagales; family Orchidaceae; genus Cymbidium; species Cymbidium sinense. The sequence continues at coordinate 86,449,174 of CM038219.1, forward strand.
GTTGAACCACCTCACAAAGCTATTGCTCTTTTTGATCTTGAAGGTGATACTATTATTAGATATGATCTGATGAGGTACACCAAATTTATTGATAATGTGATTCTTATAAAATTGAAAGAGATTGTGAGCCTTGACTTCCCTTAATGGAGTCATCTCCTCCCACTTAGAAAAATAATCCAACACTACAAGAATAAAATGATGACCCTCATATGAAGGATTAATCAAACCCACTATATCGATATCCTAACACTCAAGTAGCTATGAAGCTATCGTTGGGTGGACGAAGTTGGATGACTGATATAGGATTACTCCATGCACTTGACACTGGTGATAGTAATGTGTTATGTCCATGAAATCTATAAGTTATTCAATCTCTAATAGAAATATTGAGATTAATCACATGGATTATAAATAAATAAATTGAAGTTTCTAATGCGATTAATCATTGTCATCCATTCAAATCACATTAAATGGATGGTGTGTGATCTGTCATCAATCCTAATGGAAAGATGGAAACCATCTGCCTTTTATCATTTGATTTGAGCTCGCTGGAGGTCATTCCTTGGTAGAATCAAAAGAAAATCAATCAAGGGGTGATTCTAAGGGACTCTAATGATTAGATTCATGTCAAACCATAATTTCTTTCATAAAAGACCAAGAATCCTATAGTTTTATAAAGTTCACCAAAATTTACCTCACTAGAACTATAGACTGGAGACCCGCCAACTGATGTAGCTTCACCTTGAAGAGGCAAAGACCTGCAGAAGAAGTTTTGAGCCGTCTCCCAATCGACCATCCTTTGGACCAAACACCACTATAAAGCTCACCAGAGTTGGTCTTAGAGTGCCTTCGGTTGGTCAAATTAAGTGAAAATCTATTCATTTTTGTTCACAAGAGGTAGGGAAAGGTGTGGGTGAATTTAATTTAGATTTGGTAAAGTTTAGGTGGAGTTGGATGAAAATGGTGTTTTAGTTTGAAGTGGGGTTACTCTCATCGGTGACTAAGTGTATGGAGCACTCTAGAAAATCTTAGGGATTGACGAGGTTGCTCTAGTGATGGTATACCCTCCTCCCCATGTGAACCAACATAATTGGTTAGTTCATGCCATGGCAGGTGGCTGACTAGTGGGGGTGGCTGGAAATCGCAAGGGACTAATTAGATGGAGGTCTCTTAGTGGCACAAGAAGTTGGTGGGCTTCCATCAAGTGGATATCCCATGGGGAGTGAATCAAGGGTCGACCAAGCTGAGAGGGACCTTAACTTGGTCAATGGCTGAGCCCAATAACTTTGGGTCAGGTCTAGTCAGCATGGGAGAGCTCAATGAGGTGCCTACTCAAGGCAAAGTGAGGCATTATACCTTCCTATTTTTGGTTTTTATCTTATTTAGAATGCTTGGTTGACATGGTTTGGGCTAAACCAGGTTAACCTTGGGTTGGGTCCACTTGGGTAGGTCAATGGGAACCTAAGGATGAGTCATGCTTAGTTTGATTGGGTTTGGACTTTGTTTAGTTTGGGTTTTGCTCAATTTAACTTAAATATGCCAATTTGGGTCAAATTGAGTTATGTTTTTAATCGACCAACTTAGATCAAGAGGGCCATTAGGTTATGTTAAAATGATCATTTGGAATGTATTAGTGTAATTAAGTTTATTTAAAATGAAGTTGATTAGAATTTGGCTCATATGGGTTCATTTTGGTCAAATTGACTAAGTTGAAATTAGGTTGGATGAGGGGTTGAGTTATGTTTGATTGATCATTTGACATTGATTGGATGTTTTGATTTAAATTTATTTGAATTAGTATAGGATTCAGTTCAATTTAATATTTTATGCTAAATTGGGCTAAATGGGTCAATTGGGTTAGTTTGATTAAATTGGCTTCAATTGATGGTTGAAGACTATTCAATAATCAATTTATGATTAATTGGAGGCATTAGTTATAATTAATTTGGATTGAAATAAATTTTGGCCCAATTTGGCCATTTAGGTCAAATTGGGTCAACTTGGGTCAAATGGCCAAATGAGTTCAACTGATTGTAATTAAGTGATTAATCATGATCAACAATCATTTTTAAGTGATTGGATGTGTTGATTTGGTCCAATTTGAGTTGAATTAGGATTTGACTCAATTTTGGCCTTTTAGGACAAATTGGGGAAAGTGAGTCAATTGGCTTGATTGGGTTCAATTGGGGTCAATTGAGTGATGGAACATATTCAATGATGAATTTGAAGTTAATTGTTGGCTTTGATTGCAATCAATATGGGTTAAATTGGGTTTTGACTTATTTGGACCTTAAGGCCAAATGGGTCGAGTTGGGTTAGTTGGACTAATTAGTGGAATTGGGTTGATTGGAATGAATTGGAATATTCAATTGAGTGTCTAAAATAATAATGAGACTTGGATTTATTCAATTTATCCTAAATCATGTTGGATTGAATTTTGGCCCCATAGGATTCAAATGGTTCAACTTGGGTTAAGGGCCAATTTGGCTTAACTTGATCTAACTGAGTTGCAATTAGGGCTTAATCAAGTTCAACTAGAGTTCAAATGAGATTGAGTGAGTTCAATTTCATTTAGATTATATTAATTTATGATTTATCCCTTTTAAACCTAAATGAGTCAAGTTAGGTCTAATAGGTCAAATTGGGTTTCAAATTAATTTGTTTTAGTGAAGTTGGGTTTGTAAATTATTGGTGGGCTTGAAAGGTTGGCTTGGCATATGGTTTGATTGTGCTTAGGATAGGTGAACCCTACCTAACCTAAGTCAAGGTTTAACCCTAAGGTTGAACTCTATAAGTCTTTAGGGTTAGAATTAATGTGCTTCTAACCACTAGAAGTGTCTTAGCTCTCAGAAGACCATAGTGTCTAGATAGATCCTAGGTCTAAGGCAAAGATGGTCAACCTCATTCCAAAAGTGAGGTTAACAACATGATATTCTCATCACTGTCTACTTTTGATCTTAAAGTTTTGTACTCACAAGTGTCTTCCACCTATAAAGCAATTGTTTTCCCAATTCTCTTTCTTTTGAAAGGAGTTACTATTCATGAGCTATCAAAGAGCCAAGAAGCTGATTAAGTATACATTTATTTAAATCCTTAGCTTTGATTACTGTAGTTACCTTAGCATCCTAATCTTCTAAAAGCATCTCAAAAAATTTTAAACCAAATTTTAATTTTTTTTGTCTTTTCTCCATGAGAATGCAATATATTAATTATTTCATAAAACGGGCATATATATCTAAAATATTTTCATAAATAACATGTAGAATAATTCATACTTATGTACTAATCTATTTATATGTACATCTTTTAGCTCATTAGTACCTTCAATCAACTTATCTTAGATTATTTTTAGCATTATTAAGCATGGAAGTTCTCATATAATCGTTAGGAAGTAAAGCATAATACAAACTATTACATATCTTTGCATTAAGTTCATCAAACTCTCTTTCATAACAAGACCATTCATCAAAAACTTTTTGAACTTTCAAGCCATTTGTTTCAACAGTGGGTGTGTGGTATTGTTGTTCCAACATATGTCACATTCTAGAATCTTGAACACAAATAAAAGTATTAATACAGTTCTTCTAATAGTCAAATGGAACATTATCAAGAAGAGGTGGTCTATGTGTAGATTGATCTTTAGGTAGTGCACTTTTAGGAAAAACTTGTGCTTTAGTGATCTGCTCAAGGATGTAAAGCCACTAACTAAGCTGAGACTCTAATATCGATTGTTAAGAAGCTATAGCACCAAAGAGGTGGGTCAATTTGGCATATAAAATATATTTAAAACTTAATTTTAACATTTGTAGAAAACTTATGTGCAAAGGTGAATAAAAGATATTATAAAGAGAGAGCAACCAACCAAGCAAGTATAATAAATTGCAGAAAGTAAAGACAAAAGATATTTATGTAGTTCAACCAAATCCAAAAATTGGACTACATCCACGTCTAATCACCCTGACTAGGAATTTACTAATCAAATTAATATTACACCCAATCCTCCATACTTTCCTACACTGGGCAAGTAAAATCCCAACTTCGTACTTTCCTATAAAAGGCAAGTACACTTCAACACTTTACAACCAAAAAAAATACAATATGTATAATTCTCAATTTTAAAATAATTTTATTCTCAACTCAATCTACAAAATAATAAAAAGAAATAAAGAGAAGAGAGTTCAATATTATTGTTATATGATTAATGAATTTGAAAATATGCAAATAACAATGTCCTTTGTAAAGTGTTTGTGCATTCTATTTAAATCAATCCATAAGAATTTTTAGAACTCCTATACCTTTTTTTTGCAATTTATTCATGTGAGAATCCAAGGGCTATCAACTCAGATCAAGCTATGAAAGGCAGGTGGTCCCAACCTCTCGCCGAAGAAAGAAAATGAATCATGGGCCATTCATTCTCTTTGATTAGATTATAGTGCTAAGATTATTTAGCATTATGTATTTGATTTAATTATTAATTAACCAAGGCTAAATCTAAGTTGTTCAATTTTTGATTAAATAGCCCCAATTAGTTTTGTGTTTGCCATTAACTGAGTTAGCACCTGTGAAATGGGTTAAATAACCAATAGAAAAGAATAGGGTTTTAAATAGGATTAATTTTGCATATCTTTTAAAACTATAACTAATTATTAAAAAAATTTAATAAATACAAATAAATATTTAATGGAAATGACAAATAGAGGAGAATCACAAATATATATATATCTAATAGCATTAATTCATAATGTGTAGCTAGAGGGGAATTTTGGTTTATTTGATTTCTTTAATGTTGAAATTGATTCTCAATTGTTATCTAATTGATGTGAAATTTTTAAGAAATGTTCCTTGTAATGTCCTCTATTTACCGTGAATATTTCATGTCAATTAGATGGGTAGATTAGGAGATGTGTATCTTTAAATTCCCATTACCATTTTTGGCTATTTATTAATTTAAGAAATTATGAAATTTATTAAAATTTCTTTTTAATGTTTCAGCACATTTACAAAGGACATTTTTAAACTCCAATTAATTTTTTAACATGAAAACACTTAGAGATAATTATTAGACTCTCTGGCTCTAAGTAATTCTAAAATCACCATTAATAGGGTATTTATGTAATTAATAAATCATGTAATCACCTAGAACTTAGATAATTTAAAACTAATTATGTAGGTCTCCAAAAAAAAATTGTGCCCTCTTTGAGCGCATGTAACAAAACACTTTCTAATAAAATCAAAAATCCCAATTAGTATTGGGTATCTTGATGGTAATTAATGATTTAGGGTTTTTCTAATTTAATAAATTATTCAGCCTAAATGTCTTAGAATTTTAGGGTGTGTTTTATTTGTACTCAGGCACTCTTTGTATTTTTCTCATATTTTTGGGCTTGCAATTCATGTTTAATAAAAATTTTGAGTCTCTTTGGGATTAATTGGCTTAAATAATTATTAGAATTTAATAAATCATAAAATTCATGCCTTAAGCTTTTGAATTACTTAATGAATAGAGAGGGTCATGGGATAATTATAGAATGAGTTCAATCTCCTCTAATGATTTTAGTCACTTTAATTAATAATGCCTTAAATAAACTTAAATAAGCTTATAAGGGTTATTATGGTCAGGTGCAGAACTTAAGAATGATTGACTTAAGAGAATACCTTTGTGTTAGTTAGTTATCTTCTTTATTAACTTACATGTGTATGCTTGTGAAACTTTTCATTTGCATCTATTTTAAAATCAAAAGTCTTATGTTTATGTTGCATAGATCTTTTTAACCTATTATAACTATTAAGTCTTAAAATTAATTTCTTTATTACATGGATCAACATTGATAGAGAAATATAATAAAAAGAGGATAATCATGTGTATGCTAAATGTAATCCCAAGGAATATATAGTATAGAAACCAAAGATCACTGAGCAACTAGCTCAATGGAGGTATTTACCTCATATCTTAGGTATAACAATGATACGTACTAATGAAAATGTAAAGAAAATGCATGTGTAAATTTGAATTAGTTTTAAAACATTATCATTACCAGGTTTCAAAATTAATATTTTCATTGCATGCATCTATGTATATATGTACATAAATAAAATAATCAAGTATATAATCTAAAAATCAAAGATTGTAAGGCTATTAGCTCGAAGGAGATTTTTACTTCACATTTATGGTTTAACAATGGCACATACCTGTGAATATAGAATGTATATGTATATATACACATATGTGTAAATATTTAATGTTAGCTAATATAACATGCATATATTTCTACATCATATATAAATCTTTGAGCCTTTCAATATAAAATTTTATACACACATACATTCATGTTTGAAGCATTACTTTTCTAAGTTATAAGATATTTACATAAATGATCTTTAAAAGATTAAACATTTCTCCTATCTTATAGAATAATACAACATATTTGAAAGAAAAATATATTAAGGTGATAAAGAGAAATTAAATAATTTTTATGAAGCAGTATTCTAACTTATTCTATTCTTTATAAAATGTGACACATAAGTTTAAAACACCATTTAATTTTAAATCAAACTTATAATTTAATTAAAATTTAAAGCTTCACAAAGTTAACTAAAATTCATCTTTTACACATCATTAGGGGAAGGGTGTCAAGAGAGCGAGTTCTACCTTAAATAGAACTAAGCGATCTTTATGCTCTTGAAATTATTAAATTCAATTTAAATAAAAATAAATTCATAATCTAAAACTCATATATAATCCATTAATCACTTAGATTGAAATTTTACTTGTTAAAAAACTAAATTTTTTTAAGGTTATAACTCAAACATTAAAGCCTAGCTTTATCTTATTACACTAGCCTTTACCCACATATAGATTGCTAGGCCACTAATTCTAAACTTAGGTTAGGTTAGTGTTTTGTTATTGTGAGTAGCTTTTTTATTTTGCGATATAATATTTTTGATTGGATGTTAAGTTGTATGTTTATAGACAAGATGTTAGGATGATCTTTATTAGATGAATATTATTTTCTGCAAGGGCTTTTCTCAATAAAAAAAGAAATGTAGTACTAAATTTAAAGTTAATGAGTTTGCATATTGGTGCTATTTCCTCGAGCATAACTTAATAGCATAAGTGGGCCTGGATACCAACTGGTGCCATGTCCCACTATATGGATTATAACTACTTGAGGTTTATGTGTTACAATTAACCTTTATTTTATAAGTATAGTTAGGATTTTATTTTAAATTTTAAATGTAATTTTTTACTATAATTTTGTTAAAGTTGTGAGGTTTAGGATGAGTAGTGGCTAGAAGGCATATAAACATGCCAGACCCTATGAAGCCTAAAGTGTCCACACTTTGGATATGAAAATGAGGGCCCTCATTGGCTTATAATTGTAATATATAGTTATAAAACAAGATGTATAAAGACAGAGCTAGGCTACTCACTTTATTTTTTTTCATGGTGTATAATGGAACCTGACTGCACCGACCTTTTTTGTTGTAATATTTTAATATAGTTAGTGTGTTTATATTGATTATATAATCAAATTACATGCTTTTCATATGTTTATTTATTTATGATGTATTATTGTATGTTAGTGATCACTCAATAAAACACCTTTGAAATCTCTACCATCTTATCATATGTTTAGGGAGTCCATTTATCATTAGGAAAATTGATTTATATTTAACCAGATTTACCTAAGCTTATGTTAGAGTTTATTTAGATCTGGGTTCTACTTTCTATGAATGCAAGCATTCATAGTTAATTACTCCTTTTATTATAGTAGAATATCACTCTCAATTAAGGTTGAAAATAAACATATCTCTAATATAAATCAGTGTCTAGTGGTGTAGTGTAGATGATTGCCTAAGGGAAAAAGGAGAGTAGTCTTGATCAAGATCCCATAGTTTATTCATCTTATGACTATTATTATTCTAGTCAACCAACATCTGAGAGCTATTAGTTGTAATCTCCAAGGAGTCTGATTAGTAGCCATGGGTTGCTTCGTCTTAGACATCTCAAATAGACAAGAATTTTATGTGGGTGTTATGATGCAAGTATTTAATAAATTATTTAAGCTAAACTTAATTTATAAGTTTACCCAATAATTTAATTTTATAGAGTAATTCGTATTGTAGATGTATGCATAGCTTACATCCATTAGAATGCAATAGCTATAAGTCGAATTCGCATGGTGAACAAATGATTAGGCATAACTCTATTAAAAGGCTGGATAGATTGAGATTATGTTTGCTATATAAACATAGATTTACATCTATTAGAAAGTCATTATATTGGACTTACATCTCTTTGGAATCCTAATTAGGGTTGGATGTTCACATAGAGAATGAACAGATTATACTTCCATCCCCTTTAGATTGCCAAATATATTTAGATATTCACATTACAAATAAAAAGATTGAACTTACATCCCTTTAGAATGCTAGATAGATTTAGGTGTTCACATCAAAAACAAAAAATTGGACTTATATCTGTTTAGAATGTTGGGTAGATTGGTGGTACTTCCATTGCAAGCATTAATCAGACTTACATTTTTTTAGAAAGGCATTAGATTGGGCATTCATCCCTTTCGAAGGCAATTAAGATGTTGTTTGCATGGAAAATGAATAAATGTTTAATTTTTATTCCTAGGAGACAGTGCCTCGATGCTGGAGAAGTAATTCCATAGCACTAGTGGGTCAGTGCCATAACGCTAGAAAATTAGCTCTTTAGCACATAACGTTCAGTGCCTCGGTGCTTAGGCATTGTAAACCCAACATCTCAGCACTTAAGTGCCATAAAGAATAATTGATAAGTTGACTAGCACCTAGGCACTACCAAAGTAGTGTCGTGGTGCCAGTCAAAAGGCCATTCAAAGGGTTGACATGTTGGTAGATGCATTTAATAGAAGAGACAAAAATTTTGACTAGCACTGTAGCACTATGTTAATGTGCTGAGGCACTCCATCAATGCGTGATGCATTTTATGTACTCTATTGGTTACATAAGTAATTACAATAACTATTTATAAATTATCCTTTTGATGGGAATAGTTACTGCCTTGATCAGCTGCTAGTGCTAGGCATTGCATTCCGGAGTGTCGCAACGCTAATCCTACATTTTAGAAACCAAGAGGCCATCACCTTAGAACTCCAAAAGTAGCACCATGGTGCTAGGTCTAGTCTATAAATATGACCATTAGGCTTCATATTTTTTATTCTAAAGCATTTTTTCTTCTTAGAAATTTTTATAGTCTTTCTCTTTTAGCCTTTTCTCATATCTAGGATAACAAATAATCTCAAGCACTTCCATAGTAGTAAGAAGAAAGCATCCTCGAGCTATGCTAATAGATTTGTTAATGTAGATATGAAAGAGAGGTACTAGTATGCTCTTATCAACAAGCATCTCATTTCGGAGAGGAGCTTTCATAATCTAGGTGGGAGTGTGGAGAGGATCATCAATGAGTGAGGCTCAGAGCATTTTGCATATAACAACACAGCTTGCATCATCCTTGTGGTGAGTTATTTGCCTATGTGAAGAGCATCAGATAATAAAGTGTTAATAAGGAGAAATGGGTATGTTTTGATAGTGTTGTGATTAATATATATTATAATTTATAATATTTTATATATGATCAATATCTTTTCTACTGCAATAATCATCTCAATTTTGATAAAACTATTAGTTTCTTCATTGTTATGATTTCAAATGTTCAGTGGAAACAACAACAGGAAAAGATTAAAGATTATCAATTTTGCTATCATCGGTCTAACTATCGAGGTTAAAGCTTGGCATTATTTAAATTTCACCAAGTTGATGCCCACTAGTAATATTAATGAGGTAACTAAGGATAGAGCCATTTTGAATTATGCGATTCAAATAGGCTTTACTATAGATGTAGGAAAGATTATTTGTAATTTAATGTATAAAATGCTTAAGGGTGGTACTACCCTAGGTTATGGTCATCTTTCTCTCATTTATTCTTTATGTATTACAGTTGGTGCATTGGGGTTGCCAAATAAAGAAGTACTTATACAAATAGCTCCCCTAACTAAAAGAAAAATTGAAGGGTTGGGATAAAAAAAGAAGTAGGAGAAAGCTCATGCACTCCTCAGCCTAGGTCCAAATCCTCCAAGACTTTAAATGAGCAACTCTAAGAAGTTGGAGGATAAGTCATAGAATTAAGAAAAAGGGTTGGCAAAAGTAGCCAGTGGCAACAAGAATTTGAAAATAAATTTGATCATTAAATAGATCAGTAGCAACTGTAATTTCTTACATGATTGAATTCAACTTAGCAATTATTCAAATGTTTAAAAATTGTAACCTTAATGCCAACTAGAGTAAAGTTCCTTTTCTTGTAGCACTACATTATCGCCCTTATGTTAGCACCCCACCAGAGCAAGAAGAGGATGAGGAAGAGGATGAAGACTACTAGGTTAGTTTTTTCTCTTGTTTATTTTTGTATATTTTTGTTTAATTTTCTTATGTAATTTTCTTTAATGTATTTTGTAATAAAATTTTTATTTAATTTTTTATCATTTATTGTTTCATGTCTTGGTTGGCCACTCTAGAACTTAATTGTAATTTAGGTTTGATGATAAGTTAAATTTTAATTGAATAAATTATTTTACTCAGGTTTAGGAAAACTGAGAAGTCTGCCCCTCAATGCTGGAAAGTCAGTGCCTTGGCACTAGAAGAGATCAGCACCTCGATGCTAGATAGTAAACCTTGGACTTAAAATCAGAGAAGGCAATGCTTAGGTGCCAAAAATGTGGTGTCGCGATGCTGCAAGTGAGCATTTTGACCTTACAACTAAAGAAGGCAAATCCATAATGCTAGTTGTAGCACCTAGGAATCGTATGATGTTATGAAGCGAAATGCTAGAGGTCCAAATTCATAAGAGCTTAGCACCATGGTGTCAAATAGTAGCAGTGCAGCACTATGACTTGGGAGATTCTATTCTAAAGTGATATTCCTATGTAATTTGATAATTCCCATAAAATTTTAGCAGCATAACACATTAGTAACATTATGTTTCATAATTTTTTAGTGCAATATGCATTCTTATCTGTTGTTTTGAATCTAAGATTAATAGGGGGAAGACTTTCATCTCATGCTAGAATCATGTTCGACAATAAAGGCCTCAAAATTTTAAAATTTGTGAATTAGCAAATTAAATTTGAGTTAATCTTAATTTTGGAAGTGTTTTATCTTGGCAATGCTTAATTATTTTATAATTAATGATATCATGCTACTCTCCCTTACTTTAGATCCAAAATTAATGAAGAGAGGACTATTATCTCACACTAGACTGAAGATCAATGGTGGATGTCTTCAGAAATATCTTATGAGGTAAGGAATTAATGGAATAAAAGACATTTGTTAACCTAAAATTGGCATTTGTAAAAGCCTTTTTTTTCTTTAGTTGTCTCACATGTGAAGGAGATTTTCATGTGAGAAGAGGTCATAGCCATGGGAACGACAACGAAGAATAACCAAAGAGAGTGCTGGAGAGTGTAGAGAGTGTATGGAGAAAAGAGTGTGAGAGTGAAGTTTGTTAAGAAAGTGTGTGGAGTGTGCAACGGAGGGAAGATCTGAAGTTTTCCCTCCCCTCTATTTTATAAGAAACTACTCTCCTAATCACTCAAGCTCTCCCCCTTTGGTAATTATCGCTGACGGGGATGCTGTTGGTGGGAGTGGTTATGGCTCTCTTTCTTTTTTTTATATTAATATTTTTTTTTATTATTTTGGAAGCCAACATTTAGCCTAAATTTTAGTATACTTTTTTAAATTAAACATAACTTGATTAATCTACTCTAACAAAATAAATACAACTCATAACTTCATTCAACTAAAGCCTTAAGCATAACAACTAAAAGAAGCTAGAAATCATTAAAATTTCAGAACCATACTTGCATACTTTTTCATATCTCTAGAATTAGGCCCTTCTCCCATTGTACAAATGGGAAAAAGTCCATCCATTAAGGATATCCACCTTTAGTGGAAGTCTGCCATTTATTTTTGATTTTGCTCACAACATGATTCTAAATGCATCTCATTGTAGTCATCATTGTATATTGAAGCCTTCAGATGAATTTGGTGTTTAAAAAATTTAAAACTTAAAATTTAATTGGATTAGATAGATAAATTTTTCATACCAATCATAATCTTATAGTTTAGGATGTGAGTTTAGGCTCTTAGACTCCTTTTCTAATTAATAAAAACCTAGCTATCTTTCATTGCATAAAACTTGAAATAATATCATTTTGAAGCATAAGTGGTGTTAGCTGTAGCCCATCCATGTGGGTAATAAATCCAAAAAAAGACAAGATAAATCAATTCTCCTTGAAATAATACACCCCATTTCCTACCCATTTGAATAGGTCAAGCATTTAGCTTGTGTTGAAGCACATTTAGTTTTAGGATCTAAGGCTACCTATTTCACTCCTATTATTTTCATAAGTCCTCACATCTTAAGCTTTCCCATAGTCTTTTGCTATTGTGATATAGGTCCTAGGATTCTAATGAAATTCCAACTCAAAACTTAATGTGAATATAAATTTTAAAAAATAAAAGCCCAACTATATGACAAATTGAAGTCCTCACTTAGCCTCCTTGTATCAAAATACTTTTTACATGTTCTCCTTGGATTCTATTAAGAATTGCTCCTGCTTGAGTTTTCTTATTTTATTTCCAAATTAACAATCTTTTATTTAAACTTTAAATCCATACAGACATAGCCATCTAATTTAATTAAGATTTTTCTTAGGAATTCACATCTTCTTAGATGTAGTTAACTATTAGGGTTAGCCTGTATAGAGAGCTTTTAACCCAAATATAGTAAATCCTATCTTACTTCACCTATATAAGGTAGGAAAACAATCTGTAATACACCTAGACCCTTTAAAAGTCTTTATTAAGTGATTGAATCTATCATAGAGTGATATTTCTACCCTTCAAAGTAGGTCTTATTTATTGATGCCCTATTCGATCACCTAAATAAGTATCCCCAAAATTTGTATGGTTTCTTATCACATTTTTAGTCACCACAAACATGATAGTCAAGGATGTCCTAAATAATTATGTAGTAGAACCGCAAGTGATTGAGAAACTTTACATGGGTCAAATAAATCATATGAGTCATTGTTTCCAAATTGAGTAAAATGAGCAGAACCTCGCTTCTATATTGAAATTGGCCAATCTAATAATCAAATCTCCTTGTAAATTTTGGCATGGGTGAAAGAGACAATATTTACAAATAACTTCTAAAGTATCTTAATTTGATTTAACAAGGTTATATGGGTCAAACTAAGAACCCAAAAGAATGTTCTTAATGGATCATAATCGATCCATTAAGCTAAAACTCTTAGAGAACTATACTTAAACTTACCAGTTGAATTACTTCCTTTATTATCCATTAGCCCAAATAAGTTCAAATGCATTACATATTGGATTTGGGAGGATTGGTTAGTTACTTAAGCTACCTATAGAGTACTGAATAGAGGTAGCACATCCTCTAATGGTAGCCATGCCTAGATCTACTTGAGCAAATCCTTATCCATTACATTGAACCACCCCTACTTCCCTCAGCCACATCTAGAAGCAATTAGCCTTTAGTTAATAGTAAATTGAGCTCAACCTCAGGTTTGCTAAGGCCTATAAATAAGCCCTCAATTTAGTGGTCAAAAAGATGTATCAAAGCTCCACCATAAGAAATGAATCCACTCCCTATCACCCTAAACAACTTTTAGATATCTGAAGACCAAGATGCAACAACACCTCATTAACTTTGATTCTCATGATCATCTATAGGTAAGAAATCCAATTTAAAGATGTGATGATTTCATCCAATCCCCTAAATTGAGCTCAACCTCAAGTTTGCTAAGGCTTGTAAATAAGCCCTCAATTTAGTGGTCAAAAAGATGTATCAAAGCTCCACCATAAGAAATGAATCCACTCCCTATCACCCTAAACAACTTTCGAGATCAAAAGATGCAACAACACCTCATTAACTTTGATTCTCATGATCATCTATAGGTAAGCAATCCAATTTAAAGATGGGATGAGTTCATCCAATCTCTCCCCCCCCAGAGATAATTCAAACTCCTTTTGACTTATATTTGGTCTTTGTCGACCAAGCTTCTTAGGCCTTCCTATGGCTTAGTGACGAATGGGTTCTCTTCCTCTTCCCTCACACATGCTTCATTATGAATAATCTAGCTTGAGAGGCTCTAAGGGATTATAATTTCATAAAAGTGGAGCTCATGTCACGTTGACCTTACCCCAACCCATTTTCTTTGGTTCTCAGCTCATCCCCTAAAGGTTGAATTTAAGTTATTTAAATCCATCGACTATGATTAATCATAGTATAATTATTTATAATTTAAAATTTATTTTATATATATATATATATATATATATATATATATATATATATATATATATATATATATATATATATATATATATATATATATATATATATATATACACACACACACACACACACACACACACATTAGGCAATCTAGTGAGTATTAAGACTTAAAATTTTTAAGGGTAGACACTTCATGAAACATGGAACTTAGAAAAAGTCCCAAACATCATATATTTAGTCTAACTAGAATTTTAAAAATTCAATTATCCTTTGTTTAAATTGATTAAAGCATTTAAAATTTTCACAAATTATGAAATTTAAACTTAAGATGTGAAATAGTGATATAAAAATCTTATAAAAAATTCAAGTTAATTAAGAACAAAATATAAAAGTTATGGAATTCTAAACTCATCATTTCACTATTTAAAAATTAAAGAAAATAAATCATCCAATGGAAAAATATTAAAAATACATCACAATTTTCTTAATTTTTTAAACAAATAAATAATAATTATACAATTTCTAACGTGCCAAATTATGGTTTTGAAATCTAAAAATAATAAATAAAAGTAACAAAATAATTAAAAAATTAGAAAATTTTAAGAATAGCTAATTAAGCTTATTAAAAATTTTTATGGCTTTCTATTATAACTTTCTAAAGCAAACTAACTATTTTTAAAAATAGAAAACAAAAATCAAAATTAAAATATTTAGCAAAAATCATGAAAGATTTAAAAAAATATTTAGAATGATAAACTAGGCTCATTAAAAGTATACATATTTCATTGATTTAAAATATATTAATTATCAATTTTTTTAAGTAAATTAACTATTTCTTTCAAAATAAAAATATAAAAAAATAAAGAACATAGTAAAAATTATAAAAATTTATGGAATACATAAGATATCAATCTAAAACCTATATGAAAGTTTTTATGATTAAAATGAAAATTCTATAAAATTTCGAATTGTTTTAATTAATATTTAAATTTTGAAAGAAAAGTCAAATATAGAAAAATTATGAATAATACATGGATTGCTTAAATTGATTATTCAAACATTTTGTAAAAAGTTCAAAAAAAATTTATAAAGGTTAGAATAGTGAAATGCATTTTGAGTTAAAATCAATGCATAAATTAAGTATATAAATAAATAGTAATTTTTATAATTAAAATAAAAATCTTGAATATAATAAATAATAACTTATATTCATTACAAATAATAAATTGAGATTGATCTAATAATTAGGCAAGTTGATTTCATATCATGAGTTATTAACATAGATATTTAAAATTAATTTAATTAATAACAATGAAAATATTATAATTTATAAAAATAAATTAAATATAGTCCAAAAAAACAAAATCAGAATAGATTTTTAAAAATTCTAATAAAATTTAGAATGACCTTATAGATGAATATAGTTAATGACATCAAGCGCTCAATATTAAATATGAAATAATCAAACACAAAAATCTAATAAAAATCAAATTAGACTAAATAAGGTTTTATAAAACTCAAAATAGTTTAAGATTTATAATGCTCAAACACTTAGCATCTTAAAAATCTATTCTGATCAAATAGCTCATGCAAGTAAGTGACTAGCAAGTGTGAACCACATGTTAAACATTACCCTTGAACATAATTCAACTTAAAGTTTTATGTTTAAAATCATAACTTATATCATTTCAATCCATGAACATTTTAGATTATCAGAAGCAAAAATTTTGGAACACTTGTGTGTGTCACAACTTATTGAGTCTAACTAATTTGATCTCAACCTTACTCTTTTCATGAGATTGATTATATCAATCAATTTCATCCAAACCATTTTAAGCATACCTTGTTTGAGGAAAATAAATTAGTCTATTTGAGAAACACACAAACTAATATTACCTTGCACAACAACATAGAGTTCTACTAATCCTTGAACTAACTTGATAAACATTGTGTTATAACATTGATTATCTTTCTTGATAATTTAGCAACCATTGTTTGCTATCCTTTCAACACTTAGTCAATCCTTTAGGCTAAGTGAGTTCCTTCCCTACGTTTATTTTAGTTTGTAGTTATATTTTATTTATTTAGTAAATTTATTTGAGGTTGTGTTTATGGTCTCAGCTACCCTTTTGGACTTTTTTTTTATATTTTGGTATTTATAAGTGGGTTGTCTAACCACCCTAGCATGCTTACCCTATTCTCTTATAGCCACATAACACAGTCATTATTTGATTACATTGTTCATTTTGTTATATTCTTATTTTTTTCTTTATTGTAATGTGTTTGACTAGGATCTATGATATGATAGGCTCCTAAGATGAAAATTTATATTTTCTACTAACTTTATCAAAACTTAAGAAACTTTAAAAATGACTAAGATAACTTTTTTAAATAATAAAATTAAAGCCTTCTTTGACTAAATTTTCCTAAATTAATACCCCACAGCCTCTTATATATATTTTGAAAAAGATATATAATTAAGCTTATCCAACATAACAGGCTAGTACTCATCATCACATTACTTTGACCTAAGCATGCATTAGAAATCACTTGATGATAAAAATATACATATCATGCATAACCTCCTTAAGATAGTGCTTTAGTTATGTATGACTTTTAGTAGCAACTAAGAGAGTCTTTGTATGCTAGGTAGTGATAGCCTAACCTAGATAGGTTCATAAGTCTTGTCTCAATAACCTTAACATGTGATTAAATTATAAACCATCATTTCTTTATATAGACCATCTTAACCCATATGAAAAATGTATGTATTACACCTACCAAGCCTCTTCCCTTAAAGGGCCTCCATTTTGAATTTCATTTTTTTATTATTGTTATAGGCCATAAGATCAACTCTAGATGATCCAAATCATGGTTATTGATAAAGCATATCTTGGCTAGGTTATGCTAACTACTTTCTTATACTAAATAACTACAAGTTTACTAGCTTAGATTGATGGATCTATGAGATTCTAACTTATTTTGTTTCTACCTATTTCTTAATATCTCCCTTCACCCATAACTCATTTAAACCCATGTACTCATTATAGAGTCTTTTGGGGTTTAGCACTAATTATCATATAAACATTTCCAATATTGGATAGTTATCATTCTTGATTATAGTGATTTAGCCTCTGCATTGCAGACTAATATTCAATATATTAATTGCCTTATTAAACTACAATCTTTCATTTTGAAAATACTAGAAGAAAATAAACTAAAATTAACTTTTATGACTTTTTAATTGAGAGTTTTTTTTTTACTAAGATGTTAGTAAGTATAATTAACCAGTGTAAATACATCTCTCTAGGAGAATGGATAACCTACAATCCTATTTCTTCCATTGACTTAATGAAATATTTATAAATTGATATTTCTCACAAGTTCAAATAAGAAATAAAATCTAGTTTTGATTTAGCCCTTAATCTCTCACATAAAGTATATTACTTATAAAATGTATTAGTTAGTCATTACATTTACACCCCCAACAAAAAAATGTTTTGCCATCACTTCATTTAGAGAATCTCTAGAGCTCTCTTCTCCTTACATCCTAAACATATTTAAGTAAGATGAAGAAAATGAAAGAAAAATAATCTTGCTTTATCAATGTAAATTAAAAATTATTTTATGATTCTTGATGGTAATGCAAGACATTTTTGGTTGGTATTCTTAAACAAAATTAGATGTAAGATTTTAGTTTAATTTTTTGATGAGTGATTGAGAGTTTTTTAGTGGAGAAATGTTGGGATTATATGGATTTAGTAGAAGGGATGGCAAGACTTGTGAAGATAAGGCTAGTTAGGGCTAATTTGAATTATTACTTTAAGAAAAAAGACTTTTAAGTGGTGTAAATATCTAGAGTTAATGTCATATGGTTAGCTTAGGATGTTAATTTGTTGCCTTCTGAGTTGTTTAGTGGAGAGAAGATTAAAATTAGTCTGGATCATGCTAATATGGGACGATCTATCATAGCATTTTGAGAAAAGGCTTAACTTATTATAAATGAAAGAAAATGATAGTGGAGGTTAATTTAATATGTGAATGTATGATTTGGAGTATTTGGTAGAGTTTGCTAAGTTTTACAGTGTTAAATTGGTGGAAAGAATAAAACTAGGTTGTTGTCTACCTAGTTTAGGTTATGAGCTTTCAAGAAAATTTTAGAGAGTTTGAAGACTTGGATGATAGATGATCAACTTGCAAGCTAATTAGGATGTGGGATGAGATGTGATATGGGTTTAGACAACATTTATAAGATAAAGATAAATCCCACCAAGAATGACTAAGTTAAGCCTCTAATCACTAATACAAAAAGAAATAAATTCAACAAATAATTTTATTAATCAAAAACTAAAAAAAATTCATTACATACCATCACTAATTATAAGATTTACAATGACCGTCATTCAAAAATAGGAAATAAAAAAATTTGGGAGGAAAAGAGGTGGGTGGCCATTAATGGTCAATAGTGTCAACCATCTTTATCAATTCATTTTATCTTCTATTATTTAAGTGATGGCCAACCCATACATATTCAAAAAATTAAAAAAAATTACAACTTATAAAATATTAATCTAAAATTTAAAGTTAAAATTAAAATATAATTATTTTTTTTAATTGAGGTCTTATCATAGGCCTTACTTGGGATCTTGCTTGGATACTTACTTGTGTTCTTATTATTAAGCATTTAACTCTAATTTCTTAATCTACATGATACTCTATCCCAAGTCTTAGTCCAAATGAATGTGTCAAAATGATATAAAAACTATAAATTTTGCATTTAGTATAATTCATGATTTCATGTCAATCATGATTTAGTCTCTTAGGGATTGAGTCTAGGACTCTAGTTTCCTTCCTAATTAAATAATAGCTAGCTATCTTGCACTTACTTAAGATAGGCCTACATGGTTTTGAAGCATAGGAGGTGTTAGCTGGTAGCCACTTCAGGAGGTTATAAGTCTAGAAGAGTCAGGATGGGTTTATCCTCTGTTCTAGATGTAAACCACTATGTCTCATTTCTCGGTTAGACTTAAGTTGTGCTTTTAGCTTGTGCTAAAGCATCTTAGATTTAGATTTCAAGGCTATTTTTTTCTTTCAGGCTATGAGTATAAGTCCTCACCTCTTAGGTATTTTTCATATTCTTATGTTAATGGACTATAAGCCTTAACATTCTAATAAAATTTTAACTCAAATAAACATAAACTCTCTCTTTTGAATATATAAAGCGTCACTATATGATAGACTAGAGTACTCACTAGGCTTCCAAGTATTATGAGTGCTCCCTACTTATCTTCCTTTGGAATCCAAAATAAGTCTTTCCAAATTAAACTCTTCCACTTGATTCCCAAAAATACCCAATTCTTTGATAGTCTAACTTTGAAGTCTTTGGAGATATTTATTGAGTATTATAATCGAGAGTGTTCTTGGAAAATTCCTATTTCCTAGGATGTAATTAACTATGAAAGCTTACTTCCATAAGGAACTAAAGAACCTGGCATAAAATAAATCATGCTTTACTTTTCCATGTAAAGTAAGGGAAAGATCTATGGTATATACAAAGACACATCTAGCCTTAGGACTTATTATTAGGTGATTAGGTCCATTATAGGGTGCTGTTTCCATCTTTTGAAATGGTATATCATACCTCAATATCATACCTGATCACTGTAATAAGTGCCTTCTAACATCTGTGTGGTGTCCCAACGACTCCAAATTAAAATATCATAAATACTAGAGATAGTATTATTATAAGTACATTCAAATGTAAGCAAATGTAAATCCCAATTTCCTATACTTTTTGACCAAACATCCAAGCAAGTTAAAATAGTTGACCACTTTAGTTTATCTGTCTATTTGTGGAAACGAAGCCAAACATAATAATAATAATAATTTGGGCCCTAATTAAATCCATAATATTTTCCAAAAATAGGATACAAACCTAATATCTCTATCAAAAATAATGGTAGAAGGGAGAGCGTGGAGACACATAATTTCCTTAAAGAATAGTTTTGATATGTGAAATATATCCTTTTTTTACAATAAGGTTAAAAGTGAGACATCATTAAGACTTTCTCAGCTACTATAAAAATATTATCATTATCTCAAATCATCCTAGATAGTCCTAAAGTAAAATCTATTGATAAATCTTACCAAGCTCTCTATTTACCTACAATGTAGCATATTGTTTTATCCTTTTATTTTCTAATTTTAGCCCTTCTACAAGTTTAGTAATGAGCTACATGTTTTTGAAAGTCTCATTTTAGTGAAGGTCAATAAATTTTATTTTTTATTATACTTGTAGTTTTATCATTGCCAAAATGTTTTCTATAATGCAACTTAAAAATAATAAATTTCTTATAAGAAGCCCTAGAAATTCTTAGTTGTTTCCTTTTGTATAAATAATCATTTATGACTGAGTATGCTCCTTATAAAGTTAAAGGTTTATCAAGTGAAAATTAAGGCACACTAGATATTCATCTTTAATTTGATCAAACCTTGAGATCTTTAATTCTAAAACAAATCATTAAGCTCACTCTATATAAGTCATCATTAGGTTTATTTTAATTTTACACTTATATTCTAGAATAAAGGAATAATCTTGTAAAACATCAACCCATTAAGTGTCCCTATGACTCAACTTTCATTGAGTATTGATGAATTTTAAGGCATGATGTTCATAATTGAAAATAAATTCTCTATGCAAAAGATAGTGTATCCATTGTGAACACATTTGAATTTAATTTAATTTACTCAAAATTCCTTGAGTTCTAATTTTGAAAGTAATTTTGAATGCATCACAAGATACTTCAAAAGCTTTTGAGAATCTATGGTGTCCAAATGCTGGGGTTGAAGTAACTGGAATTTAATTTCATCTTAGGCTTTTAGAACAGCAAGGTTTCAGTTATCTAATTCTAAAAATTTAATGATTGGAGCTACAATAGCACTAAAGTCCTAAACGAAATTTAAAAGATCTTACTCAAGCCTCTTGTTAAATAATTTTATTTTATTTTAAAATATTTTTGCTAAATTATTTTGCATTAATTTTTAAAGATCATGAAATTATCTTTTCTAGATAATTTAGTCACTTACATTAATTTATCACTTATCTATTGCATCTTAAACTTAATTGAGTTCACTTCCAATTACCTTAGATAATCTTCATGCTTCATTTATTAAATTACCCTTTTAATTTAAGTATGTGGCATGGATTATTCTATTAAATAATGCATTTATCATTCTCTTTTTAAATTATTATTTTCCCCTTTATTATTATTCTTGCATTTATTTTGAAAAAAAATCATCATCTTTGGCTGAAATTTAATTGTAAGGATTTATTTCTATAATATGTTGATTTAATTTATTGATTTACATTAATTATTTTCATTTTATATAATTTCAAGTTCAAATTATTTTGAGTATTCAAATTGAATAATGCATGTATTTATTTCCAAAATCTTTTGTCCTCTTAAAAATTATTTGTCGCTTCTTATTCAAATTTAATTTCATTTGCTTTGATTCACATTTATTAAATTCAAATTTAAAATTGTATTAAGTTCAAACTTAATTTCAAATTTAATTGGGTTCTTATTATTGGTTTTAATTGGGCTCATAATTGGGAACTTTCTTATGTTCTTGCAATTGAACCTTTAAATCTAATTTCTTAATCCACGTGATGTTCTACATCAACTATGCCTGAGTTTCTTTGTTTTCTTCACATATGAGTATATGGTGATATAATACATAAAATATTTTACAAGAGGGCAAGAGAAGAGAATTCATCTAAGGTACCTTTCGTTGGAACTCATGATGTATATTTATTACTAAACATGTCATCAAGTTTATAAAGGAATTCAAGGGAATGTGGATTTTTAAATATTCAAAAGGGACTTGATTTATTTTGGTTAATTACACTCAAGAACACCTCCAAGAGAAACTCTTGATAAGTGGAAACATATTTTTATTTTAACTTTATGTTAACTTTATTTTATGAATTTCTTAAGGAAGGTCGTGATTCATTAATTATTATTATAATAGAATGATCTATAAACTAAGTGTCAATCTATGAGGTCAATTAGCTTATAATGATTCAAAAAATCATTTCTTATAATTTATTTTATATAAAATCATAAAAATGTGATGAGAAATTTTTTTCAGAATAAATGGATCCATAAAAACATGTCGAAAATATAACATCACAGATAAAAATAACAAAATATTATATTATTTATATGTTGACACGTGACCCCTACTAAAGAAAAAAATAAAGCTAATGGTCGTACATCGAGCACCAAAAGAAGAATATCTCTAACTTGTTGTAGCAAAATATCAAATTGGTGCAACACATCACAAACCAAACATAACAATCAATTTAAAATTCTATTTACACTCAAAACAACCACACTTCAAGCATCAAAGGGTTTGTGCATCAAGATAACTTGGCAACATTCTTTCTATATTAAGCAGCTAAAGGGTTATGGTTTATGACAACATCTAAGATGTGTAAAAGTTAGTGTACCTTAGGGGTTAACACATATGATTCTAATGACTTACCAACCTAAGTCATTTATATGAGCACAATTATCCTAAGACTTATCACTTTATTATTAATTATAGTGCTAAGCTTTAGACTAATTAAACTCATTTAATGATCATATGTGATATGATTATGATTAAAAGATTTTTGTCTTAAATGAAATATCATCTAATAATACTAACTAATTAATTAAAATCCAAGCTAAGTTTTGGTTCTAATGGGATGAATTCTAAACTAAGTGTTGACATCTTTCATTTGCTTGCAAATATACAAATATGAAAAATTAGTTGAAACCATCAGCTAATAGTTACATGATTCAAGTATTCAAATAGGCTTGAATACTTGAGCAGAGAGAGATTCTAGATATGTAAGAAGACATCCTTGATATCCAAAGTGTTTCCTAGTACTAAATAAAAATTATTTATTCAGGGAAGGAAGGAATGAAACTAAGTATAAGTGTATAATTGGGACTTAAAGGTGATCAATCACAATGTATGACTAAATTATGAAATAACATTGACAAATTGGTGATTTAGTTAAGTGTTCAAATAAATTTTGTATTAGTCAAACACAAGTTAAACTTGATATAAATGGTTGCTAAGTTCACAAAATGGAGATAATATAATCACAAGAGTATGAGTACCTTATGAATGGATTAAACCATTACATGAATAATTACACCATAAGATTTTCTCATTGAAACAAGCAAACACTGATCAAGAAAAATAAACTATTTTTAGTAAGAATACTTAGCCAAAGGAATTTGACTTAGTAATACAAACCTAGTAAGGAATTTAATGCTATGCTATAAAATAAACTCATGGAAAAGGATTAACATTTATGCAAGCTACTAAAATAGTTACGAACACAATCAAAACTTTAAGATATTATGGAAGGTGATCCTAAAATGTGTGTTCTCCACCAAGTTAATTACTTGCTCAGGCAGCCAACTTATGTGCATATATCAGTGTAAATAAAATTAATTGATATAATCAACTTCATAAGTAAAAATAATGTTCAAATTAAATAAATCAAGTCAAGAACTACAATGATAGTGAAATGAATTATATATCTCCTAGTCTAATGTACAAATGCAGCAAGGGAATGCAAGCATACAAGTGCAATTGATTTTAATAATGATGCAAAAATAATTAATTTTAATATATTTAATTGAAATTAATTTTTTTATTTACGAATACTCAACTAAATATTTACTATTATTATTATTTTTAATTATCTTTTTAATCATGTATTACAACTTGAATAAATTAATTTTGGAAATTTAAGAATTTTTTATTTATTTTATTAATTAAATAACAAAAATTGGGTATTTTATTATTCAAAATAAAATTATATATCAAATAATTCTCAATAATTTAAATTAATTTAAGAATAGCCCATTTTACTTACTAGAAGCTTTATATGATTATAACCTCATTAGGGGAAAACTAATAATATTTATAAATATTGATATTATATATGAAAAATGAGATTAATATGCATTTAAATTTATAAAATTCTCAAGATATTTTTGATCATAGAGAACTTACTAAATTTTAGTTGAAATGTATGTGCATTATTAAATATTTTATAAAATTTACAATAATAAAGTTTATTTTTCTAAATGAAACTAACATGTTAAAACAACTTAATAAATTTATTAAATTGTGTAACAATGTAAAAAATCAATAAATCCCTTAAAATGTAAAAAAAAATTGAAGTATTTTTTTAATTATTATTATTTGAATACCCTATAGGAAAACTATTAATTTATAGCAAAATAATCTGTCAAAAATCATACCAAATTCATCATAAATATATATTTTCAATGAATTTGACCCTACCATTAAAACCTTATTTGGAAATGCATTCCAATAGCTAAATAATATGATGGAAAAACTTTTTCAATGGAAATTCTCAAAAGCACTTTACAAAGAACCAATAGACAATCCCGAGAAAAAGCCCACCAGAGGGGAATGTATATCAAAAAATCTCCACAAAACTTTAGATAGAATTTCCAATAGAAAATTCTACCAAAATTTTCCCATAATGAGTTTCCGCCAAAAAATCCACCATCAGTAATTTCTTATCCACCAGAATCCCCTACGATGATTCTTATCGAACCTAGGGATGAAAATTTTCACAAACATCCATCAAAAACTTATAAAAATTTGAAAAAAAAAATAAAGAGCTTCGCAAATGTAATGATTTTTTACACCTACATAAAAACTACATAATGCTCTATAATTGCTTCACAATTGATTCTAACATACTCACAACAACTATACATGAAGTCCATACTAATAAAAAAAATATAAGTACATTCACTTTTTTCATTCCAAAAGTTCTTAAACATTGAAATTAAATAATTCTAAACTATTAACATTTCAACAAATCATCTAGTAAATTAAATAGTTACAATAACATTATACAAACAAAATGCTCAAACTAAAAACAAAAAATAAAGTATAAATAAAAACTTAGTCATTTGCAGCCTCCTCATCATTACCGTCATCCTCCACCCCCTCCTTCACCACAAACTTATTCCCTTTTGTCTGTTTTTGCTCAACTTCCCCATTTTAGCCTTCATGACAGCCATTCAAGCTTCCATCTAAGTAGTCATTCTCACCTCCATATCCTCAGCCATTACAAAACACATTTTCTATTTCATCAATTGAATCATTACTCATTCTAAAGAATGAGTGGCGTGCATCATAGACTCTACAAGGTTAGGTCATATAATTGTCCCTTCTTCTTACTTCCAACAGCCTATTTCCAAATGTCATACTCTAACTGCTCTGACTATTAACTAGAACTGCCTATACTGGCAGAGCTCTAACTATCAACCTCCTTCAGCCCCATGCCTATGAGAAATTTTAATTTTATTTAAGTAGAATATATTTTTAATAGAATTATAATTTAAAAATTATAAGTTAACTTACGTAAGCTCTCAGTGATTGAACATCAACCCATTGTTGGTCAACCGGATGTTGATGTGTTCAATTATGTAATTAATTCTACAATGGTAAGCTCCCTTCCAAGAACTTTATTTTTAAACATTATAGTGAAATTAATTAAATATGATTATAATTTTAATTATTATATGTATTGAATGACTAACTATCCTTTGGTTGTACTTAGTGTTTGGAACTAAGCCTCTAATATGTAGAGAGCTACCCATGACCCCCTAATCAGAAGCTTGGTTTTGTTTAGCCTGCTCCCTCTTACACATCTACTATACTATAAATCGATCTTCACAAAAACTTGCATATGTTTGTGAACATATTATGTAAATGTGATATGCCTCTCGACTTAAAATTTCTCTTAATACTCTAGCTATGCTCTGACAACCACCTAAAGTCCTTTGATAACATAAACCAAATTAATGACATTCAGCAGTGCCTTAGAATAATCTAATGCATTAGATTTGTGTAAAAATTAATGATAATTTCTCAAATTCCTTTAACCACATGTCACACACTTTAATTGGCATCTTCTTTTATGATACTTAAGGAGCATCAAATTTTCTCCTTATTATATACTTAATTTTGTGTATGACTTTGTAGATGGATTGAACCTAAAAATATAGTTAATATTAGTACCATAAAACTTTAAGATTGAAAGTATAAAATAAACTTACGCGTCTTCCTCTAGCTCAATAAAAGTGTCATTGGCAGGTTAGCTACCCCATGCTTAGTGAGCATAAATGGATCCATATGATCTAGTGGCATGTATTGAAACTTAGGCTCCCTTTGACCTATGTGTAGCTGATATGGGTAAAATGATGTAGTATTAATAGGCTCTAAAGAGACATAGGCACATGTACAATAGGTCCATAAGTTTGAGGTGGCCAAATCAAAATAGATATCATGGTGGTGACCATGTTGGTAGCATGAAGATTGGGTCGAGACATAGTCTTCTTCTTCCTCCTGAAGATGATTATAATTGGTTATTATGGAACATCATCACCACTCCTAATGCTAACATAGTCTTCTTTCTCTTGAAAATACTTATAATCGATTATCGTGGAACAAGATCACCACCTCTTGATGCCATATGTTATTTATATATAATGGTTAAATCTATTTATCAAAAATTAAGCTAAGTAATAAACTAAAGTTTGTAAATGAACATTATACAATAGTATGCAACTAAAGTATGTAAAATAACAATATCTAAAAAGTAAGGTGCAAGTATAGTATCAAAAAAATAGTGTGTGACTAAATTATATAAAAGAATAATATGTAGGAAAAGTAAAGAAATAGTGTGCGGGTATAGTATATGCTACCAAATAATGTGCAACTAACGTATATAAAAAAATAATATTTAATTTCAAACTCCTACTTTTAATGCATATTTTAAAAAAGATAATGTGCAATTATGTCTTAAATAAAAATATATACTACCTTTAATACATATATTAGGTATTTTACTCTGATGAATCACTATAAGCTAAATTTATAGTGCCATGTTCTTAATCATCCTTGTTGTCTTCATCTTCAGACTAAATAACATCCTCATAATCAGCTTTAGTATCAATCAAGCTTACTATTGGCTCAACATCATTAATTGAAGGACCAAAACCTACCATCTCATCCTCCTGATGAGCAAGTTCAATAGTGTTTTAAACTTCCATTTTTGCTCAAAATTTTACCTTAATTTCCACCACCCATTCCATTTTCTCTCTTATTCTTCCTGGATATCCCATGTAATACACTTGAGTGGCTTAATATGCAAGGATTAATGAATCAAACATAGCATATTTTCTAATCAACTTCACTTCAGTGATCTCATATAACTTATGCTTTCTTGTTCATCTATTACGCATAGAATCAACCCATTCATAATTGAATAGAATGATATTCATCTCCTTTGATCTGGGATATTATAATTGGATAATTTCTTGTAAAACCCCATAATAATCTATCGCATCATCTAAATGTGTGATTTCTTTAATGGAAGTAATTGAGTTATACATTTTCTCTTCTTCTAACTAGGAATTTGCATAAAATATATAATCACTTATATCATAAATTTATCACGTATTTATAACTCGCATATGTCCCTAAGCAAGGTCATGAAGGTCCTGATTCTCCACTCTATCTCTTCAATCATAAACATATTACATTGAGCAGTATAGAAAATGATGCTACTCATTTAGCAAATATATTAAGGTCATTGTGATGATTGCTTACATGTAATCTTAACCATGTAGGAAAAACATCTTCAACCTTTTTACTAATAATGGTAGCATCGTCCAAGTTTAATGAGTTCACAAATAACCTGAGATCAATATTAAAATAAGCATGATTAAGTGAACATTATATTTGAGTACAAAAAAAAGGATATCATTGCTTTGACAGATTTACTTAAGAAAAGGTTGAACTTGATTGCAATTGATAAGAACATTGATTGTAGTTACCCTTAGCTCTTTATCATTCAAATATTTTGATATGATTCTACCAAATGCTTTCCTAGAAAGTTGAAAAATGAACACATTATTTGAAGTTATGACACCTTTGACATCTTCCATCTATGCATATGGCTCAAAGTAATAGGAGTATAAATTCATAGTCTTTTGTGTCAAGTAAGCTTCACATATTGAGCCTTCAGGGTGAGCTTTATTCTTTATAGTTATCTTAATTTTTTTTCAAGAATCCATAATACTTTTAGAAAATAAATGTTGTTAAATTAATAATTAATAAATATTATTGAATATAAGAAATACATACCTCTTAAAAGGATACATCTAGAAATACTTCACTACTCTTTTCACTCTAGCCTCATATGGTAGATGTATTAGCAGGTGCTCCATTGAGTCAAAAAAAGCATGAGGGAATATCCAATTGACTGGAATGTTAACTTCCAAGTTTCTAAGAGCTTCCAAATTGAATCGAGTTGAGGATAATTCTTTAAAGAAGAGATTGAGTTCAATCAAAGCATTTAGTATTTGATTTGGTAAAGCACTAAATTCAACTAAAAATAAGCATTGCAAAAGAAAAAATATATGGCAATCATGGTTCTTCCT
Source organism: Cymbidium sinense (assembly GCA_021442155.1). NCBI lineage: Eukaryota > Viridiplantae > Streptophyta > Magnoliopsida > Asparagales > Orchidaceae > Cymbidium > Cymbidium sinense. The sequence continues at coordinate 86,478,097 of CM038219.1, forward strand.
TCCAAATATTTTTTTTTGTCATCAAATCAACACATCAGCTCAAATTAGATGCATACTCATATGGTAGGTTTAATGACTACACCCACTTACAAATAGTTCTTTGTTGTTCAAATGTGAGGTAGTACTTAGCTTTAGCCTTTAGAAATTTGACAACTATTGCCTCTCTTAACTCTAACTCTCCTCTCCAAAAATACTCCTTTAAGTCTAACCTGGCTTTACATTATCTTTACATTGCCCCGGACATCCATCACCATGTTAAAAATATTGTCATAAAATTTTTTCCTTATGTGCATCACATCAAGATTACTATTATAAGATTAGACTTCCAGTACAATAGACCCATAAAGTACTCATTTTCATCCAATTGTTATTTATACAAAAACCTAGAAGATGATTATTAGATAACGTTGGAGAATTAGTTATAGTTAGAATTAAGCTAACAAATTACCATAAGTTGTCCCCACTTAACCTTGGAGGTGGCTTGGACTTCTCAACTCAATTTTTATGAACACATCATTGTTTCTTCTTAATGGCTGGTTGGCAAATAGAAACATATGCTGACAATCAAACCAAGAATTATTTCAACCATTTTTAAGCAAAAAGGCCTTTGATAAATCTAAGTTGTATAGATAGGCTAACTTCCCATCAATGTTCCACTTTGGCATCATTTTATACTTGGGGAAAGTAATTGATAGAAGTTCTTCTTTGCAGTAATATCATATGTAAATACACCAATGTTCCATAAAATTTTAGCTCATCTATTAATGGTTGCAATAAGACATCATTAATCTTTTTAAATGGTGAATTATGATTAAAATTAAGATCATATAAGGTTGGTCATGCACGTCTCGAGAGGTAGATTGTATGGTGTAACTATCACTAATCAACATGAATAAGATGGTGTAAACTGGCTATATAGTGTGAAACCATCAGCATATATGCCAAGCCTAACATTTTGTGGTTCAGGTACAAAATCAAGAAAAGTATGATCAAAATGTTTTCATGCTTCTTCATCTGATGGATGACTCAAGAGATTTGGTGCATTTTTTTATCAAGGTGCCATCGATGTGCATAGCTAAATGAATATAGTCTCTAAAAACATGGAGTAAGTGACAAGTAGAATTATCAATTATAGGGTACATCCTTCTATCTGCATTATTTTTACTCAGTGGATTGATCCTAGGTGCTTCATAAAATTTACATTCCATAACTTGTACGTTGCCTTCATAATACAATATACAATCATTGACACAACAGCTAATCTTTTTTTAGCTTAAAACTAATTTTGATGCCAACTTCTTTGTTCTATAAAGGTCCTCTAGATTTAACTTTCTTGTGGATTTGTCTGATTCATTAGCCTTGTAAATTGATTGAAATATTTATGTGGAATTTTAAATTAAGTTTGGATGCTTAGCATTCTTATAGTCACAGACACTTAAGTATGGCTTGTGCAACCTTCCCACGGTGGTTGTTATGCTACTTTTAGCAGGTTGTAGAACTTTTTGAGCTTCTTAGTTAACTGGTTCTTCTTCGATTAGTCTTGGAAACTCAGCTCTTACAACATCAAAGACCATTTCTTCATAGTCTCTTGAGTGATACTCAATTAAAGGTGCATAACTCATCAAGTCACTAGCATTTGCATCAATGTGTGGCTCAAACTCACCATGTAAAGGTTATAACTAATAATTTGTCTAAAACCCTCTTTGATATAAGTCTAATCTAACTTCAACAGACATTAAGTAGGCATAATTCTTATGTCTCGGATATGGATATCAAAACTTTCTAATTATTATGTCTCGGATATGGACATCAAAACTTTCCATCTAAGAGATATATAAAAAGTTGAGATGACACGTAGAAAAACTTTTCTATGCCATTTAAGAATTCATAAGTTAGTCCTTTCTTATCTAGATGCAATCTATTACACATCTATGATCATTTGCTCTGGATGTCCATATGGTATTAAGAAGTGTGAGGATGAGATTCATGTGTTATACATATTATAAAATTAAATATGACTAATTAATAAAGGCTTAATATGACCTAACTACTTAAGCATATAATTTATTCACTTAAAAATAATTGATGTACAATGCACTAAGCTTATGAGTATCTCCTTTCAAGTATCAATCATGGCATGAGAAAATCATAATAGTATTTTAGCTCTTAACTAACTAATTATGAATCATAATTTATGTGTGTAATGTTTGTTAGGGTGAATGATAGAGAACTGTAAGGAGGGGCTAGGTCATAGAGTGTGAAGTTTGTGCACCATGCGATTGCAATGATTATGAACCAAGATTTGTAACTTTTTAAAACAAATGTAGATGAGTAAGTTTGAAACATTGTGATTATTAGTATATATGTAATTTTGTAAAATTCTATGTTTTACCTTTTAACTTATTTTGAAAAATTTATCAATATTAGCCTATATCAATTTTTTTGTACAATGCAAACTAAAATAATTTTCAACATATGAATTTTTTCTAGAATGCTTGTATGAAATTTTGGTGTACAATGCAAAATTATCGATACATCAACATTACAAAAAATTCAAATCACAATACATGTGATTAAACACTTAAGCATAATTGCAAAATATATTTTTGAAAAATCCCAAATCAAGATTTCAACTAAAGTGCAAATTTTAAGCTAAACAATCATAAATCTACCTCCTAATGACAAAGTAATTGTGAAATATATAAATTTTTAAGAAACTCAAAGAAGATCTAAGCTATAATTTCGCAAACATCTTCATGAACTTCCAATCCATATTTCACAAGATTGACATATGAAATCACAAAGAAAAAGCTATAAAAGCTAGAGGAAGTGGTTTACCTTTGATTCTACAAAGAAATATGATAAAAATGTCACGTTTGGAAAGAGATCTAGCATACCCTAGCTTCAGTTTCACCGTCTCCTGAGAGAGAAGCCATCAAGAAGAAGAGGGAAATGTTAGGGGGTGGGGGTTTAGGCAATGAACTATATTATAACACATATATTTGCAAAAAAATTAACAAAAGTTCCACTAAACAATTTTCCAATGGAATTTCTATTAGAAATTTTAATGAGTTAAACTAAATATGACAATGATGTTTATTTCACTTGGGAATTTTCATTGGAAAATGATCCATTTGAAAATACATCGATAATTTTGTTGGTACTTCCCAACAAACTAGTCCATTGAAAATTCCAGTAATAGCTATTTTCATGTAGTGATACTTTATTAATGGATTAGAAAAAAAAAATAAACTTATATTTAAATAGTCCTGAGATTTTTATGGAATGTTTAAGAAGTCATTTAAGACCTTCTCAATGAATATAAGAATTTTTGTAATCCATTTAGAACTTAAATAATTTAAAAAATAATTAATTTTTAAGATATAAAATGCATGAATATTTAAATTAGAACATGTTTCCTAAATTCATCATCCAAGATACTATTTATGGTACAAATGTTAACTTGGTTGATTTATTAATTTTTTAATTGAAAAAATTCAATGAATACCCTAAAACAATAACACAATTTGGATAAATTTGTTGTACAACTTGATCATAGCAAATGGAACCTATTTAAATAATTCAACAGTTTATGATTATTTTTAACCTCTAGTCATGCTCGCACAAGAAAAATTGGTTGAGCTTGAGTCAACATAACCCATTAAATTTTGAATTATTCCAAGTCATCTGAAGGGAATTCATTCACAAGGAGGCTTAAGGAAGGAAAGAGAAATCGAATGCATGGCTTAGGGAGCCTTACTATGACCTATATACTAGGATACCCAAGCCTTAGGAGAGAGAGGAGAGGAATTGAAAGTGGTATGTTGTTTTAGGATGAAAATTATTATTTTTTATTGGAGAAGTTTTAGTGGTTGAAATCTAAAATCACACTCTCTAGAATTAGTTTCTGGTGGGTTGGATCACTCAATTGATTAAGCTCTAACCATCTTTGAGTTAGCTTTAGTGGTTGAGTTCACCTGAGGGGTATAGGTGAGTGGAAAATGGCTCAAGCTTACACTCTTAGCTTTGAGATGGTCAAATTTTTCTCTATTCTCTATGGAAGGTGTTGTGTCATTTAATGGCCATTTGCCCAAGTGACTCCATGGTTACCATGGTTACTTTGTGGTTAAGCTCAACCTTCTATTACATGGTGCTCCAAAAATTTGTGTAGGTAGTTGAAGAGTACAAATCAAGGGCTTAGGTTATATGGAAATGGCTAAGTTCTATTAGCCTTCACAAAACATCATTAACTCCCCATTATTGGATTTTTATCCATGTTATGCTAGCTTTGGGGCATATCATTTTAGGGAGAGAGGGAAACTTGTATTTAGATAATCATTTAATAAATGGATTTTCAAAATCAACTGTAATTTCTTAGGATGAACCCATTTCATCTTAGTTGGCTTATATGGTAACAACTTGGCCCATAATTTTTGACGTGGTCAAATCATTAGCTCCATGAGCCAATTAAATCATAAAATACTTTTTGATGATAACACACATATGTGTGGAATTACTAACAATTTATATTGAATTTTTAAAAAAATTATCAAGCTTAACAAGTTAAGACAAATTATGTGATATCTTCAAGAGGTTTTGTTAGATTTAGAGTCTTTATGTTGTATTTTTCCAAGAAATTAGACAAATGACCTCACTTTGAATAAATGTAAGTTTTAATCATAAAATTCATAACTTCATTCATCTTAAATTTATTATTTTGTAAGTCAATATTGTGAATTTTTATTTTTACAATATCATATATAGATTATTTAATTCATGATGGTTTTAATTGCATGATTAAATCATATTAAATATATAAGTAAAAAAATTAAATTCATAAAATCATAAATTGATTTATTTACAAAATTTATTTTTTAAATTAAATTTAATACATTTGTCTTTGAAATTCTATTATATGAAAGTTTCTTGATTAATTTAATCAATCCAAATTCACTTTTCCAAAGACATTTAAATTCAATGTAAATCCATATAAATTCGAGGTTGCTTTTTTACATTGTTTGACACATTTTTATTTTAGTATAATTATGATTTGTTAGCTATTTACTTTGTTTAGGTATTTTATTTTATTAAATGGATCAATTAATATGTCACTTTCGTAGTATAAAACATCTACTTTTTCACTCCATTGATTGGCCAATTGTTTCAATTTTTCTTGCAAGTCTATATTTATTATTTCAATTACAATTTTCTCTAATTAATTTAAAACATTGCTTTATTTATCTTAGACATTTTAATTAAATATATTCATTAACTCCTTCCTATTTTAAAACATGCTTGATTAATTTAATTTTTCTATTAAGACATCTTCCAAATTGATGCTTGATCATGGACCCAAATGTTTAATCATTTAAGTAGAATCCAAATCAAACCCTAATTTTTTTCCATGACATTTTTTATGATCAAATCATTCTCTACTTTTTTTCTCCAAAATCAATAATAATTGGCTAGAGTTCAAAATATTTTATTGGTGACTCTATGAGCTTCCATTCAAAATCTCTTTGTTGCATCAATGTCTTATACAATGATAGTTGTGCAAGCAATAGATAATGTTCATTCAAAGGTTTTTTTCAAACTGGTTCAATTTTTTTAATGGCTTGAGAGAATCCTCTTTTTCCTAATATCCATCTTTGATATTTTGTTACAATTGCTTGATTCATCATTTTAATTTAATTAATTATCATCAACTTGCTTGAAATTTTTATCCCTAGTCCTTCTTCATTAGTGTTAATTTGTGATTTTAAAACTAGAATTGATAGTTTAATTTCATTATTTAGTTTTGCTTAATTTTCATTGATTAAATATTAATTTTATTTCAGAAAGCCCTCTTGATTTACTTTGCTATTCTTATATAAATTTTATTTGCATCATTTCATTTTTAATCAAATTAACTTTGTGTGAATTTTATTGAGATACTTACTAGGACAATTTTATTTTGCTCAATTTTTTTATTCTCCTACAAAAATCATTCAATTGGTTGAAATCTTTTAACATAAGTGTTATTTAAAAAAATCTTAACATTTAGAATTATTTTTAAAATTTATTTTGAGTCATACAAAATATTATTGTTTTTCTGCAATTTTTTCTTATTTGATTTTTTATTTTATTGGAAAAATATCTGATTTACTTAATATTTAATTATAATTAACTATCTTATAATCATTTGAATCAATTTGGAGCACAATCATGATTGAAATTAAATTATTTCTTTGTTGGAATTTAATTTCATGTGTTGTCTCTGTCATAATATAGATTGCTTAATCATAAGTCATCTTATAAGAGACTTATTTGTTAGTATTTGCTTTGATCATTACATTGCAATATTCATACCTTGCTCAAATTAAGTCATTTCTTCTTGAAAGTTAAGTTTATCTTGTTAGATTCATTGATTCATTCTTAAAGAAAAGTATTTTAATTTGAAATAAATTATTCATTTATTATTATAGTGAAATAGTTATAAACAATAACAAAATGAAAATTATCCTTTTTCAAATTTATTTTATGGAAAAATAGGGTTTTTTATTCACATTAAAAACACTTTGCATTAGTCTATTATATGCATTAAGTTAAATAATTTGTTAAGATCATTTTTTAATAATTAATATTTTATTTTTCATTAAAATAATTGAGCCATTTTACTAGTCAAATTTATCCCATGATGAATTTTGTAAGGCGATAATTTTAAGTTTTTAAATCACCATTTTATTTGGACAAATTGCTAAATATTTTAGGAATTAATTGTGCCAAAATTAGTAGTAGTTGTATTTTTCTTTGTACTTTGAAAGTTAATTTTGTTGCTGTCATACTCGCTCCATTATAAGAGAGTATGTGGTTATTTTTTAGGTTATAATTATCCCGTTATTGGAGCAAACTTGTTAAAATTTCTTTTTGTGTGATAGTAAAATCCTAATTGGGTGGTTATGCATGGATGTGGGCCAGTATAGAGTTTTGGCTCAATCATATAAAATTTGGTGCCTATTGTCTCTCTTCCTTCTTTTTTTTTTTTTTTGCACTTTATTTTTGTTGCTCTGTAATTTTTTGGTTAATTACTATTCTAAATTTTAAAAAAAAAATTTCTGCATGGTCATAAAAATTAGATTTCTTTAGTATATTTGAAAAAAGATTTCATAATTATTATCTACATAAACTCAAATTTTTTCATTAAGATATTTTTCAATATTAAAAGGTTAAAATTTTAAAATATATATTGTTTTAATCTTATCCCAATTCATCCCCTCCCTCTCTCTAGGGCTTGTGTAAACCACCACCATTATTTAGAATAATTTAAATCACTTAAAGCTCATTACAAAGAAAGCTCATTCAAATACCCAAAACTAACCCAAGAGTAGTCTTAGCATTTCATCCGGCATTTGAATCTCTTTCCCACTTAAAACTCCAAATCACATTATTACTAAGGGGCTGTTTAGGATCACTTTCTATTTTTTGTTTTTTTTTATCATCAATTTTTTGTTTTTATTTTGTTTTTATTTTATGTAAAAACAAAAACACATTTGGTATTTTATGAATTTTTTGTTTTAAAAATTAAAAAAAAAAACATATTTAGTTGTTGTTTTTTAAAATTTTTAATGGAAAAAATAAAATAATTAAATTGATTATTATGCTCTAAAGGGCCACGTGGGACCACTTTATGTTTTTTATTTTTTAAATTTTAAAGTAAAATAAAAATATGTTTGATATTTTCTTTTTTTAACATAAAGCAAAAAATATTTGGGGACTCAAATGACGATAATGGATGTTGACCTACAAATCTATTTTATTGCTCGAATTGAATCAATTGTTATGGAATCAATGATCGATGAAAGTGATATGCACAAATTAGATTTGAATAATCGTCGAAACAACTCGAATAGTACTTGCTCATAAAAAGAATCGCTTAGAAGGATTCAAAATGAAAAATCTATCAAACAAGAATTTTTCATAGTTGATTCAACTGCACATAATAAAATTGATAAACTATAAATGCGATATCACGTCATTTAAACCAATGTTATTTTGATCATCACCGATGCTACGAAAAAAATGTCGGCTTGCAAAACAAGCTGCACAAATGCATTTAAAATATTGAAATTTCAGAAAAAAAAAATAGTCATTTGTAGGAGTTGATATAAAAACATGACATATAAAGTAACTACGCACATATTTAAGATCTATCGAAAAGATAAAATTTATGAGAAGATATAAATATATTTTAAATAATAATTATCAATGAGTAAGTTAAATTATTATTATATAATCAAGTTAAATTTAATTAGAGTCAATAATAAATTAATATATAAATTCAATATATATATACACACACACTATATATTAAAATTAATCTATTATTATTCTGTACTCAAGATAAATTTTGTTAGATTAAATTAATTAAAATTAATTTTATTAAATGATATAATTTAAAAAATAAAAAAATCAAACTCAAATCCTTCAAAATCTAAAAGGTATGGCGGGATGTTTTAAAAATAAAGGAAAACAGATTTTACATATTTTTAGTATTTTTGAAAACAAAAAATAACTTGTTTAAAAATAGAAAAATAAAAACAATAAAAATAGATAAACAAACTTTTTTTTTTTATTTTTTTCTATTTCTTAAAATAAAAAATAGAAAAAAAAATAAAAATTGATTCCAAAACAAAGGCCTTAAGTAGGGGTGTGCATTAGATGGTTCAAACCGAAAAACCGAACCGATGTTAATTGGTTGGTTTGGTTCAGTTTTTATATTCATTATTTGGTTTTTGGTTGAAATTATGGGTTAATGCGGTTTTATGATTTTTGGTTCGGTTTTAAGTTAATAAATTTCGGTTTTACAAGAAACCGACATTTCTGATATGAGGGCCGACTTCGACTTCGAGCCTATTTCGCCTCTCGTCTCGAGTCCGTGGAGTCACGGATGAGTTGAGTCGCAGCGAGTCGAATAGTCAATTTACTTAGAGATGCTTCGGAGTTCGGAGTGTTGCCTTCCTCGACTGATGGCGATGCGCCGATGCCATACACTTCTTGAGGATGGAGAGTCTCGAGTCTCGACCAGGGCATAAGGCATGGCGCATTCCAGTCGGTTCCGCCTTCGATCAATCGATCTTTTGGGCTTTCCGCTTTGTCACTTTCCTATTTCACGACTTCTCCTTCCTTTTTTATTTTTTTCTAGGATCTTTGGATACCGATAAATTACATCTACACCTCTGTGTTCTGTGACTTATGTCTTCACTCTTCATTCACTCTTCACATCTGATTTTGAATTTAAGTCTCTTTGATTCTTTGAGAGGTAACAGCCAACAGGTAAGAACTAAATCACATTATCTCAACTCCTCTCTCTATCTCTCTCTCTCTCTCTCTACTCCTTCCTTTGTTGAAATTTTGTTGATGGTTTGAATGTTTGATTCACGGAGGTTGCTTTGGTTTATTGTGAGCCTGTGTGAATTGTGATTGTGTGGTCACTGTCGTGGACTTTATTCTTTGAGAGGTAACAGCCAACAGGTAAGAACTAAATCACATTATCTTAACTCCTCTTTCTCTCTCTCTCTCTCTCTCTCTCTCTCTCTCTACTCCTTCCTTTGTTGAAATTTTGTTGATGGTTTGAATGTTTGATTCACCTGAAGTGGGTCGGTTTGGTTTATTTAGTGAGCTGTGAATTGTGATTGTCACCTGCGTGGACTTTATTCTTTGAGAGGTAATGTACCAGAACTAAATCACATTATCTCAACTCCTCTCTCTCTCTCTCTCTCTCTACTCCTTCCTTTGTTGAAATTTTGTTGATGGTTTGAATGTTTGATTCAGCCTGGGTGAGCAGTGGCCAGTGGGTCAGTTTGGTTTATTCGGTTTGGTTTATTGTGAGCCTGTGTGAATTGTTGTGATTGTGCCATGCCATGGACTTTATTGGTTTGATGGTTTAGGTTTTATGCTATCTATCATGTTAGTTACTGGAAGTCTGGAAGAGCCCTTTTGGAAGAAGTTTCTAAATTTCTTTTTTTTTTCTTATTGATAAAGAAAAAAAATAGCTAGTGCCTATGAAGTTTGTGTTTGTCTCCTGCGGCTCTACCTAGTGCCTACTACCTAGTGCCTATGAAATATGAACATGCTAACTGCTAAGTGCTAACGTGGAATTACATGCTCTTTAGTCTTTACATCATTGTCTCATTGCTATCGATTATAGTATATCATATGATTTGAACTTATCAGCTATCTCTATGCTCAACTCTCAAGGATAATCTGGTTTTTATGCTTCATTCTAGTATGGCATGTAGTATGTAGATCAGTAGATGCATGTCTTGGAAAAATAATGTAAGCCTTATGATTTTTTTTTATCTTAGTGTTTTTTAAATGCAACTATGCAAGTAATACAATTTGATTTATTGGGATGGCTTTAATAAAAACAATATTGAACTGTGATGTTGAGAAATGTGACATTATATTATAATATTTGGGATACATTGCTAGATGGATGATGGAGCTGATTGAGCATTACAATTTGTTAACATGATTCACATGAATTAACATTGTTCAATTATACGATTCATGTCTTTTTTTTCTTCTCAATATTGTAGCATCCAAGCGTTCTTTAATTGAAGTAAGTTTTGTTGATGTAATTTATTAAAGCATGCTTTTTTTTCATTCTTTTTTAATTTATTTAATTTTTTTATTCTAGAAGTAGAAACATGTCACAAGTTGGAGATAGTTCAAACACTGTTAGTTCCTCTAGAGCTATGACCGACTCGAAGTTCAACTTGTAGGAGATGCTAGTGTCAGTGATGAGAAACCACCAATTTCAAAAAAAAAAAGAAAAGCTCCTAGACCTAGATCTGAAGTTTGGGATCACTTTGTGAGGTATACTAATGAGGAAGGAGAAAAATGAGTAAGTGTAATTATTGTGGGAAAATCATATCACGTGATCTAAAGATTAATGGCACTTCAAACTTAAGGGCACATCTTTCTCAGAAGAATCCTATTAAAAATGAACCAAATCAAACTAAACTTGCATTTCAATTTAGTGGTAAAGGTGAGGAGCATTCTACAAGTCTTAAGGCATGGAGATTTGACCAAGAAAATGTAAGGAAAACTTTAGCAATGATGGTTATTGCAGATGAATTACCTTTCAAGCATATAGAAGGTTGGGGATTTAAACATTTCATATCTCAGTGTTGTCCAATGTTTCAAATACCTTCACGGTGGACATTGACACGTGATTGCTTTAAATTTTATCAGGATGAGAGAGCAATTTTAAAAAATCTATTCAAAAAGTCCTGCCATAAAGTTTGTCTTACTATTGATACTTGGACATCAATTCAATGAATTAACTATATGTGTATCACTGCACATTTTATTGATGATGATTGGAAACTCAATAAAAGAGTTATAAACTTTTGTCCAATCTATAGTCATAGGGGAAAATTACTGGGTCAACAAGTTGAGAAGTGTCTTGTAGATTGGGGGATTAAAGCAATTTTTACTGTGACTGTTAATAATATAAGTTCTAATAATGGCATCATCACGCACCTATAAAAAAATTTGGCAAATGGGGAGGTAGTATTCTAGATGGTCGCTTCTTACATATGAGATGCATAGCTCACATTGTTAACTTAATTATGCAAGATGGCAAAGAGATATCTCAATCGCGTCATGTTCAAGAGCGAAGATATATTCATCAATCACCTGCAAGGTTACAAAAATTTAAAGAATGCATTGAAATTGAAAAAATAAAAACTAAAAGCATATTATGCTTAGATGTTCCTACAAGATGGAATTCCACATTTTTAATGTTAAGTGCATCGCTTAAGTTGGAGAGCTTTTGAAAGGTATGAGGAGATTGATACTCAATTTAAATCGAACTAGAGAAGGATGATGATGAAAGTCATATTGTAAATGGTGTTTTAAGTGATGATGATTGGAATAATGATAGAAGATTGCTCCCTTTCTTGGAAAAATTTTATGAACTCACTTTAAGAATTTATGGTTCTTTGTATGTGACATCAAATACTTTTTTTCATGAAATTGAAGTTCTTTGTCTACTTCAAAATTAGGCAAATGGATGGTGATCCAAATGTGAGAAGTATGGCTTCCAAAATGATGACAAAATTTGCTAAATATTGGGGTGTCCATAAAAAATGAATTTGAATATATATCTCGTTGTTTTAGATCCCCGCTTCAAGCTTCTATGTAGAGTTTCGTTATGGATATGTATGAAGGACTTGTTTCAAGCAGACAACTTATTAGGTCATCATGCTATGATATGTTTCATGATTACAAAATAAAAGTTCTTGGTGAAAACCAAATAGGAAGTGGTCTCCATGAGAAACAAAATATTTCTGAAGGGTCTAGTGTTTTACAAATGCAATCTTCTGGGACAAGATATTCAATGATAGAGAAATTCAAAAGATCCAATTTTGGGAAGGATGATGTTGATAATAAATCAGATCTAGATAAGTATTTGGATGAGGAGTCTGAAGTGATGACTGATCAGTTTGATATTTTAAATTGGTGGAAGGTTAATGTACCAAGATATCCTATTCTCTCATACATGGCTCGTGATATTTTAGCTATTCCAATTTCAACCGCTTTCTAATCGCCAAGATGTGGTCGATTCTTAATGCATTTAGAAGTTCATTATCCCCAAAGATTGCACAAGCTCTAATATGTGCACAGGATTGGATGCGAGCAAAATGGACTGTAAATTCAGTAAATGTGGAAGAAAATATTAATGACATTGACAAGTTTGATGAAGGTATTGTTTATGCTGAAATTTATAATGATTTATATTTTTTAATCGTAATTAGAAATTTATAATAAATGAATAATTAATGATTTATTTGTTTTACAGATTTAGCAAAATTAACAAGTGAAACACAAACTTCTTGGCTTGGGTTATGATGAGGATTGAATCTGATTCTAATATGGGATATAGTTAGAGACTTTAGATTTCAAATTTTCATTGGTCTAATGGTCTTCCTTTATCTTATGTTTTGCTATTTTTTGCTTACATTTCTTATATATTGCTATTGGAATTTGGATTGTAATTTTGGTATGGCTGTTAGTTTTATCTTAAGGTTTTCAATACAAATAGGCTTTTTTAGGGTTTAGGGCAATGATAATGATGAAAATGATCAATGTATACATGCGGTGTGAACTTTTTTGGTGTTATTGCCCTCTTAAGTCTTAAAAGCTTAGAGCTGGCGATTTCTCAAAATTATTGATGCCCCGTATGTATATATGGTGATCATATTTTTTAGATATTACACTTGAATCTTGATAATAAAAGATATTTTTATAGTTGAGCTTGAGCCCCAAAATCCAAATTACAAATATACGTAAATATATATCATTTATTCTTGTAGACTTTTGAGAACAGGATGTTGGATGACACTAAATATTTCATATTTGTAATCCTTTTCTTGATCAAGTTCATGGCATCCTTTTACTTTTGAGAACATGAAATTGCCTTGTCTTTTAAACTTATACAAATCTTACTTCGCCTTCTGCATACCCGCATTCTTACGGTAGTAGTGGCTCTTTCACCGCCTTGCTATATGCCCTCAGATCTCGATTCTTTGGGTGTTTGTGATTGGTTTAGTGGATGTTGGCTAGCTGCTGTGTATATTTCTATTAGCTATTGTTGGTCCTTTGGAATTGCCTTGCCTTTTAAACTTGTACAAATCTTCCTTCAGTTCCTTGCTGCTTTGGAATTGCAATGTAAATTCATTTTTGCTGATTCTTTTGTTTCTTTTGGTTATGGTTTTAAGCTCCTCCTATATTGAACTTCCTCTTTTGGCTACGGTGGCTTTGGATTTGGGTATTGTCCAAGATTGGTTGGCTGAAGGATATTTGGTGGCTGGTTGCCTAGTGCTTGGTTGGGTGCCTTTATTGATGTTATTCCTGTTGGTTGGCTTGTAGTTTGTCTTACTGGGCTTTGTATCTTTTTATCTTTTGCTAGCTATTCTATTAACCTGGATCAAATTTTCTTTTGCCTTTGTTGGGTTTAGTGGCTGCTATCTGCTTCTACACTTTCCTCGACTGTCTTGGGTGATTTTGGCTTGATGACTGATCACTGATGTTGGTCTTTACACTAACTTTAGTTTTCTACTACTATGGTGGTTGGCTAGGAGGATATGTTGGCTGACTAGTTTGGTTGGTTGTATTAGCTAGGTTGGGAGGGGCTATTTTGGCTAGTTTTTTTCTCCTTTGGTGACTCTTTTGGGAACCTACTGGTGTTCTTTTTGTGACCTATATTTCTGGTTTCCTCTTGCTTTTTTTTTTGTTATGGTTTTAAGCTCCTCCTATATTGGACTTCCTCTTTGGCTTTTGGATTTGGGTATTGTCCAAGATTGGTTGGTCAAGGATATTTGGTGGCTATTAGTTGGCCTACGGTACTGGTGGCTTGGTTGGGTGCCTTTATTGATGTTATTCCTATTGGTTGGCTTGTAGTTTGTCTTACTGGGCTTTGTATCTTTTTGTCTTTTGCTGGCTATTCTATTAACCTGGATCAGATTTTTGTTTGCCTTTGTTGAGTTTAGTGGCTGCTATCTGCTTCTACACTTTCCCCGGCTATCTTGGGTGATTTTGGCGATGATGATCATGATGTTGGTCTTTACACTAACTTTAGTTTTCTACTACTATGGTGGTTGAGGGTATATGAGTGGTGACTAGTTTGGTTGGTTGTATTAAAGCTAGGTTGGTTGGAGGGGTGGCTATTTTGGTTTTTCCTGCTCCTTTGGTGACTCTTTTGGGAACCTACTGGAGTTCTTTTTGTGACCTATATTTCTGGTTTCCTCTTATATATTTTTATTTAAATTTTGTGGTCGTTATTCTTAGTCTGGGCCAGTTGTTTCTTTGTCTGCTAATATATACAAGTTATGGAAGCCTTTGGGCTACTTGTTTGCCAACCTTCGTGACGACCACCAACCCCTGTCCCCTCGACTTACTGCACTTGGCACTCTTGCCTTTGTTTGCTAATAGCCTAATACTGTTGATGAAGGCCTTTGCTCATTTTGAACACAAAATTGTTTAAAATTGTTCTTTTCATGAATTCTTATGCATGGGGGTCATGAATGTTTGAAGGAACAGACTGAACATTGCAAGGAAGATGGAGATGAAGATATTATTTTATATGAACAACTGTAGTGGCCCAACATTTGATTTGGCTTAATACAATTGAATTATGTTGTACTATTTTTTCTCTCTTTCTTTAATTGTTTATAATTTTTATTTGTACATTAATTCATAAATTGTATCAATATGAAAACTATTTACATTGTACATTATATTGTATCAATATGTATACATGTAGTTTAGTAACTTTAATTAATAAAATTTCTCTATTATTTGTTTGTTAATTTTAAAATTCTTTTTTTAATCTATCTCTATAATTCGGTTTAGGGAAAACCGAACTCTAATTCAGTTTATTTGGTTCGGTTTATATGGTTTTTTTGTGCTACTTTGATCGGTTCAGTTTTTTTAGAATAACGGTTTGGTTTATTCGGTTGGAACAAAAACCAAACCGAATAAGCCAAACCGACCGAATGCTCACCCCTAGCTTTAAGAGGGTATTTTGGATCACTTTCTTCTTTTTGTTTTTCTATTTTTATTTTCAGTTTTTTTTGTTTAGTTTCTGTAAAAACAAAAACACGTTTGGAATTTTTATGAATATTTTTAAAATTAAAAAACATATTTAGTTATTATTTTTTAAAAATTTTAATAGAAAAAAATAAAATAATGAAATTGATTATTATACTCTAAAGGCCACTTGGAACCACTTCATGTTTTTTATTTTCTAAATTTTAAAATAAAATAAAATTATGTTTTTCATTTTTTTTATTTTAACATAAAGCAAAAAAATGTTTGGGGATATAAATGACGATGATGGATCTTGACCTACATATATGTTTTATTGCTCGAATCGAATTAATTGCAATAGAATCAATGATCAGTAAAAGTGATGTGCATAAATTAGACTTAAATTATCATCCAAAATAACCCAAATAGTACTCGTTTATAAAGAGAATCAATTAGAAGGTTCAAAATGTAAAAATCTATCAAATAAAAAATTTTCAAATTTGATTCAATTGCATATAATAAAATCAACAAGATACAAATGCAATATCACATGATTTGAATCAATATTACTTTAATCATCATCGATTCTACTCAAAAAATGCTGCAAGACAAACCACACCGAAAAATGAAAGACATCTATTTATAAGAGTTAATGTATAAACATGAAATGTAAAATACCTACGCTCATATTGAAGATCAATGAGAAAAATAAAATTTATGAAAAGATATAAATGTATTTTAAATAATAATTATTAATGAAGTAAGTTAATTTTTTATTATTATATAATCAAGTTAAATTTTATTAGAATCAATCAAAATTAATATATAAATGATATATATATATATATATATATATATATATATATATATATATATATATATATATATATATATATATATATATATATATATATACATGATATATTAAAATTAATCTATTATTATATCCTTCACGCAAGATAAATTTTGTTAGATTAAATAAATTAAAATTAATATTATTATATGATATAATTTAGAAAATAAAAAAATCAAACTCAAATCCTTGAAAATCTAAAAAGTATGACTAGGTGTTTTAAACATAACGAAAATTAGGTTTTACATGTTTTTAGTATTTATTTTTAAACAAAAAACAAACTTGTTTAAAAATAGAAAAATAAAAAATAATAAAAATAGATAAACTAACATATTTTTAATTTTTTTTTGTTTCTTAAAAATAAAAATAGAAAATAGAAAATAAAAATTGATTCCGAACGTAGCCTTAGCATTTCGTCCAACATTGGAATCTCTTTCCCGCTTAAAACCCAAATCACAATGTTACTAAGGGGCTGTTTGGGATTACTTTCTACTTTTTTTATTCTTAGTTTTTTTTTTCTTTTATTTTTGATTTATGTAAAGACGAAAACACATTTGATATTTTATGAATTTTTTCTTTCAAAAATTTATAAACAAAACAACAAATTTAGTAGTTATTTTTTAAAATTTTAATGGAAAAATTAAAATAATGAAATTGATTATTATACTCTAAGGGGCCACTTGGGACCACTTTGTATTTTTTTTATTTTTTTTAAATTTTAAAATAAAATAAAAATATGTTTGATATTTTTTTATTTTAACATAAAGCAAAAAAATATTTGGCGACACAAATGACGATGATAGATGTAGACTTACCTATTTGTTTTATTG
This sequence comes from Cymbidium sinense, assembly GCA_021442155.1. Lineage (NCBI taxonomy): Eukaryota > Viridiplantae > Streptophyta > Magnoliopsida > Asparagales > Orchidaceae > Cymbidium > Cymbidium sinense. Next base: position 86,495,356 of record CM038219.1, read on the forward strand.
CTCAAATCGAATCAAATATAATGAAATCAATAATCGATGAAAGTGAACAAATTAGATTTGAATCATCGTTGAAACAACCAGAATAATACTCATTCATGAAGAGAATCTCTTAAAAGTTTTCAAAATGTAAAGATATATCAAATAAGAATTTTTCATAGTTGATTCAATTGCACATAATAGAATCGATATGCTACAAATGTGATATCACGCGATTTGAACCAATATTATTTTGATCATTACCGATGCTACTCAAAAAATGTCTGCTTACAAGACAAACTATACCATATATTTGAAACGATGAAAATACAGAAGAAAGGCACACATTTATAGAAGTTGATGAATGAACATTAAATCTAAAGTACTTACGCGCATATTTAATATCTATGAGAAAAATAAAATTTATGAGAAGATATAAATATATTTTAAATAATAATTAATGAAGTAAGTTAAATTATTACTATTATATAATCAAGTTAAATATAATTAGAATCAATCAAAAATTAATTTATAAATTTAAATTTATATTATATTATATATATATATATATATATATATATATGCACACACACACACACAGATGATATATTAAAATTAATCTATTAGTATCATGCACTTAAGATGTGTTGCATGCTAGAAAACCAGTTGCGGTAGAATAAAAGTTTACGCCTTAGCCTTATTGTGGGTTCCAACACACACACAGATGTTTGAAGAATGAATAAGAAAACTCAAGAATTTTTATGTGGAAAAACACTAGAAAGATGGGAAAAAAACTACGGGGTCTAGCCCAGCAAAAATTTTTCACTAGTCGAAGCAAGAATCTTGATGTCGAAAGCAATCTAATTACAAGTAACCCGCTTTAAAATATAATTAAATCGGCTCCTAAATATGGAGTATTTATAGTCAAATCGAGCGTCTTAACGAGCTAGATCTAACAAGCCTAATATCTCCTAATTCTGACCTCATTTGAGCATTCAAATACTTAAAATACATCAGATGATCGAAGAAATCATTTCGAGCCGTCCGATGGAGTGGTTTGAATTTTGTATGTATTTACAGAAACACCACTCCTCTAATCTATAAATAGCCCCTCATTTTTCACATGAGAGTAAAAAAGAGAAGAGAGTTCTGGGCTTGAAGATTCTCCAAGCATGATCGCAGAACCATCGACTACCGCCGACCACCGCCGGGCCTCCAATCACCTCCGGCCGCCATAACCACTGCCGATCTCGCCGCCGTTAATCACTGCTGACCACTGCTGCTGCCACCGCATCGACCACCATCGTCATTGCCGCTAACTATCGCCGGCTGCTGCCAAATTTATCGATCATCGTCATTATCAACCACTATCTATCATCACTGCCGACCACTGCCGCCGGTTACACCGCTGGCCGGCCGCTATCACCTGCCGCCCGCAACTATTGCGCTCCACATCAACTACCACTATCGACATCATCGTTATCGACCACCGCTGACTACCGCCGCCATCTCCGCCGGGCCATCACCATCGGCCACATTGCAGCCGTTTCACCATCACCTACTACCAATTAATAACGCTACTAACCATCATTACATACTGTTGTTACCGATTAGGATTCTATTATCATGCTTTTCATATACTCGTAATCCGTGAGGAAAAACTTTGTACTCAAATATATAGTGGAAAATTTTATTTGCTAAGCCCTGATTTTTTCCCTCTTCTGGTTTTTTCACGTAAAAATTTTAGAGTTTTCTTGTTCATTCTTCAAACATCTGTGTGTTGGAACCCACAACAAAGCTAAGGCGTAAACTATTATTCTACCGCAACTGGTCTTCTAGCACACAATAATTTGACGCCGTCTATGGGAACATTCCCTTTATATCTTCACAATGGTTAACAATCTGACTTTATGTTTAGAATAACACCACGTATATGGTGAAGAAAATCTTACTCTCGAGGAACACATAAGAAGAATGAAGATTCATCAAACTTCGATCTTCCAGTTTTTCTTGGAGACTAGGGGGCAACTCTTAAAAGATTATCCAAATCAATATTTTGGATATCTAATTGATTATCAATTCGAGAAGCAAGTCAGTAATACTAATAAAAAAGGCAAAGGTCAAGGAGCAACTTTGGCTACATGCTCAAACAAATGTTTTGATTTGACCCCTTCCATACAGGTTAACGTCATCGAGCAAAGACTCCGACAAATAATCTTGGATAGGTAAAAATATCAGATCTACTCCACACAGGTTAATGTCATCGAGCGAAGACTTTGACAAACAACTTTGGATAGGTCAAAACTTCAGACCTACTCCACACAGGTTAACGTCATCGAGCAAAGACTTTGACAAACAATCTTGGATATGTCAAAACTGCACCTACTCACGCAGTTAACGTCATCGAGCAAAGACTCTGAGAAACAATCTCGGATAGGTCAAAACTTCAGACATACTCTACACAGATTAACGTCATCGAGCGAAGACTCTGACAAACAACCTAGGATTGGTCAAAACTTCACACCTACTCCCCACAAGTTAACGTCATTGAGCAAATACTTTGACAAACAATCTTCTTCATTTAATCCTCCCACTTGAGAAATGTGCAACTCACGTTGTATCTCAATCGGGGCATGATCAATCCTAAGGGGATTTGACAGCTCTTCCATGTGGTGCCATCAGTAACACTCGACAAATAATCGATGGGTTAAAATCCTCCGACCCCTTCCATAAAGATTAACGCCATCGGTAATACTCGACAAACAATCTGAGAGGTCAAAAATCCTCAACGATTCACCTCTCTTCCATATGTTAACGCCATCGGTAACACTCGACAAACAACCTCGGATAGGTCAAAATCCGGATTCAATTCGACCTCTTCCATACTGTGTTAACGCCATCGAGTAACACTCACTAACAACCTCGATGAGTCAAAATCCTCGGATTCAATTCGACCTCTTCCATACAAGTTAACGCCATCAAGTAAACTTTGACAAACAACCTGATGGGTCAAAATCCTCGGATTCAATGACCTCTTTCATACGTTAACGCCATCAAGTAACACTGACAAACAACCTCGATGTGTCAAAATCCTATTCGATAACTTTCTATGTGTTAACGTCATCGAGTAACACTCGACTAACAACCTCGATGAGTCAAAATCGATTCACCTCTTCCATACAAGTTAACGTCATCAAGTAAAACTTTGACAAACAACCTCGGATGGATCAAAAATCCTCTGCGGATTCAATTCGACCTCTTTCATACATGTTAATGTCATCAAGTAACACTTTGATAAACAACCTCGGATGGGTCAAAAATCCTCAGCAGATTTAATTCTACCCATTCCATACAAGTTATCAGCATCAAGTAACATCATAGAGAATGATACTCTGAGATTATCTTCCAGACTTTCTGAGTTGTTTGAAGGATGGTTCCTAATTGACGTTTCCCCGCCATCTTGGTAGTTGTCAACTATTAAACCATCCATTGGAGTTTCAAGAAATTCAATTTCCTACAAGAAGAAGTAGAAACTACGGGCCTTGATCGCCTCAACCCGCCCCGACGATGACGCTGACGCTTTTTCGAGGGAAAATCGAGCTCACGATGAACTACGCCTTGATCGCCTCAACCGCCGGTCCAACGAGATAATTGATGCATCTTTCAAGAGAAAACTGATATCAGATGAACTACGGGCCTTGAACGCCCAACCCGATCGGTCCGACGGAGCTTGACGCCTTTTCGAGTGAAAACCGAGCCTCCAGATGAACTATGTGCCTTGATCGCCTTCAAACTCGGTCGGTCTGACGAGGACAGTTGACGCCTATTTCGAGGGAAAACTGAAGCCTCGCCCTATGAACTATGGACATTAATCACCTTTAAACCCTACACCCGACAAAGGTCTTTTGAGAGAAAAATCGGGCCAGATGAACTACGCCTTGATCGCTTCCAAACCCGGTCCGACGAGGAGATGCCTTTCGAGGGAAAACCGAGCCCAGATAAAACTATGGGCCTTGAATGCCTCTGAACCCGATCGGTCTGACGAGGACAATTGACGCCTCTCTCGAGGGAAAATCGGAGCCTTGTCGTATGAACTACGGGCTTTGATCGCCTCCGAACCCGGTCGGTCCGACGAGGACAGTAGATGTAGACGCCTCTTTCAAGTGAAAACTGGAGCCTCACCGTATGAACTACGAACCTTGATCACCTCCAAACTCGGTCGGTCCGACGAGAATAGTTGACGCCTCTTTTGAGGGAAAACTAGAGCCTTGCCATATGAACTATGGGCCTTGATCACCTTCAAACCCGGTTGGTCCGACGAGGACAGTTGACGCCTCTTTTGAGAGAAAACCGGAGCCTCAAAGATGAGCTATGGGCCTTGATCAACAAAGCGAATGACCTTCTCTTAAGAAGAAGGTCAGAACTTTCTGACAAAAGGAAAGAAAAAAGATTTTTTTTTACCCTGACCCTTGAACTTCGGCTAGATGATTTCTCATCCAATGCAAAGGAACACTAGAGCATATGAGAGTTGTGTCTCCTTACTTGACCATAGGGGGTTTTTATAGATCCAATGTTGTGGGAAAGAGAAAATAAATTTTAAAAAAATTCTCTTCTCATTATGACATTTAATTTAAAAAAAAAACTCTATCCTCATTATGATATTTAATTAAAAAAAACCCTCTCCTCATTATAACATTTAATTAGAAAAAAAAATCATTTCTCATTATGACATTTAATTAAAAAAAACTCTGTCCTCATTATGACATTTAATTAAAAAAAACCTCAATCTCTTTCAAGACTATATATATATATATATATATATATATATATATATATATATATATATATATATATATATATATATATATATATATATATATATATATATATATATATATATATATGTATAATCAAATAAATAAACATTGATAATTAATTAGTTAATAAATAAATTAATACATATAACATATGTAATTACAAATTGTAATAATAAGTAAAGTTATTTAATATATTTTTGGATGAAATAAGTAATGTCATCCAAAAATAGGGGGACAACTAATATGACACTAAAAATTTCACTAGTCGAAGCACTAATCTTGATGTCGAAAGCAATCTGATTCTGAGTCAAGACTAACCCAGATCAAGCGCTTAAAATATAATTAAAAATTTTGTGATATTAGTCGGCTCCTAAATATGGAATGTTTATAATAAATCGAAGGCCTTTAACGATGGATATAACCTAAGATCTTTTAATTCTGACTTCATTTGAGCATTCAAATACATAAAATACATCAGATTATCAAAGGAATCATTTCAAGCCCTACGATGGAGTGGTTTGATTTTACATTTAGAAATGTCACTCTAATCCATAAATTCATTCATTCACGAGGAGGGTCAAACAAAAGAGAGAGAGCTCTGCGGAAGATTCTCCAAGCATGATCGCGCAACATCTCGATGGTCGACCATCGCCGTCGCCAACCACCACCGGCCGCTGCGCTATTACCACCGCCGGCTCGCCGCTGAACCACCGTTGTCGACCACCGCTACGGCCACCGCCCGACCACCGCAGTCACCACGCTAATCACTGCCGGCCGCCGCTATCGGTCACCACCATCGATTATCGCTGCCATCCCACCGACGCTTATCACCGCTGACCACTGCTGCCGGTTACTACCGCTTGCCGCCACCGACCATCACCGGTCGCCACCGCCAACCATCGGCCGCCGCCATCAACCACCACCATCAATCATCATCGTCATCGACCACCGCCGACTACCGCCGACCATCATTGTCGGTCATCTTTGCCGGTCATCACCATCGGCCGCTAACCGTTACTATTCACCATCACCAACTACCACCAACAACTGTTACAGCTTAACCACTGGCGCATAGCTGTTGTTACATGATTTTGGGATTCCCATTGTCAGGCTTTCTCCTATACAATTTTGTAATCCCGTATCAGGAAAACTTTGTACCCTGAAACAAAAATATAGTGGAAAATTTTTGGGCTAGGCCCCGTGGTTTTTTCCCCCTCTTTCTAGGGTTTTTTCACTTAAAATTTTTGGAGTTTTCTTGTTCATTCCTCAAATATGTGTGTGTGCTGGAACCCACAACAAAGCTAAGGCGTAAACTTTTATTCTACCAACTAGCTTTCTAGCACGCAACAAGATGAATTTTGTTTGATTAAATTAATTAAATTAATATTATTATATGATATAATTTAAAAAATAAAAAATAATCCAATTCAAATCCTTGAAAATCTAAAAAATATGGCTCGATGTTATAACAACAACAACAACAATAAGCCTTAATCCCACTAGGTGGGGTTGGCTACATGAATCCTTCATATCCATTGTGTCCTATTATGTGTCAAATTGTCATTTAAATCAAGTATGCTAAGATCATTTTTTATACATCTTAACCAAGTATTTTTAGGTCTACCTCTATCTTTCTTAACATAAGGCAAATCTAATGCATCTACTCTCCTAATCGGGTCATCAGACGACCGATGCTTTATGTGGCCAAACCATCTAAGGCGACTCTCCCTAATCTTATCTACCACTGGGGCTACTCCAACTTTTTCCAATATATTCATTTTGCTATCTCTAAGAGTAAAGCCACTCATCCACCTAAGCATCCTCATCTCGTAAATACTTAACTTAGTCTTATGCTTCTCTTTATTGGCCAACATTCTGCCATAAGTCATTACAGTCTTACACCATCTTATAAAATTTTCCCTTAAGTTTAAGTGGAACTTTTCTATCACATAATGATGCATTCCTCCACTTCAACCATCCAACTTGAATTCTACTAATAACATCTCCATCTATTTCACCATCATTTTGAACAATAGAGCCTATATCTCAAACGCCACTCTTATTAATGACTTGTTCACCTAATGTCACAACACTACCACTAGAACTTCTACAACTAAAATTACACTCCATATATTCAGTTTTAGATCTACTTAAATGAAAACCTTTAGACTTTAGAGTTGACCTCCATAATTCAAGTTTCTTATTGGACTCCCTCTCTAGTCTTATCAACAAGAAGAATGCCATCAGCAAAAAGCATACACCAAGGTACATCTTCTTGTAAATGCCTAGTAAGGACATCCATAAGAAAGAAAAATAAACAAACATTTTTTTTTTTGGTTTCTTAAACATAAAAATAGAAAATAGAAAACAAAAATTGATTCTAAACAAGGTCTTAGTATTTTATCTAGCATTGGAATCTCTTTCCCACTTAAAATTTCAAATCATATTATTACTAAGAGGTTGTTTGAGAACACTTTCTATTTTTTGTTTTTTTGTTTTTGTTTTTATTTTATTTTTTTATGTAAAAACAAAAACTCGTTTGTTATTTTTATGAATTTTTTAAATTAAAAAAAAACATATTTAGTTGTTATTTTTTTAAAAATTTTAATGAAAAAATTAAAATAATGAAATTGATTATTATACTCTAAGGGGCCGCTTAGGACCACTTTATGTTTTTTATTTTTAAAATTTTGAAGTAAAATAAAAATATGTGTGATATTTTCTTATTTTAATATAAAGCAAATAATGTTTGGGGACTCAAATGACGATAATGGATGTTGACCTACATATCTATTTTATTTCTCGAATTGAATCTTGTAATGGAATCAATGATCGATGAAAATGATGTGCACAAATTAAATTTGAATCAATGTTGAAACAACCCGAATAGTACTCGTTCATAAAGAGAATGGCTTAGAAGAATTCAAAATATAAAAATCTATCAAATAAGAATTTTTCATAGTTGATTCAATTGCACATAATAAAATTGATGCTATAAATGCGACATCATGCGATTTAAACCAATGTTATTTTGATCATCGGCAATGCTACTCAAAAAATGCCTACTTGCAAGACAAACTGCACCGATGCATTTGAAATATTGAAAAATATAAGAAAACAATCAGGTTGTTTAATAAGAAATATAAAGATACTATATTTAAGATCTATGAAAAAAATAAAATTTATGAGAAGATATAAATAGATTTTAAATAACAATTATTAATGAAGTAAGTTAAATTATTATTATTATTATTATTATTATTATTAGTATTATTATATCAAATTATATTTAATTATAATCAATCAAAAATTAATTTTTAAATTCAAATTATATTATATATATATATACACACATCATATATTAAAATTAATCTATTATTATTCTGCACTCAGGATAAATTTTGTTAGATTAAATTAATTAAAATTAATATTATTATATGATATAATTTAAAAATTAAAAAAAATCAAATTTAAATCTTTGAAAATATAAAAAGTATGACTAGATGTTTTAAAAATAAAGAAAAATTAGTTTTATATATTTTTAGTATTTTTAAAAACAAAAAAATAAACTTATTTAAAAACAGAAAAATATAAACAATAAAAATAAATAAACAAACATTTTTTTTTCTGTTTCTTAAAAATAAAAATTGATTCCAAACAGGATCTAAACTTTCACTGGTGTTTTCATCCATCAATTCCACTAAAAATTTCAGCCACCAACCTCGTATATCCTTTTGATTATTTTGATGCATAAAACGGTACTTTTTTTGGATAACGTCTTCGAAATATAGATTTTAGCTTTTAAAGATTTTTAAAATAAAATTTGAGTTAAAATCTACCTTATTTATAAAGCATCATCCTTAGATTCAAATCCTTATTTGCCAAATATCTAAAACTAAATAAATAAAATTAATCATGCTTGTCGAATAGCAGCACCTTTCTTGGAATAATGTAGGTGCTATTGTTGAACAGGCCCACATCATGAAAATTTAGAAAGTGTAGTCTTTCTTGTCGGAGATGTTGGTAAGCATACTAGTGTAGTGTTCTAATGAACCTTTTGTTATGGATAGAATATAATCCCAAGTAGATGAAATAAGATAATAAAAATTTTTAAATTTTATCAGTTTTAAAAATAATTTATTATAATAAATTATTATTTAAATATTTACTATTTTTTTAATATCTTAAGATAAATTTTAAATTTCATTTAAAGGTTATCATGCATGAATTTACATGTTTAAATGATTTTGGGGCTATTCCTTTTTTTTTGGTATATTAGAAATATCTTTATAAGTAAATAATTAAAATATTAGATATTTAATTATTAAAAACTACAAATATATAAAATAAATTCTAATCAATTAGGTTAGACTATAATCACTAAAATACACCTTTGGAATACATGGTATAACAAAGGGCCCATTGAGGGAAACTTGGTTATCTATCAAAAGAAGGCATTTTTTGATGCCTCACAAATACATCAATTTGTAAAAGGCCTATCACATAAATCCATTACTAGATCAATATCAAGGACAAATGAAGATTTAGTCACTCATTTGGCCAATGAAATTGATGGGAAAAGCCTTAAAGAGAACATCATAACCAAAGAAACTCCATAGGAAAAGTGATTTCAAATTAGAGCATGCATTTTTGGAGATGAATAGCTAAACCTTATGTATTTTTTGTGTTATGTATTTGTGATTATTTTTATATAATTGTGGTTTAATTATAAATGTGTTTCTCCATGACCTTTAAAAGTCAATGGAAGTGTTTGCTTGGGGTTTGAGAGCTTAGGCAAGGCATATTTTAGCCTATGGTTATAATTGAATCATGCCATAATCTATTGTCATTTTGGTAGCTAGCTAGGAGAGCACTTACAAAAAATCATATAATTAAGCTTGTGCATAATTACAAATGAGACCCCCTTAGTATTGTTAGTTTAAAGGAACACTTGTGTCTTTTGGCCATGGAATGGATGTACGACATGTGGAAAATAAATTTGTGACCATGTAATTATTAATTTTTGATGTAATGAGATGTTATTTAATGTTTTATTGTGAAAAAATTGAAATTTTATGGTGTTTTAGGCTTAGTGGGAAATTGTTTTAAAATTATAGGGTTGCTTAGTGGTAGCCTTCTTCTCTTGGCACAATATTTTAGAGAGTAGTGTGTGGTTATCCCTTTTTGGATCTTAAAAACTTTCATTGGTGGTTATAATTCTTTACATAGTGAATATTTCTACATATTTTATTAAAATTTCTACCACAAAATTCTCTCCTTAAGCCTACTACAAAGGTCACTAAGCCTTGGATGAAATTAGATCTTGTCTAATTACATCTAAGATTAGGCCATCTTAAACTCCACCAAGTAAATTCAAATTTTCTAGATCTAATATAAATTCATTGTAGATCAATTTTCATGTGTTTTACTTGAATTTTCTTAATTTTATGCTAAGTTGCTAATTCAAAAATCGTAGTCTTCATTATTTTATCCACTTTGTTAATTCTTTATCTAGCCACTACAAAAATCCAAAATAATATCAAATAAACTCTAAAAAGTTAAAACTTTTCATATCACTCCATGAATGTGTTATCTATTTAATTAGAGTGGTATCTTGGATTTTCACTTGATAATTTTCAAATAACATGCATTTTCACAAAGTTTGTCATATTTGCATAGATTTTTCCTAGCTAGCTTCATCATCCTAATTAACCTATCAATCATATTAAAATCATTCTAAAAGCTCCAAATCTCTAATATACTCATTTATGGAAACCAAAGGTCCACATTATTTTAATATTAGAGGAAAAAGATCCCAACTTTATTTAAAGTAGATTACCATCATTTTAAGGACCATTTGGGATCACTATCTATTTCTTCTTCTTTTTTTCAAAAAAAATTCTTTAGTTTTTTATTTTTATTTTATTTTTATTCTAAACCAAAATAATAACATGTTTGGTATTCTTATGAATTTATTATTTTTATAAACAAGAAACAAAAAATCATGTTTTGTTTGTCATTTATTGTTGGGTATGGTTGTAATGTCATCTCACTTTAAAGAATGTTTAATCAGGTCTTCTTAAAGAAAGACTTTTTGATTCATTTTTTTTTACTTTTTAAGTGTTTCTAAGTACTTACATTTCAATACTTGTGTGAGGTGGTGAAAAAAAATTAGCATAGTTAAAGTACCCAGTCAAAACAAAAGGCATGTATAACATAATTATAAGACAAGTGCTTTGTGGTTCAAAAGAGCACTCAAATTCTTTATTTGCCCAACAACAAAATGTTGTTGTCCTTTATTTTTAGCTTACATCTTTAACTTTTTTTTTGTCTTATATTTCTAATGATATCCTGGTAGAGTGATATAGGATTATCAATAAGAATGGAATGCATAGCAAATTACAAAGAGAAAAAAATTAATCATACTAAAAATCAATATTTTTCATTCTAAGATGGAAGATATGCATCCATTGAATCCTTTTAATCAATTATGATGTATGTGCCCAGATAATTTGTAGTATGCATTATATATACATATACATATATATGTGCTCATGCTTAACAGATAGGCAACGAGATATTTGGGAAACCCAATAAAGCTCCAAAAAAGTATAAACCCCACTCTGACAACCTAAACAAAACCAATTTTTTTGAAAATATTGCTAAGCAAGTTTTACAAACTCGAAACTACTTATATTTTTATGATCTTATATTAGTCATAGAAAAATTAAAGTTAAAAAAGATTCAGTCATTGTAATGCATTGTATAGTCAAGCATATTACATGAGAGTTTTGAAGAAGACACACTGACACACCTTGAGGTTTCAAATAAAGTTAGATAAAATCAAGATATTTATTAAGGATACATAAAATAAAAGTAATAATTATTCTCCAACAATAAGTATAAGATTTAGATAAATCTTGAACATATACTTATTTGTTTAACTAAACAATAACAAGAAAACATCATATCCTTACACAATATTTAAACAATTATCTATTTTATTGTGTAATGGAAGCTCTAGCAGCATATAAAGAGATTGACTTGAAAGATGTGGTCTCTAAAGCTCGAGATACAAAGTAGCATTGGCTTTATTATCGGACAATGACATAAGTGTCAACATTTGCGTTGATTTATTTGTTTGGCAGTGACATCATTGAGAAGTAAAGAGGAGTTGGGAAGAAAGTGTTAAGGCAAATCGGGGAGTCAGTGGGAGAGCTTGAATTAGATAGAGTGCAAAAAATCATATAAAACATGTTTTTACCTATTTTTTGCATTTTTAAAAACAAATAAAACTTATTTTAAAACAAAATTAAAAAATGTTGTATAAATGAGCATTTTGTTTCTATTTTTTAAAAACAAGAAAATAAATAAAACACAAAAAGGTTCATTCCTAAAAGCCCCTTAGAATATATGCATATTTTTGTTATCCTTTTAATGAGTAGCGTGTAGTTATCCTTCTAGTATTTATACAAATCTTTCTTTGGAGATAGTTCTTATTTTTTTTAGTGAATCTTCGTACATACTTTACTAATTTTTTTACCACAAAATTCTCACCCTATATTATTCTACAAGGGTCAGCCAAGCTTTGGTTGAAATCAGACCTTATTTAATTACATCTAGGGTTAGGACATCCTAAACTCCATCAAATAATTTCGAAGTCTCCAAATTTAATCAAAGTTTAATGTAGATCAATATTCATGTGTTTTCCTTAGATTTTTTTAATATCTTTCTAAGTACCAAATTCAAAAAACCCTAGCCTTCCTTGTTGTATTTACTATGTTTATTCTCTTCCTAATAAATACAAAAAATCCAATCAAATAAACTCTAAAAAATCAAAACTTTTTATAGCTCTCTTTGAAAATATTTTCTATTTAATTGATGTAATCTCTTGGATTTTTACATGATAATTTTTAAATAACACACATTTTTTTAAAGTTTGTGTGATCAAGATAAATTTGACCAACTTGGCTTCCTAACCTAATTAAACATAAAATCATACTAAAACCATTCCAAAAGCACCATATCTTCAATAGACTCAATTAAGAAAATTCTTCAACAAATTATCTTTAAAAACATAAGGCCCACATCATTTTGGTATTAGGGACAAATAATCCCAAGTCTATTTGAAATGGATTACCATAATTTTAGAGTTTCTACAAATGATGGTTATCCTTTCATTGAGTACTATGTGGTCATCCTTTTGGTATTTCTACAGATCTTTTTTTAGATTGTTCTTCTTTGTTTAGTGAAGCTTCCTACATATTTTACTAAATTTTCTACCTCAAAATCGTTTGTCTAAACTCTATTACAAAAAGTTAGCCAAGCCTTGCTAAAATCAAACCTTAATACATATATTGGTTTAGGCTATCCTAAACTCCACCAGCTAATTTAAATTCTCCAGATTTAATATACATTTATTTTAGATTAATTTTCATGAGTTTTACTTGAATTTTCTTGATGTTTTGTTAAGTACTAAATCCAAAAACCTTAGCCTTCACAATTTTATCCATTGTGTTTGTGACATGCCCAACCACTACAAAAATCCAGAAAATATATAAATTAAAATCCAAAAAAGTATAAATTAAAATCCAACAAATATAAAAATTTTTAGATCACTCCATGAAATTATTGTTTATTCCATACGAGAGATATCTTGGATTTTTATTTAATAATTTTAAATAATACATATTTTCCCAAAGTTTGATATATCTAAATAGATAGGACCTAGTTGCCTTCTTGACCCTAATTAACTTATCGAATTATATTGGAATTGTTCCAAAAGCTCCAGATAATTAATAGACTCAATTTAAAATTTCTTCAACTAACACTATTTGAAAACCCAAGGCACACATCATTTTGGCATCAAAGGCAAAGGATCCCAATACTATTTGGAGAGGATTACCATCATTTTAGAGGAAGATTTTCACCAAGACTATTTGAAGTGGATTTCCAACACTTTGTAGGCTACACATGTGAACTTTTAAAGTATTAAATGGTGCAAGGGTTGCCCATATTGTGGAGAAACAATGGAGTCCATTTGAAGGACATCCTTTGGTGAAGGAAAGGAGGGTTTAGTGGAGGAAATCCACTCTCTTCACTTGGTAACTTCTATTGCTCCCATTTTGAATAAAGTACTTATTTTTATTTTATCCATTTCATTGGATTCTAATTATTTGTATGTCAAATGAGCAATGAAAGTAATAACCTATTGACCTTACTTTTGGAGTGAGGATTGATCTCTCCCATCTTAGATTTAAGAGCCTTTTAGACACTTAGACTTCCTTAGTGCTAGGACACTTTTATTGATTAAGGGAACACTAAACCTAGGCCGGGACTTACAGGGCATAACCATAAGTCAAAAATTAACCTTAGGACAAATAGGTTTCACCTACCCTAAAGCCTAAAACAAGGCTTGTACCCATCAACCCATCCAAACATAAGCTCATATGATTGGAGCTAAACCAACTTAAACCTATTCAATTGATCTCAATTGAATTTGGTTTTACAATCCAAGCTCCAAGCCAAATTAAATTGGACCTTAATCCTAGTTAATCCGTCATAGTTCGATAACTCCATTCAAACCCATTCAAGTAAACTAAACACAATTTGACTTTCTCAATCACTCCAATTATTCAATAGATTATTTTAAACCACTCCAACACATGCAATCAAACCAATTTAGCAAGTGAATTTGACCAATCCAGGTTAGCCTATTTGACCTAACATACTCAAATGAGCCAAAACTTAATCAAACCCAAATCAATTGTAATCAAAGCCACCAATCAGCTTCAAATTTATCATTGAACACATCACAACCATCCATGACTCTAATTGGTCCAAGTTGACTTGACCAAGCCACTTGACCCAAAGTGACCTAAAAGGCTTAATTAAGATAAACTCTAATCAAACTCTCATTGGATCAAACCAAGCTATCTAATCTCTTCATTGATGATTGTAAGTCATTATAACACACTACACCAATTGAACTACCAGAATTTGGTCCAAAGCTTGACCAATTTAACTCAAGAGTCAAATTGAACCAAATCAAATCTACAAATTGATTGAAAACCAATGTTCCAATAGTCACCAATTGAATATTGAACATGATCTAACCTTCAATTAGACCCAATTGGTTTAACCCAACCAAATTGACTTACTTAGCCTAATATGACCAAAAAGTCATATTGAACCAAATCATTCTATATTCCAAATCAATTCAAATAAACTCTTTCAATTAATCACCAATGATCAATTGAACATAAACCTAACCCATGCTCAAGCCAATTTGGCCAATTTGGTCAAATTGGTCAACATGACCCATTTGACCAAAATTGAACCAAATGAACCAAATCCAAATCTAACCCAAATTGAATCAAATCAATTACACTCACTCATTCCAGGTGAATAATTAAACTTACCCAAACACTCACTTTGACTCAATTTGATCAAAATGATCAACTAAGCCCAACATAACCTATTTGACCTACATGGGTCAAATTGAGACAACCTCAACCAAACTTGGCATGACTCATCCTTAGGTCACCATGGGCTTGCCCAAGTGGGCCCAACCCATGGTGAACCCAATTTGGGTCAAACCCATTAAAACAACCCATGGTGAACCCAGTTTGAGTCAATCCCCACTTGGAAGGGTTCTCCAAGTCCCCACCGCTTAGCAGCTACCTTTGGCCTTTCTTGGACAAAATGATTAAACTTAATCAACCCTCACTTTGAGTTCAACCTTTGACCAAAATGAGTTCACCCATGGGAAACCATTAGTCAACCTAAGGAAGAGTGTACAAATGGTAGACAACTCACCTCCTCATCCACCTCAATAGTCACCACATCCAACCATCACTGGGTACCATGCCAAAAGTAACCAATCCCATTTGAAGAGTAATTTTCCCCATTGATCAAACTCAACAAAGAGCTTCCCTAGAGCTTTTCCCACAGTCCCATACCCTCTTTTGAGCTTCTCGTGCACCTCACCGAGACCAACTCCCGATGAGAGCTCCATCCATCCAAACTCTTCAAACCTACACCAAACTCAAATTAACCCTTCCCACACCTTCACCTCACTCCGATGAACTAAAAAAAATCATTTCCTGAGTGATTTGACCACTAGAAGGAGTCCCTAGATCAACTCTAATGAGCTTTTCGATGGCATTTGGTCCATAGATCAATTGGCGGGGAGGTAGCTCAAGATCTTCTCAATAGGGCTTCATCACTTCAAGATGAAGCTACATGTTGGACCACTGGTCTATAGTTCCAATGAGATAAAAATTTGACAATAGTAGTCTTGGCCATTAGGTGTTGGTCCTTTTTAAAGTGAATCATGTTTTCATGTGATCTCCACAATAGAACCTCTTAATATTTATTCCTTGATCTTTCTGAGTTGATTGCCATCGAATGAGCTCAGATCGAGTAGCAGAAGGTGAAAGGTGTCCCTCTTTCAGTGTTTGTGGTACAACGGATCACCGACCATCCATTCCATGTAACTAGAATGGACGACCGTGATTAATCGTATTAAAATTTTTTTGATTTAATCTCTTTGAAATCATAGGATTAATCTTAACCGTCCAATCCAAGTTCAGACGTCAAGATGAAACCACGTCTATCACCGCTAAGTCAACTGCCACGAGAAATGATTTAAGTAGCCAATACCACGGTGCCACATGCAAAGCATTACCGCATCAGTGTCTGCGTGGTGTCGATGGTTTAAAATGATTAATTAAGATTTAAAAATGTAATTAAATGGTAAAAATTTTAAAAAATGATAACTAATTGTAGAAAAATCTAAACAATATAGATAAACCCATTTTGGAAAGCTTAGACAGAGCAAAATTTAATAAAAATAAAATTTTTAATTAACACCTAATGAATAATACTTAATTTAGATTTGAAACTTAGGCTAATTATCTTAATTAAAGCTAAATTACTTAGCTAATTAATTTCAAATTTGGTGAGATGATTCTATGGGATGTCGTCTACCTCCCATAAATTTCTTGGGATTATTTGCCATGTGGTTTGAAGATTTAAAATTTTGCTCTAATTGCCCTCTTTAGTTAATTAAATGATTATTAAAATTAATGAATAGTAAAAATTAAATAATTAGTGTTAATTAATCAATGTAAATAGTGGGTATGATGAGAGAAATAATTAGGGCCCCTTTCCTAATTATTTTTTCAAGTATACCTCCTTAAGAGGGTTAATTAATGTGTTTAATAATTAAGGAATATTTAAAAATGTTAATAATAAAATAAAAATAAATAACAAAGATTAAGTTGATTAAGATAACTCATGTACAACCCATTAATCCTTTTATGTGTTTAGTAATATAAAGTCATTACAAAAATTATGATTATCTCATTGGCATGGGGAAATCATAAGAGTATTTAACTTAAATATTTTTCTCCTTTAATTTAATTAACTCTTAAGCATGAGCCTAATTGCATTAGACTCCTTTAGATGCATTGCTGGTTTTATTTTTTTAAAGCATATCATTGAAAGCTCATGATTAAGTGGTTAATTAATTTAAAGAAGTTTGGGGGTAATCAAATTGATGTGATTAATGGTTTGAACCTGATCAACTCATAAAACATTTTTAATTTCCTTTTTTAAATATCTTAAATAACCAACATGGGATGGAGTGAATCCTAAGTATCATTTCTTCTCTTTAGGTTATAATAACCTAAGCATTAAAATTAAATCTTATAAAAACTTTGGTTAGTGTTAAAGAATATTTATTTAGCTTGATTGTCCTTACGATTCAATGAAATTGAGTATGTTATGTGGTAACATCCAATTACTACCTTTCAAGTATCATAATGCCATTTGTTTCTTATGTTCATGTTTTAAAAAGACAAATTAAAAGAATATGATTGCATTTAAGTTGCTTGAATTAAATAAATATCATTATATAGTGTGGTTATTATCACTAATAAATCTTAAATTATTTTTAAATTATAAGTTAATAATGAATCAAATAGTGTGAAGTTTAAATTAATTTTTTTTTTGTAAATACTTAATGAAGTTTCTATTTAGTTGTAAAATAAAGATGGTAATGGATTATTTTATTTTTATGTTTTATGTATATGTTTACATATATTTGAATTAGCAAGTATATAGTCTGGACATCCCGAGAACATGAGACTATTAAGTTGCACCAAGGAGATCTAGGATAATCTCACTTCTCTAGTTTAACAATGACACATACTTGCTTAATTTCATTTATGTGTATACATGTACTAGAATATAGGATAAAACTTCTGTTTCCATGACATTGAATTTTGCATGAACGAAAGATTTTATATATAACCTTTGCATGATTTAGTTTTTATGCTTATGTATATGTTTATATATATTTGAATTACAAGTATATAGTCTGGACATCCCGAGAGCATGAGGCTCCAAGTAACCCCAAGGAGGTCTTAGATAATCTCACTTCCTTGGTTTAATAATGGCATGTACTTGCTTAAATTTCTAATACATGTTTGCAAATGCTTAGCTATGAGATGAAATCTCTCTTTTCTATCAAGTTCATGCATTAACATTCATCAAGTATGAAAGTATATGGGTGTATTGCATGTATATATATTAAATCAAATATTAAGAAGGCTAAAGATGAAAGAATATGAATGTTATTGGTAATGAAAGGAAGTAGTGAATATTACTCATGTGATGAAGACTTAATTTTATTAATCCCAAGATGTCATTCATGTTTGAATAAGATTCCTTAAGACTAATCTAAACTAAGGCTCAATAAAAGAAAATTCATAAGTGGTTCATTAAGAGGACCAAAACTATAAGAATTTATCTTTAGAAAACAACTTAGGATGGGGATGAATGGGCCAAGCCTTTTTATTCTCTTTATAATAATTAAATCCTAAGTAGGTATCAAATAAAGTGAGAACATGCAAATTAAAATCAATCAATCTACTAAAATACTTGAAGTGAAACCATCCCTAATGATTAATTTAAATAATTCCAAAAACTTTTAGACAATCATACTTCCAAAGCTTAACCAAGATATACAACACTAAAGTCTTAGCACACACATTAGAATGTTAAGTCACCAATTATAGTATTAAGTTAGGTCGGTGTATGTTATGGTGATGTGCTTTATTTTATGATGTAATATTTTAGACTGGATGTTAGGATTGACTATGTGTAGATCGGATGTTAGGTCATTAGTAGCTTAATGATGTCTTATGTAGGGGATTGTGCTAAAGGGGCAGCTGTAATAATAAATAAATATAAATATTCCTGCTTGCAGGTGCTATTTATACCCCTAAGCATAATCCAATTAGGACAGGTGGGCTTGACTACCCAAGTGCAAGGTGCTAAATCCAAATATATGAAATATAATTGCTTTACATGTATGCTTGTTTAGCTAATGTCTATTTTGTAGGAGTAGTTAGATTTGAATTTTTATAAAATATAATTTTTATAATAGAATTAGGATTAGTGCTATGGGTTTAGGATGAGCAGTGGCTAGAAGGCAAAGACCTGGAAGGCCCTTGAAGCCTAGAGAAAATAATCCAAAGAAGAAAAGAAGAGCAAGAATTGAATGCCACCATAACATTCACTTTATTTGTAAAATTTAACTATAATCCAGGCTGTATAAGGGTAGAGCACAGCTACCCAACTTTTTCTCTTTTCTATGGTGTACGGCAGTACCCGACCGCATTGACCTTTTATTCTTTTATGAAATACAAATTATTTGATTATTGTGTTTAGTTTGTGCAATATAAATGGCATTCTTTTCATAGGTTTATTAAAATTTGATGATTTGATGTGTGGCCTGGATGTGGTAGGCTCTTTAAGATAAAATTAATTTTTTTACCCTCACTAAATAACTCATAACTAAATTTTAATACAACCCATAATCTCATTTTAAAGCCTAGGCTTTTAATCAAGATAATAGAAGATTTAGCAACTCCTTAGCTAAATGATTGTATGTTATAACACCATGAATAAAGAGAGGATCTCCACTCTTAAATGATAGGGAACAAGCTTGACCTATGAGAGCAGTCCCTTATAGTGGAGAATACTTCTTCCAGATTTAGCCCACAACTTAATTTCATCATGTATGTAGGCATAAGTGTCCCAAGCCTTGGTCCAAAAATAAATCTGTCAAAATGGTTTAAAAATTTATAAATTTTGCATTAGTCTAAGTCATGTTTTTATGCTAATCATGATCTAATCACTTAAGGAGTGAGCTTAGGAGTCTAGCTTTCTTTCTAATTAAGAAACAGCCTAACCATCTTACATCTAAATAAAATTGACCTACATGATTTTAAAGCATAAGAGGTGTTAGCAATCACTCCAGGCAATTGCAAATTTAGGAGAGTCGGGATGTGTTCATTCTCTCTTGTGAAGGTGAACCACTATATTCCATTTTCCCCGAGTAGAGTTAGGTCAAGTTCTTAGCCTCTGGTAGAGCACCCTAGACATAGGTTCTGAGGCATGTTGACCTCACTTTTGGAGTGTGGATTAACTTTTCTTGTCTTAGATTTTTGAACCTTCTAGACACTTGGATTTTCTTAATGCTAGGATGCTTCTAGTGATTAAAGGGACATTAAACTTGAAGTTAAAGACTTAGAATGTGTGATCAAAAGCTTAGAGTCCATCTTAGGACAAATAGGTTTCATCCATCCCATGGCCTAAATCAAGACTCATACCTATTCACTCATCCAAACTCAAGCTCATGTAGATGAAGCTAAACCAACTCCAACTCATTCAATTAATCTTACTTGAATTTAGTTTTCTAATCCAAGCTCCAAGCCAAATTAACTTAGGCCTTAACCCAAGTTAATCCCACCATAAGCCCATTAAAGCAAACTAAATCTAACTTAATTTTTTTTCAATCACTCTAATTATTCAATAGATTATTTCAAGCCATTCCAATACTTTCAATCAAGCCAATTGAACCGAAGGAAGGTGATCAACCCAAGTTAGCTCATTTGACCTAAAGATTTCAAATGAGCCAAAACCTAATTGAGCCCAAATGAATTGCAATCAAAGCCACTAATCAACTTCAAATTTATCATCCATTACCCCAATTGGTCCAAGCTAGCTTGACCAAGTCACTTGATCCAAAGTGACCAAAAAAGGGTAATTGAACCAAACTCTAATTAAACTCCCATTAGATTAAATCATGCCATCCAATCCCTTCATTGATGATTATAGATCTCTATTGAACACTCTACTACAATCAATTGGACCCTTTGACTCATGTTGACCCAATTTGTCCTAAAGGATCAAATTGAACCAAATCAAATCCTAAACCAAATTGATTGAATCCAATGCTTCCAACCAATCGCTAATTCAATATTAAACATAATCTAACCTCCAATTACATCCAATTTGGTCAACCTAACTCAACTAACCAACTTAGCCCAATTTGACCTAATGGGTCAAACCAATCCTCCATAATCAAATAAATTCTTCCAATCAATCACTAATGATCAATTGAAAATAGACCTAACCCATGTTCAAGCCAATTTGGCCAATTTTGTTGAATTAGTCAACATGACCCATTTGACCCAAATTGAACCATATGAGCCAAATTCAAATCTAACCCAAATTAAATCACACCAATTACATTCACTTCAAGTGACCAATTGAATTCACCCAAATCATCACTTTGATCCAATTTAGTCAAATTGGTCAACTTTACCAATTGAACCCATTTGACCCATATAGGTCAAATTAAGCCAAATCCAGCCAAACTTTGCATGACTCAACTTTGGGTCATTATGAGCTTGCCCAACTGGGCCCAATCCATGGTGAACCCAGTTTGAGTCAAACCCATTGAACCAACCCATCTAAATGGGACAAAATATCAATTTGGATGGGTTCTCCACCTCCTTACCCCATAACAGCCACCTTTGGCTCTTCTTGGAGAAGAGGACCATTGACCCAACCTAACCCAAAACTGTTGGGCTCAGTCTTTGGCCAAGATAGGGAGAGTTCACCCATGGAAACCCAATGGTCCACCTAAG